>JAWWEU010000023.1:7619238-7651771 GCA_035583155.1 Acropternis orthonyx | reverse complement strand
CACAAGAGCAGACTTTCTTTTGCTTTTAACTCATGCCTAATAATTTCTCCTGGTGCCTTCTAGTTTTTGCATTACAGGGTACATCCCCGTTTACTGAAATGCCTCACATGATTCTGTCTGCTTCCATATTCCCCCTTAATAGTCCATTTTCAGATTTAAAGACGTCTAAACTGTTCAGTTGGTTTGTTAGAGGAAGCCATTCCGGACTTACGATGACTCGTTCCCTCTGTGCCTTTTTTTTCTTCCTTTGCCATATCCTTTTGAAGATGGAAAGGCCAAAGCTGTGCTCAGTATTTAATGAGCAATTTTACTGCAGGAGCGCAGTGATGTTTTCCATTTGGTTTTCCGTTACTTTCCTTCCTCTTAACATACTATTTGGGTTTTAACAACTACTGAGAACCCAGCTGACACCTCCAAAAAACCATTGCCTGTGACCCCAAGGTCTCATCACTGAATGGCAATAGCAAATTGGAAACCTGTCAGTATGTATAGTTAGTTAGGGTTGTTTTTCCCCAAGTGCATCACTTTGCATTTGTCAACATTGAATTTCAGTTGCCATTTTATCACTCGGCCACTCAGTGTTGCAAAATTGTTCTGCTTCCCTTCACAAACAGCTTTTGTTCTAATTATCCTGAATAATTTTGTATCGCCAACACACTTTTCCTCCTCTGCAGCCCATTTATGACCCCGTAAGGTCCCACCAGAGACAGACGAACACTGAATATTCCCCGGCAAGTCTGACCCACCTCTCACGTGTTAGTGCACAAGTCGAATTTTCCTTTTGTGCCAAGACAGATCAGTTTTTTAAGTAATATTTTCTGAGAGGCCCTTTCACACGTTTTGAAAATTGATATGCTACTCTCTAGTAGATGGTCAATAAACTTCTTCAGGGACCTCTCCCCAGTGTGTTAGAGGTATTCACTAGCTCTGCTGTCTTCTATTACAGTGTCTGGCAGTTTGCCCCACAGAGAATCAGATGTAGTGGGCTGCAGTGCCTGAAACCCCTTCTGGATCTCGGTTTAAAAATTGATGTTGCATTTGTCATCCTCTATTCCCCTCATGGCCTGTCTATATAGGACATGTGCCCTCCAAATTCCTGTATTAAAAACAGTGTGAAGTGCCACCTCCCACAGTAAAGCTTTTCACTCCCTCCCCTTGGCCGGTTACTGGAGTAATACAGTAAGTTTTTTTGAGTAATCGTGTCCCTTTGCTCTAAGAAATGAACACTAAGCCAAGAAATCACCTTCCATCCCCAAAGCTAGCCGTGAGTTTTTCTAGTTTAATGCAGTATTTGGATTTCTGAGATCCGACAATTTTATTTCCCTCCTCCCTAATTCTGGGGCGGGTGGGTCAGTGCTGCTGCGGGAGCGATTACAGTGGGTGAAGGCAATCTCCTCAGACCTCTCCTGCCTGTGGCCGTGTGAGTGTAATGATTCATTGCCAATTTGGAGTCTGAACGGGCTCGCTGAACTTGGAGGCAGGCTGCCTAGCTCCCTCATCACATAAATTGAAAATATCTTTATACTCCAGTGGCACCTTCTTCTAAATGTCCTGAAATGTAAGAAAATAACATAAATCTCTATTTTCAGCAATGTGGCAGGGATTTGCTAACGTTATTCTCATGGTTGCTGCTGCTCAGGGCAAGGGTCACTGGCTCTTTTTAACCAGTGACCTCAGAATGTTATTTTCTAGCAAAAGGCTGCATTGAAGACAGATAACACTGCACTTTGCACATTTCTTGAGACACTAAAAACCCTTTGTAGTTATACTGACATCCCTTACAGATTAGACACAACTCACATCAGACACGTGCTTACAGCTGCATCTACACCAAGGAATTTGGCAGTAGAAAGATGCCGTTTCAAAAGCATGCTGCCAGCAAGCAGTACTGCATTGGAAATGTTTTATAGCCCTGGCCCAAAATTGCTGCAATTAAAGGTGTTCTCAGCCTGTGCATTGCAGTACTGAAACCAGAGGGAAGCAGCACTGTGAAGCTGGAGGAGGAAGGAGTAGGACCTTCCTGGTTCTCAATTCTTCTCTCGCTGCTTCACCTACCCTCAAAAACTGCCATTGTGAATTAAGAGATAAAGTCGAAGAGAGGCAATTAAAGAAGTTCAGATATCTGGGCTCTCTGTTAGTAACCGCAGCACCACCACAGATGTTCCCAAGGTTTCTGCCTGGTAGTCCTGCTTGGAGGAGCCATGGCATGGGCAATGCAAGGTTTTGGTCAGACTTTGGCACCTCCCTGCCTAACGAAGGGCAGGATGCCACAAGCAAACAGCCCTCCGCTGTCCTCTCCTCTTTCGTGCATTTACAGGAATTTTAAGGTATCTCTTTATGTTATTGCTGTGTTGAGTCCTTTTGGTTTGTTTATTTTCACCTTCTTTCTAGGCTGTCCCCAGCTCACCTCTCTCTTGAGTGCCGTCAGAGAGTTTATACTAGTGCTAAATTATCGCAGAAATCTACACTGTTCCTGTGAGATATCTTCAAATACTATCTGCAGTCTCTGTTGGTATGCTCTCTCCATGTTTGCTGTGATAAAACAAGCAGCAAGAGCACTAACACAGAATTCCTGTAATTTGGGATTAAAATAATAGATCAAAACTGATTTTAGGGGTGGATGAACTAGCTGCTTTCATGCTGAAAAATATCACATTAATACCAAAACAGAGCTGTGGATCCTTCTCTGATTTAGTCCCTCCGATTAGGATCCTTTGTTCGTGATTCCTCCTCATTGCTATTCATAGGCTTTCACAGTTCAGCCCCTGCCAGGACATCAGCCTGAAGTAATGGGAAACAACAGCAGCCTGTGTAAGGCCAAATCAAGAGACTGAGTTCCTGCTCAGTCACTGTAGCAAAAATTCTTGCTCAGAACCTTATATTGCCAGCAAGGCACTGGAGCAGCTTGATTTTACACTTAAATGGAAATTCTTTGAAGTTTAGAAGAAACTAATCTGTAACTTGTTTCAGACAGGCAATTAAAATGGGTCGTTAGACCTGGGTGTATCAAATTCCAATTAGCATTAGCATGGACAATATAATTAAAAGGTAAATTAGCCATAATGGCATAGACTAGAACACTTTTTACAGTAACTAACGGTCAATTGAAACCATGTACTTTGGTTTCTTGGGTTGTCAATGATAAGTTGAAAGGACAGAATAAGAGTCTGTATCCATTCATCTTGGGACAGTAATGTGTTCTGCAAAGTTAAACATGAGGAGCAGCAGTGTGCAAGCCAGCTGCCGTTAACATCAGTGGAAGAGACTAAGCAGGATTAAGGAAAGCCAAAGGAAATACTCTAGAGCTGGAAAGTTTATGGATGAATTATGGATGTGGTGATATGGGTATTATCTGTCCTGCTCCAAGGTGCCAGCGGCAGTTTTGTGCTAATTGCAAGAGGAATTTGTTTAGGCTGCAGTGAGCAGCCTGGGGTCACCCCTGACCTGGTGACCTACCTGTAAACACAGGCTGTAATAATAATGCAGCCATGGTGATATTTTAAGTGCAAGTGAAGGACTTGGTAGCCAGTAAGGTTTAGAAATCCCATGATGTTCATTGCATAAGAAAAATCTGGAAGAGTAAATATGTGATATACATAAATGTGGTAAAATGGCAAAATTAAGACGGTGACTTTTGGGGACTTTCTCTAGAGTGTTATTTATTAACACTGGACTCTCCTCTTCTTCCAAGGGGCAAATAATACTCTGAACAGAGGCAAAGATAACAGGCAGCAGCTAGTTTTGTCTTCTTGCAGCATTTCCTGCACTGATGAAAGGCAACCACCTCGGCTATAATAACAGAGGAATGTTAACTTAAGCCTTGCTGTCTGGTGGGGGGAGCCTGTGGTTTAGTAATTTGCAGTTATAATTTGGGGAGATGAACCCAGGAGGTTTCACCCCTGTCTCAACCCCGTCTCTCCATCCTGCACAGCCAAACACTGTCAGTGGGCAGTGTGGAGCTGGAGGATGTTCTGAGACCCCCTTCTCTTTGGACATCTTCAGTGTCCCAAAGTCTTGGCTCTGCCCTGAATTGGAGGGGAGGGCTGAAGACTTTTTAAAAAAGACAAAACTAGCGGAGGGGTATTGGCAAGGGGAAAGCTTTTTTTCAACAGTCTCCTTGTGCTGTGCTTTTGCAGTTTGCTGACATAGAAATTCACCATTACAGCAGCTTTCCAGCGTATTAAAAACCATTTAGAATGTTACATGTTAAGAAAAGCCATTTTCAGATCCTCAGCTCTCACAGAGGCAGACCTCCTTTTCCCTTGCTGTGTTTTTCACTGTCTTAGCTTAATCTTCCTGTTCTATTAACTTTATATTGGCCAGCTGGGAACATGTACAGTCGAGGAAACAGTCACCATCAACATAAAAAGGTTAATTAAAATGAATAACCTCACCAACAATTCCCTTATGGAAAAAATCCTATAGAATGTAATAGAAAATGATACATTTACTATGTAGTATTTAAACTGTCAGGAAAAAATCCTTAGCAGGGAGGTAATTCCCTATTAAATTCTATAACTTTTCAGAGTATTCTCCACAGAACCTTATTGGATTAATCTATATTAAATTCTACAGCATTTGGCATAAATTTTTCAATGCCAATAACTTCTAAAAAGAATTTTGTAGTGATACAGGGACACCGGGTTTGACGTGAGGTTTTTCAGAAGCAGGGAGGGTATTTTTTAGGAGCGACCTATAATGGTACAGCAGTGATGTTATATGATTTCTAAATGCAAAAATAGGTAAAACAAAATTACACTAAATCAACCTAACATGTAAATATTGCTGCTTTTCCAATTATGTCTTAGACTGAACTGATCCTGCCCATTGTGTAATCAGAAGTCCCTTGCTTACTGGAGCTGACAGGCAGAATTAGGGGAAGCGCACACTTTAATATGTGGGGTTTTTTTATTTGTGATAGAAATGGAACTATGAAAATTCTATTAGGGCCAGCTGAGAGTTTTGCTTGATTCCTCTTTGTCTTTGCTCAGCCCATCTCCTTGAGCACAGTATGTTTCTCCCTACGGAGGGTCGGAGAAGACAGAGAAGCAATTGTTATTTGGGAGCATCACGTGTATATAAAAGCTATAAAATGTTCAAGGTTTTAGTATACTTTGCACTTTTAAAATGTAAATGCTGGGGAAGATATCAAAATTGCTATGCAAGTCCTTTGTGAAATGTCTGCATAATGCTGAACTCTTACATCTGCTGTTTGTATAGCATTTCTTGTGATAATTTTTCTCTGTCACTTAGCTCGTGATCTTTGTAGCAGCTGTGAGCTCCTAATGACTTTCCCTCTTAGGTTCTATACTGTTATTTTTAAAGTCTGAAGTACAAAGTAATTTGGCACTTCCTCACATATCCTTGGGGGAATTTGGTTCTGTTCAGTGCAGTTTCTGGGACTCACAAAAGATTTGAATAAGTATATTTTCTTCCATGATTTTGTAAACTCCAAATATTGATTTTACCTTTTTTTTTCTTTTTTTTTTCTTTTTCCCAAAAACGTGTCTTTACATGAAGACTATTTAAGCTAGTGATAAAAAGGGGGTTCATTTTTTCAGGAAGATTGTGGTTAAATTGTTACCAAAAAAGGTATATTGGAGATGGAATCACGCAAGTAACTCAGTTTACAAGGCAGTCTCTGAGGTTTGTAACTCTCTAGGATGGTCTGGCCAAGGGGAATGGCTGCTTCTCTCCAGGGTCAGACAAAGGACCCTCCATTGTCCCGTTTCAATAACCCTGTACTCTGTTGTTGAACAGAGTAAGGGGTGGGTTGAGAACTGAAAAAATGGATGGCAATCAGGTATCTAACCTGCAGCCTCCACTATACAGAAATCTGCATCTCTGGCTTCATGAACACCTTGGCAAGCCTGGCCTCTCTCTGCTTTGTAAATGTATATATACCTGAATACAACCCTTTATCTTTTTCACTGTATTGTGGGCTGTTAATCAATGTCCAAGCAGTGATATTTAAGCACTCGCCGTTACCTTCAGAGATCTATTTTATTTATGTTTTACAAAAGGCACCTCTCTGCAGAGAACTAACAAAAGGTCAGTGCCAAACGCAAATGTCAGAAACCCCCTTTTGAGAGGTTATAAGCAGATAAGTTGTCCAGCAGTCAAAAGTCTTTTGTTGAAATGGGTTTTGTGCTTGGTTTCTTACACTGCCCTGGCCACTCTTGCCTTTGAGAGACCCTTTCTTCCCTCCTCAAGGGAGTTGCAGGACATACAGTGCAGAAGGAGATGGCCCGGTGGTCAGAGGGGACAATTGGCCCTCAGGGTTCTCACAGAGCATCTGTCCCCAGGTCTGTGGAGAGGAGAATAACCCTGCACCAGGGGCAGCTCACACGGCTCAGTGTAAGCAGACCATGATAAACAGGGCAATACTGAAAGGCTTTGTGTTTAACCCAGCAATTAAGATACTGATGCTTTAAACGTGGTTTCTGTGAGCTGTTGCTGAAACAAGCAAACAAACAAACAAACAAAAAAAAAGACAGCTCAATTTTTTTGGACTGACAAATTTTCCATTGGAATAATTTTTATGCCTAGGAGGTGCAGCGCTGTACGGCCGACATGAACATCACTGCCGAGCATTCCAACCACCCTGACAACAAGCACAAGAACAGATACATCAACATCCTGGCCTGTAAGTAAGCACTGGCCTAAGAGCAATGGATCAACCCAAAAAGACACTCTCCTCTCACAGTGTGTGACTGGGACAGGCAGGTGGCTCCAGGTTACATTAAAACACAGTAATTAATAAACATGTGAAAGTGTGGCTGGGAGATCATTTCTCCGCTACAGGCAGTGGATGTTTGGACTTCTCTGGGGCCAGGATTTCACTCCATCTTTAGTTTTGAAATGTTGCGCTCTTTGATGGTCCAAGCATAATTTTAGAAGTATCAGTTTGGTATGAAATTTTGTGGAGGAATAACTGAGATAAATTGATGATCAGAGCTTGTCTGCCCACTAATGCCTGAAAACCAGGCTAAGGGAAGTGCATGGCGAAGCAAAGAGTTTTACTGATGATTCCTGGGATTACCTTACAATCCCAAAGGTGCTAAATCTTATAGTGTTATCTGCTGTATTTCAAACGGCTTCAGCCATGTGTAGGACTTGGACAAACAGTGATCTTTGTAGCACAGAGCAGGCTTTGCTTGCATCCCTCTGAGAACTGCAAATCTGGACTCTGCTCTAGAATGCAAATTACTGCATGTCTGGAATGGAAGTGCAGTAGCTTTTTCCATATTGTCCTCTGATATGGCATGGATGACAGATGCAGCAGTCACTGTGGTTTAGGAACAGAGCTGGAGAGCCACTGGTAAAAAGTTCACAATGTGCATAAACATTGCAATAAATCTTGAATGGTTTTGATAGCACAGGAAGGAAATACATGTCTCTGACAGATTCTCAGAAGTAATCAAGGTGCTGGCTGAGGACCAATTCCCAGACCTGTGAAAGGCTTGCTGTGTGGCCTTGGGCAAGGGCATTCATTGAGCTTTTCCCAGCTGTGATTTTAGACATGGATGTCTGATCCCTCTAGGCACAGAGATGTGCTATTGGAGGAGAATTGGAGCAGGCATTCCAGTCCTCCAGATTGTCCCTGGAGGAATGTCTTTCCATATTGGTCCTAAGGAAGGGAATTGAAACCAGAGTCTTCATGCTTAAAGCTGGCTCGTGTGTCTCATCTCTGCATGAGTTGGAAGCACCACCCTATCCAGTGCATCCACCTAGGAGCAGAAGGACTGTGATTTTTTTTCTGCTCTAAGACAAAGTCAAGCATTTGGGTGAAACAAAAAGAGGAGCTACAGATCATGACCTCAAGTCTGTCCTCACGGTGTGATGATGGTGGTGAAGGAGTGAGCCCGTTCAGCTTCCAGAGCCAGCAGAGCTGTCTGATCCCAGCACCAAGGGAGGATGATGAGCCAAGCAGAGGCAACTGTGCCCTCCTGAGCTGCGCCAGTGTCTCTGCACAGCGTTACAGCTCCGTGGGGTACCCTGGCTCTCTGAGTCGCAGTGCTCCACGTGATGTGGGTGATCCTCCAGTCATGCTCCTGAGGCTCCAATGTTCTTTAAAGAGAAGCTGTTCCAGCATGAGCCATGTACTTGTAAGGATGTGAACACTGACTACCTGTTGCTATGGGCAGATGACCAAGAGCAAATACTCCCATCTCCTCCTTGACTCCAATCTAAGGCTGATCTTTCTGTGTGTTAGTAGGGACTACCCCAGTGCCCAGGAAATGGGATGTTTGTCTGCAGTTCTGCAGTGTGTTTCCCTAATGTTTCTCTGCTCTGTTTTTAATCCTGCAGATGATCACAGCAGGGTGAAGTTAAGGCCTTTACCGGGGAAAGATTCTAAGCACAGTGACTACATTAATGCTAATTATGTCGATGTAAGTTGTTTTAATTGTTTTTATCTTTTCTACCACTGAATCCTTCCACAAGAAGCAAGTATTGCTACTTGTGATCGTGTTTTCCATCTTAACCTGATAATTTTGCTGTGAATTTCTTGCAATTCTGAATAAGAAAAGCACCTTTCTTCGTTACCTCTAAAATATTAATATATCTGCCATGATACTGCTTTCATCTCACTTGGCATTATGGTTTTCTTTGAAGGGTTACAACAAAGCAAAAGCCTACATTGCTACCCAGGGACCTTTAAAGTCTACCTTTGAAGATTTCTGGAGGATGATTTGGGAACAAAATACTGGAATCATTGTCATGATCACAAACCTTGTTGAAAAAGGAAGAGTAAGAGATTTTCTAGTTTGTTAGCAGTTACTCCTTAACACCTCCCTGAATCACCTGGGCAGAATTTGTTTTCAAAAATGGCTTGGGTTGATACATACTGATGCATAATAGGTAACTAACATAACAGAGGGGTGCATAGCTAGCCATTATTTTACTTTTCCAAAAAGCTCTAAACGCAAACACAAAGCAGCAGCTTAAACCCTCAGCCAACCCACCCAACTGTGTCTTTGTTCAGAGGAAATGCGACCAGTACTGGCCGACAGAGAACAGCGAGGAGTACGGCAACATCATCGTCACGCTGAAGAGCACAAACGTCCACGCCTGCTACACCGTGCGCCGCTTCACCATCAGGAACACAAAGCTGAAGAAGGTGAGTTCTCATCCAGGAGCCTTCAGGCATCTGTGGAGTGAAAGGCACACCAAAGCAAACCCAGCGTTTGCTTAGGCAACATGAAGGAGCAGGTGGGTGGGGAATAAGTAAGCAAAGCCAGGATTACAAAGATCATGGTGAAAGGTTCAGCCTGTATTTCTTTTTCCCAAGTTCACTGCTGCTTTGGCGTCATGGTTATTGCTGTTTTTACCTGTTCCTATACGTATTTTTCCCTGAACTCTATCTCCACCTAGCAGGAGGCAGAGCAGCAGATTTCTTCTGTCTGAGTCCGCCACTTTCTCAGCTGAGCAAGCCAGAGGGACTGATCATATTTCTGTGCTTCTTTTCCCTCATCTCCCCCATCTCTCTGCACATACTTGGCTCACAGGGTCAGAAAGGAAACCCCAAGGGGCGGCAGAACGAGAGAACTGTTATCCAGTATCACTACACGCAGTGGCCTGACATGGGTGTGCCGGAGTACGCGCTGCCCGTGCTCACCTTCGTCAGGAGATCCTCCGCAGCCAGAACCCCGGACATGGGACCAGTGGTGGTGCACTGCAGGTATGGTGGCTCTGACTACACACCTCATGGCAAGCACTCTTGGTGCACGTGGGGGCTCTTTCATGCCAGCTACGAGCAACACTGTAAGTTGCTAACACAGGAGTAGCGTGCCAGCCCCGTGGGGTGCAGGTAGACGTGAGTTTGCTTTGCCTGCATCTTAAGACAGCTCCAATGCAAAAGCTTCCCAGTTGACACGGGGTTTTACTAATGCTGCAATATTGAGCTGTCAAATACTGCACTGGTGTGGTTGTGAAGTTTGTAGCCTGCCTGTTGGGCAGGACAGGATCACCTCTGCTGGGAACCAGCCGTGTGAACACACGGACACCTGGGCGTGCAACTGCCACTGAACCACGGTCACAGTCACCAGCACTTGCAGTCAGACTCAGAGCAATAAATCAGTCCGTAAATTAATTCAGGGATGTGGTCTCCATCACTGTGTGTGAGGGGGCTGCACAGCACAACAGCAAAGAGGAGAGGATGATGGGGATTACAGCTCCTTCCTGAGCCAAAACTGAGAATTTCTGAAGAGCTTCCCTCTCTGCTGGGCCCAGGAGCACTCTCCTCCTGCAAGCATTAGCCCCTTCTCATGCCTTCCCATAGTGCTGGTACCACTTGCATGTCCAGCTCCGCTGGAATGCTCCTCACTCCTCACAGCCTGGAGCGACACTGGTGGTCCCAGACAGCAGGAGCTCAGCATAGGGTGGATCTTTATCTGGCTTCTTCCAGCCAGCTGCAGTAACAGCAGCAGTTGTTGACAGGAGTCAAGTGTGAACAGAGTATGAAATCAAGGACCGTGGCAACCCCATCCTCACGCTGCTGGTACAAGTGTGATGGCTTGTGTTTTGTTCAGCCTCATCTTGCACCACAGAAATACCCACAGAAGGGAAGATATATATACCTGGTAATATTTCCAGAAAACCAAAATATTTTGCTGGGAAACTTTAGTGGCTGAAGCTAGCAGAAAAATGAATGTCTGTGAACAGGAATACTTGATTAATTCTGTTCTGCTGTTACTTCAGCATTTGCTTTCATCTGGCTGTATTACATGGGTTTCTCTTAATGTTTTCTGTAGTGCTGGTGTTGGCAGGACTGGTACCTACATTGTGATAGACAGTATGCTGCAACAGATAAAAGACAAAAGCACAGTTAATGTCCTGGGTTTCCTGAAACATATCAGGACACAGCGCAACTACCTCGTCCAGACAGAGGTAAAAATTGCAGTGGGGTTGAATATAAAGTCATGTTCATTTTTATGTTGTAATCAAAAAGAAAATAGATTTTTCCAGTTACGTCTCTTGTAAAAACTGAATGCATTACTGGCTTTTTTTTTTTGCACTAGAATGTCTCTCTTTCTCTAGACCAGAAACTTCAGATTTTCCTTTTGACTCATTCAGAGTTGTATGTGCTACATTTATAAATATTTATTCTGGCTTTGGCAGTATTTGCATGGGTGGCTTGTTTTGCACACCGTTTCCTTTAGTGTGCTCTACCTATCGGTCAAAGCCAGCTGTTTAGGTTATTCCAAGTGCCTGTCTGACATGCTGATGTTTTCCTAGGAGCAGTACATTTTTATTCATGATGCCTTGTTGGAAGCCATCCTTGGGAAGGAGACTGAAGTATCTGCAAACCAGCTGCACAGTTACGTTAACAGCATCCTCATACCTGGCATAGGAGGGAAGACACGACTAGAAAAACAGTTCAAGGTAAGGCTTATCACTGCCATGCAGAGGCACCTAATTTTCCTTCTGTCTTTTGTATGGCCTGTCTTCACTGACAGTTGTCATGGCTTAAGGAACCAAAACAGAACTCTTCATTAGCACAGCATCTTGAGAAATTCAGTCCTCTATGGTCTTAGCTATGCTGCTGGAAATCAGTGCTAGCACTCTTCAGTCGGAGATAAGAAAAGGGACATGGACACTGGTTTGGACTGTGCTGCCGGTCAACCTGTTCCCGAGGGGGCTTGGATGTTCCTGAGTTGTTGGTTAGTTTGCCTCAAAGTCTTCCTCCAAACTATGGCTCTCGTGCATACATACATATATATATATATGTATGTTTTAAGACCAGGAAGCAAAATGCACCTTTCTCATTGCTTGCTGTGTTTCCCTGCTATGTCATAGCTGCTTTCTGCCTGGCCAAAGTAATTTTTTTTTTGCTCAGATCTCTTATCTGAAACCTAAGATTTTTTGATTGCATTTTATTTGAATGCACTTTAAAATATTTTGTGATACTTTGCATCATAAAGAGCTTATAAGTGACATCTGTTTTCATGGCTAAACTCACTCAGTTAATAACTACCCAATAACTACCCAAGGAACCAAAAGTATTAAGTTACATCAGGTGTCAAGCTATTTAAAAAAAATGAACAGGCTCTTCTCTGAATTCACTTGTAGAAATCTCAGTATTTCTCCATCAGTCAAGACATTCCAGATGCTTAATTACTAAATTAAAGAAGCAGGTGCACACACAAAATGCAGTAGGAGTAAAAGATTTCTTATTTTTAAAAGTATTGCACTTTCACAAACAATTCTAAATTATATGTAACAATTATATGTTTTCTGATGACTCATGACAAAGTTTCACAACCCTAAGTGCCATTTATAGAAATTGCTTTCTCTGCCAACACTGCCCAGGTATTTAGAAACCCCATAACTTCTAACAGGGCTTATGCCAGTGCACAGATGAGTTAAGTGCTGTCTTGTTTAGAGCGCATTTCAAACTGGGATGTGACCAGCAACAATTATTAGATCTTTCTCTTCTTTCTGCTGCTGCAACAGAGGTAACTGAAAATAACTTGTGCTCATGCCCTGGTACAGCATTTACATTCTACCATCTTAGAGTGAAATTATGCTGAGTAACGAGTTGCTAATGCAGGAGATGAGAAAGTCACCCTTACTCCCTTTGCTCTGGTAGAGTTTTCCCTATGCACTGGGGGAATATTCAAACACAAATCTGCTCCCCTGACTTTTCTTTTTGCCTCTAACCAGCCCAGAATAAACATGGCAGCCCAGAGAATATAACCCATGGCCTCAGATCTCGGATGGCAGTGTGGTGGGTTGCCTAAAGGCCTGGCAGTAAAAGACATTCTGCAGGAATGGTCTGACTTTTATTTTCGGGGGGGGGCGGGCGGGGAACATAGAAGTTTTGTTATTCTATTCTGCTACCTTTTCTTCCTTGAGACCTGCTTCTGACTGAACATATCTGCAAGTCTTTGAAATATATTCTCAAAGATAACGAAACGTAGTGTTCTGTGAAAATACATTTTGATGGAACTTCATTTTCAGGATGTTTCGAAGCTGAAAGCTGCAGAGATCTTTTTATCCATTAAACATGTTGTATGAAAAGGATGATTTCCACTGGCATCTTGAGTACTTTAAACAAGTTTAACAATGCAGTTTATTCTTCTACTAATGCATCTTTGCAGGAGTTGGCAAAGAAACCTCCTCTCTTCATTTAGAGCGCTCTGAGGACTGACTTACTACTTTATTCTCTTTCAGCTGGTTACACAGTGTAATGCAAAATACGTGGAATGCTTCAGTGCTCAGAAAGACTGCAACAAAGAGAAGAACAGGAACTCATCAGTCGTGCCATGTAAGATCACATCTTCAGTTTGATTACTGCCTAGCATAACTTTTTGTTCCAAATGCTCCCGGTGTTATGCATGAAAAGGCATAGCCACTAGGAACGGGAAATGTAATCTTTTGTTCAGTCCAAGCTGTCTTGTCTTTCAGTATTACCCTGATGAAACTGAACAAAAGGAAATAGTTGCAGTGTCAGCCAGATATACTGTCCAAGTGAAATGTTAATTTGAAGTGCTTAAGAATTTGAATAATGAGGTAGGGGATAAATCTATGGAATACTGAGAGATTACTTTGATACCCCTCCCAGCTCCGGTGAGATCTCCCAGAGTGATTGGCACAAGTTGTTTGTTATTCAGCTGCTGCACTCAATTTCTCTGTGTGAGCCACCCCAGATTTAAGGGTATTTAGTGCCCGAGGACAGTTTCACAGTCATTAATATGGAATCTGTGCATGGTTGTCATGCAGTATGAATTTGCACCAGACCAAGCACGGGCACAACGTCATCCGCATGCCATTACCCAGAGTACAGATGATAGCCAAGCCAGCACAAAGGAATAGCGGCACAGATACAGTCCATCAGGAAGTTTGTCAATAAAAACAGAAGGCATCAGAATATATCATAAAACCAGATGTGAGTGGGGCAGAAATAGTCTGTAGGACTTTACCCTTTGGGTCACACAGCTGCGTTGATTTCAGCTTGGCTTTTGGGGCCTGTCACAAGGTTAGAGGATGATGTTGAACCCAGTCCTCAAACACAGAGGAGCGTGGATCTGCTGAAGAGCGCACACAGGCTGCTGGATGGTTCCCCGTTAGGAAGGGGATTTGTCTCTGGAGGTTCTCTCACCCTGTGAATGATGGCAGTGCTACCGAGTGGTAGGGAAAACAAAATAAATCAGCTGGGTTTGTGTGCTGCTGGAGACAAATGGAACACTACAGTCAAGAATTACCTGAAATCCCCCGTTATCACTGCATATACTGTTATTTGGTAATTCAGCCTGCTGTGAAAATCTTTGCTATAGTAAAATTTGATTCCTGAAATTACTTTGTCCTTGTGGGAATATTGTGCAACATTCTCTTTTATATCCTGCGTTAGCAGGCAGTGCTTTAACGCAGTTAAAATGCTGGCCTGCTCCTGCGGGAGATGGGAGCTGCACACTGTTTGGTTTGTTAACAGCTGAGAAATTCTTACTTTCTGCATTGTGCCATGACCAGACTTTGATCTTTTTTCTTTTTTTTTTTCCTCTGTGTTGTTTTTTTGTTTGGTTTTTTTTTTTTTCAATGTTATAGCTGAGCGTGCTAGAGTGGGCTTGGCACCGCTGCCTGGAATGAAGGGAACAGATTACATTAATGCCTCTTATATCATGGTGAGGAAGCCAACACCTAATTACAAAGTAAAATCAATTCTAAGGTGCTAAATACCAGATGCCTATAATTGTCTTAATTTTGTATGTAATGGCTGTGTATTAACAGATGAGATTTTAACACCTTCCCCATAATGTAAAGCTATTAACCGTGTTTTATTAAAGATTCTTGCCTAAAAAATTAATTACAAGATGCATTTAGATGGGATGTGTATTTCCGTGAGATACAGTCATATAAATGCTGGGATTTAGAGTAAATTAAAACAATAGGGACTTGGCAGAATGGAAATGGAGTTAATTATAGTCTGTGTGAAAATATTGTGGCATGAAATGAAATAGGGTCATTATGTGTCCCCGAAGATGAAATTAATGCTTTAAAAGTATTGAAGTCAGTAAGTAACTGTGTTTGTTTTGCTGCAAAAGGGCTACTACAGGAGTAATGAGTTCATCATAACACAACATCCACTGCCACATACGACTAAAGATTTCTGGCGAATGATCTGGGATCACAATGCACAGATCATTGTCATGCTGCCGGACAACCAGAGCCTGGTGAGTTGCCCATGTCCCTCCCTGCACAGCGCCACAGTCACAGCCCAGCTGGGCACAGCACGGGCTCCCTTGGGTACCTGCTGTGGCTGAGTCCTGGTTGAACCTAAAGCCAGTTTTTGAGCCACCTTCTCAAACTTTGCCATAAGCTTGTTACAAAAAGGTAAGTTCCAAGATACAGGGCATGTTCTTTTGCTGTCTCCTTCTGCGCTCACCCCTGAGAAAGACATCCTGGACTGGATGGACCACAGTGCTCACAGCCAGCTGACAAACTCCGTGATGCTCCTGAGGCAGGATGCAAGACACTGAGGAGGGTACTGAGAGGCTCAGGTTATGGGTAAGAATTTTGAGAGGAGCAGAACTGGAGGTAGGGACAGTAGATAGTTGCTTGTTTGCCCGTGGGCTTAAGCTTCAGGCCACGCAAATTATGGTTGTGCAAGGCTACGAATGCTATATTTAATGAAAGTAAAAAGCAAACACGTATGTTAATTTAAGTGGAAATAATGCATCAGACAGAGAGAGAGAGAATAAGGAGACACAGGTGAAGTGCTAATCACTACTTCCAGATTTACCAGCACGTCTCAAGAGGGCGTGTTGAAAAGGATTAAGAGCTAAACGGTTCGCTTTTTCATGCACGCATCACTGAGGTGAATAGACAATTGTAGCTGAAAGTGGAAGAGAAACCACCTTCATTACAGCAGGAAAATAGCAGTCATGAGGGGCTACTAAAGAGGCAGTAGTCAATATGCTGCTTGTGTGCAGGGCGATGAAAGGGATTGCAGGCACTGCAAGGAGAGCAGCTTTCAGAGAAATCCGATTGAATCGGAAAGCACTAATGGAATGAAAGTGTGTCAGGTGGAAATGAAGAGGCTGATCTTGTCTCCACAAGCACATGAAATAGCTCTGCAGAACAACAGTGATTAAAGGGTAAAGGAGGAACACTGGGCTTGGCCACATCCCTGCTTTCACCTTCACTGTTCCCAGGGTGGAGGCTGGCCAGCGAGGCAGCAGCATCCCAGCAGCAGCTCAGTGGTCAGTGTGGGATGCGTGGGGTGGCACAGGACTGAGACAGCATCAAGGTGCTGAATGTGTAATGCCAAAGGACAAGGCAATAATGCAAAGTACCCGCTGCATGATGACCTGTCAGGTGTCAGGACAGGTCCCTTCCCTGGTGCTCAGGGACATTACTCTGCTTCCCAGTGCCTCTGCCTATGGGAGCAGAATTGCCAAGGCACTCAGAGGACTTAGGACCTTATGTCACATTTACAGAATAAACACTGACGGCCCAAATCTCAACAGTATCTCGCGTGTCATGTGCATCAAAGCTCCAGACTCACAGAAACATGCCTGGTTTTAGAGGCATGCTCATGGCCACAGCGAGATGACGTGGGTTCACAGCTCCTGTTTTCTCATGAGTGAAAGATGTGTTGTCCAGAGACACAGGTGTGCTCTGTGCCTGCAGTGAGAGTAGCTTCTGGGCTTATGCTGCAGGAACACAGACCTCTGAAGCCAGGACGAGAAACAGACTTTGCATGTATGTGGTGACAGACTATAATTTCCTTTCTCTGCAGCAAATTAGGAATTCACAGTTATTTTTTTAAAGAACAGCTTTGACAGGATGTTACCTACATCCTGTCAGTCAGACTTCTTCAGCACTGAGCTTCTTCCACCCTTCACAATCTCACTGAGATTTTACAGTGTCCCTTCAGGAGAGGTGTTTTGCTGGGGAACTTACATTAAGTTAAGCCAATGTTTTTTTTAAGGCTAAGAATATTTGTGTTTCTTCCTTCCTCTTCACTCCTCCACTTGCTCCTAAAAATTCAAGTCCTACAAGTATCCATCAGTCTTCTACCTAAACCTGATCCACAGACCTTGAGTTTTGGATTAGACTACAATAAATGCAAATTAAAAATAATAAGCCTTTAATTTTTAAAGGTCAATGAGTTTTTTCTGAACAAATATCTGACTTTCAAGCAAAACTGTAGGCAGGAGGCAGTAAAGCCTAGGATACAATATAAAGGTTAAATATGAGTGAGCTAAGGTAACCATTTCCCTATGAAACCAATTAAAAAGCAGATGTTTACCTGTTTGGACACACAAAGGGAGGGTCTGGCAGGCTTAGTGCCTACTGTAACAGTAAATTTGTTTTAGACAGAAATGGTTTTTAAAGGTCAGCTCCTGATCATCTCTATTTATCAAACCAATTTTTTGATCCACTGGATTTTTCAGTTTCAGCACACAAGGTATCTGAAAGGCTGCAATAATGTGTTGTTTCATTTCTCCAGGCAGAAGATGAGTTTGTGTACTGGCCAAGTCGCGAGGAGTCCATGAACTGTGAGGCCTTTACTGTGACCCTTATCAGCAAAGACAGACTGTGCCTCTCTAACGAAGAGCAAATTATCATCCATGACTTTATCCTTGAAGCTACCCAGGTAAAACAAACCTCTGAATGTGGGTCTTTGCTTTTTGCCTGACTTATATTGATGTCATTTAAATGTGGAAGGAGAAGAGCTCAGAAACAGTTTTGAAAAGGATTTACTTGTAAATTCATGTGCATGCATGCTGGTCTCAGAGGAAAGAGATTCTTGTTGGCTCCTTCTCCCTCTCACATCTTCTACTTCCTTTAGCTAGTAAGACTGTAGTATTTGTCTTACTTCAAAGTGAAGACATGAGATTTCAAAATGAAAAACCAAAGTAGATTGAATTATTTTTTTGTAAAGTACACCAAGCTGTATTGTCCTATTTCTGATTATAAAATTCAGCATTTATAGTTTAATTGTCCAGGGCTCTTAACATAAAAATGTAGGCACGTTTCTTTTGAACTACAAACCTGCTTCTAGTTTGCTCTCTGGATTGCAGCTGGACTTTGCTGCAAGCCATTAGTTTGCAAGCCCTTTTAAATTTGAATTCCTTCGTTGCTCTTTTTTGACTTTTGAGCTATAAGCGCTCTAAGAGGTTTGGTATGAGCCCTGAACTCAAATACAAAATATATTATCAATTAAACATTTTGTTAAATTTGCATTATTTTAGGGTGTTCACCGTTACAGAGATGCTCAGCTGTGTGTCTGTCCTCTTTCTGTATAAACTGCTTGGAAGAAAAAAGTTTCTCTTCAGTTTGTAATGAGGCTCTTCCCTCTTTTTCCCTGGAGAGGATGAATGGGAAGTGAAAGAAGCTAATGCCCAGGCTGGTTTTTCATTGCAGGATGACTACGTTCTGGAAGTCCGCCACTTTCAGTGTCCCAAATGGCCAAACCCAGATGCTCCCATAAGCAGTACCTTTGAACTTATCAATGTAATCAAGGAAGAGGCCTTAACAAGGGATGGCCCCACCATAGTTCATGATGAGTATGTCATCACTTCTCTCTCATTTATGTGCAGGTTGTACAAGGAGTTACCCAGCTACAAGACACTTGTTAGGATTGATGTCCATTCCTGCATTAGAGCAGATGGGGTTTAGTGTTCGAGGGAACAGGATAAGAATATTTAAACTTCCAGAGATGCGTTTTCAGTTGGCACTTGAGGTCAAATACATTTTTCTTAGTGTAGTTTTTATGTTGGTCATAATCTTAGGTGGACTCAGGAAGTGAGGCTGTTTGCTTTGGAAGCATTTCAGGTTCTTCTGCACCTGAAAGTATCCCAAACAAATCCTACAACCTGTTTCAGAACCCAGCAGAGCCCCAGTTTAGCTAAGGCTCCAAGCAGCCCAATATGGGCTTATGGTAGCCAGTTTCAAAAGAGCCTGAGCTCCTGTCTAACAGCTCAGGTTTAATGTGCCGTGTAAGACAGAACAAGCTCAGCTCAGCTGTGTCTCAGGATGAGCAGCAGAAGTATCTTGTGACAAAGGGCCCATGTTTTCTGAGAAGAGATTTATTTTCACTCCTTCTGCTTCCCCAAAAACACTCCAAGGAGGCCCATATGGTGCTGAGTGGGAGGGAGGGAGCCTGCTAACATGGGGCCAGCATGCCCCAACACTTGCCTCTTTCTTAGTGCAGTGGTGAGCATTGTCCTACCAGCTACGCTTGAACACCCAACTATAACAGGTCCTAAATATCGCATTGCATATTATTACTTGCACACATTATGGAGCTGCAAAATACCCTTATGTTGAGGCTGGAGGCTGGGTCTGACAGGATCTCTTAGAGGGGCTGTTTCCTGGCAGGCAGAGCACCTTCCTTGTCATTGTCCGTAAAATCCCAAGGAGGCCAAATTTTTGACACTGCTTGTGTCGTCCTTAGAGCGAACACCGAGTGCAAACCCTGCTATACCTGCAGCCCCTTTGCTCTACAGCCCGTTAGACCTTCTGTCCTTGCCACAAAGCAGAATGAGTGGCAAGGTCTTGGAATCTTCCCCCTCTTTGCAAGCACATTGCTGTCCCCCTCTGGTGTTTCAGCTGCTGTGCTGATGTGTGGGCACCGCTGGTAGCCACTGATGCCTAAAGAGCTTTCCCTGCACATCGGTGTGTTGCTGCTGCAACAGGTTTTTCCCAACTGGCTCCTGAAAATGGTGCCTTGGGCTGCAGCAAGTAGTTTTTCTCCCACCACCTCCTGCCTTGCTAATGCACAGTGTTGCCTCTGTTGCCTTTTGCCAGCACTGATTAATTCCAGGCTGGTTTTAATATTCATGCTTTGGGTAGTCTGAAGTGAGGTTTTGCTACTCTTGCAGTATTTAAGATTATGTTTTACAAAATTAGAACCATTATTGATTTGGGCATTTCTTGCTGGATGAAAAAAAAAAGAAAATCAAAATCCCATTCCTAACAGTGCTGAGTCATTCTTTCTGTAAATTGCTTTCTTGGTTTATTTGTCATATTCAATGATTTTGTTTTTATGCTTAATACATAATGTGGATTCTGCTTTTCATTGGAGGCTAAGCAAATGTAGCTGAAAATGAAAATTTCCCTTTGCTACATGCAACAACTATATCACATAATCCACTAATAATTACAACTGCAGATTAATTCCAAATATATGAATTTGCAGATAACTAAATGCATGTGGTATTTAGGTAAACGCATGTGGTATTTAGGAAGTACATGCTGGGATGAACCTCCTAACATTTTAAAAAGTTCAGAAATTCCAACTTGAGACAGTTGTCAAGATTTTTAAATATAACTGCCCATGTGTAGGCAACTAGATAAGAATCTGCTGCATAATTTTCCGCAAGAAAAGTCTTCAGCTTGTTTGGAACTGGAGATAACCAGCCCAAGTGAAAATGAGGCCGTTAGACCCTCAGAGGCATTTAGTTGTGTCCTGTCAGGCACATGCACTGGGCACTTTGTCCACTGTCCCTGCAGATGATCAGTCACAGCCATCTGTATAATGCTGCTTCTTCTTCTATAGGCTTTCCCTCCAACAAGCAGATCTGTTGTTTCCCATTTCTAAGCAAACTGAATTTGCAAAAATCATATGAAATTAGGTCAGGAGATGCCTTGATTTTCACAGGAATTCCGTAAAAAATCCTGGTGGTTATCTTGTGATACAGGATGGTATTGCAGCACTTGCTGATTATTTCAGCTTTCACATAAAACTCTCCAAATGGTTTAGAGAGCAGATCAGCACCAATGTCCCCTTTTAGCAGTGGGGACATTTAGACACTGACTTTCTCAAAGGCACAGAGCCAGGACAGAATTTCAGTCTCCTGAGTACCAAGAGAGCAGAGGGGAGCGGAGGCTCCTCATAAGCAGTTGTGTAGGATCCTTGATGCCGTGCCTCCCACCTGCACGTACAGCTCAAGCACACCCCCAGATTTACAGCACTGAGATTTCCACCTCACCTCTCAAGGACACATTGAGTTGTGCTCCTGACGAAATAACCATTGCTCGGGTTCTTACTACATGACAGCACAGCTCAACTCTTCAGAATCCGTAATGTCTCTTGGGTGCCCAGCTCAGGGATGTTGCCTTTTGCCGATGAATCAGACCTAAGGAAGATTTTGAGATGTGCCCCATTTACTCGTGAGCACCTCACAGCCCTGTTTGTCTCCTGTAATTGTCAGATGTGGAGGAAGAGGAAAAGTCTCATTTCTTTCTAATCGTTGATGTTTTGCTTGAGCTCCCACTAATGAATTTAAAATACGCTCAACTATAATGCAGATGCTCTCAGTACATGTGGTGTGTGAGAACTGATGTCAGTGTTACAGTCTCCAGGCTGGGTATTTTGAAATGGCTCACGTTCTGCTGCTGATACAGTTCTTTGTGTTGGTTGATTAGTGAAGATATCCTGAGATGACTTGGAGTATCATCAAATTTCCTCTATAAATCAAAATGACTAAAAATTAGCCACTATAAAACAAGCATTTAATAGATACAAAGATGAACTACAGTAATCAAGTAAGACTATAACAACATTTTCATGACTGTGTTGGTGCCTGGGTATTTTCCTGAGTAACTCATCATTTCGGTGTGGTTTTCCAGGTATGGAGCTGTGTCAGCGGGAACGCTATGTGCCCTTACCACTCTGTCCCAGCAGCTGGAGAATGAAAATGCTGTCGATGTTTTCCAGGTGGCAAAGATGATAAATCTTATGCGGCCTGGAGTATTTACAGACATTGTAAGTCTTTAAATGGAATATAAACAGATAGTTTGCAAGGTTTTCATCTGAGACCAAAGCATGAACTGAAACACACATTGTGTATGTTATCAAGTCCTACAGCATCTGCTACCGAGCAAAATTTGCATGTGGATTTTTTTGTGTAGTTGTCATTTTTTATAAACCTCAAACCCACACTGTAAGTCTCTGATTTGCAGTTAAACTTTTTTCTCATACATTGAAAGGGGACACCATAAAGGCAGTCCTAGCAGAGAAGGACCTTTTGGCTTGTCATGGTGCCCCTGCCAGCCCTGTGAGCTAAGCTGTGCTATTTAAACCTGGAATGTTGTGGTCTGAAGGGATGCAGCAGAGCAGGTGGAGTTGCAGGGAGATAAGGCTCTTCACTGGGTGTCCAGCAAGAGCAGCCCCCTTGGCTCAGCGTGTGTGGTACGAGGTTCTGCCTCCCAGGGAGCAACCTGGGGCTGAGCTGTGGCTTCAGGTTTTGTCCCTCCGGTAGTGTTTAATAATATATCAGAAATAATGTAATCTACCCAAAACTGGAATTTAGGTTGACAAAGTTAAACTAGATTAACAGAGATAATTGCTCTAAGTCTATTTCTTTGCTCTGTGTGCGCTTCTGGTAATGAATAGCCATGACCTTCCCTGGAAATGCCAAATTTAAGTGCCACTTGTTGATGTACACTTAAAGGATTGAAATAATATGTTCTTTCTTTTCCAGGAACAGTACCAGTTTCTTTATAAGGCAATGCTAAGCTTGGTCAGCACTAAGGAAAATGGAAATGGTCCCATGACACTGGACAAAAATGGTGCTGTGATGGCCAGTGACGAATCTGATCCCGCAGAAAGCATGGAGTCTCTTGTCTAATTGGAAACCTGAAAAGGCACTTAATTTGTAGAACTTCTGAAGACTGAGTGAACTTTTTTGAGGCCTTTTTTGCCAGACTCTAGGTTATACAATAACCCAATTACTTTTTTACACTGATAAAAGTTTTGATATTTATTTTTTGCCATTTTATGTCTTAATGGTATCCTACTGAGCATTTGCACCTCTGTTTATTTCACACAGTGAAACGCAATTTTATCTAGTTTGCACTATATGATCAGTGTTACTGCCTATAATACTCTTAATACAAGACAAGCCCTGATGTGACATTCCATGACAACAAACATGCGCTTTTTCTGTTTTGTTTAAATGCAGTGAAGTTTTGCTAACTACAGTGACCCTCGAATCTTAAATCTTGAATGCTAGGCCAGATGGATTCTTTCTGCAAGATACTGTACCCCTTCATGCCATATTTATTATTTACTGATCACGTCACAGTTTTGGTGTTCTGCATTCCAGTGGAGTGGATGAGCAGTGTTCATCCTTTCTTGACAAAACGTGGCAGGTGATTATTAGCTACAGTGAAGGTGAAACAGCCTTGTGGAGCTGAAACAATTATTTCTGTATTGTTTCAAATTGCTGTTTTGGACACTTACAGGCCTGAGACTTGCTTCACATGGAATATATAAATTACATACAATATAATTCTAAATTAGACACAATTCATATGTTGGACACAGTGATAGGTTTTGAATTTACAATTTCAAAGTTTCCCCATGTAATCAGAAAAATGTTGATTTTGGTTTTTAACCAACCCTGTGATGGGAAAGGGTTTTGGTTTTCTTCTCATCAGAGCCAATACAGTGAGAAATCTACTACAACCCAAAGTCAGACCTGTTCTCAGATATATCAAAGGTAGCAATATTTTACATTACTAAGCTATTCAATATTTTAAACACATCTAATTTCCTTACTATTTCTTGAATATGACCTCACACCTAATGGTATGTTACATGATGACAGGCGTTTCTTAATTTCATAACTGTTAGATGCCATTTTTACAGGTGTGTAATTTTCATACTTTAGTGCTAAAACATAAAGTACTGATCCATATTTACTGGTGAAGCAAACTAATAAAAAAACTACCTATAAAGTTACATTCTCCCTCTTTTTTTTTTGCCAGACTAATTCTTTAGCACAAACCTAGCTTATTGTGTTTTCCCTCCCACACAAATAAAATGGTTTCGCCCAGATTATATAAATAATTGAATTATTGTTTGGAGCATTTAAGTATACATCCTCACTGGCTCCCTCTTCCTTTGTATTTGGTCACAATTCAACAAGGTCCATCTCTATTTAACAAAAAAGTAAGCACGTGCTTAATTGTCCTTAAAGCTAATCGTGTCCTTCAGAGCTTGGCTGACTAGGGAGGGGTTATTGAATCTGCCTGGAAAAGGAAATATGTGATTTCAACCATCCTGACATCTGGTTGACAGTTAAAGGCACTATCCCTTATATATGACATTAGTTTTTTTTTTTACTTCTGAATTTCAACTGCACAAAACACGCATTGTAATTTTTCGGCACTTGTCAAAATGTTACAGCATATTTTTTTCTTTTAATACAGCCTATTTTTTTCATTTAAATGTAAGCTTATTAATTTCTGCCAGTCCAGTCTTGCTGAAATACAGACATTTGGCAGGGTTCTGTGTATTTTCACTCACAAGGAAGCCGAAAGCAAACTGCTTGAAAGGGTATTGAGAGTAGGTATTTTGGATGAGGACCTCCCACAATGCAAACTGATACGAACTCGCTGAGTGCAAAGGAGCTGTGCAAACTGGTATGTGCTAAAATCTGGCCTTTTATCTTTAATAAGAGAAAGATTTCCTACTCGATTACTTCAACACCAAAGTATTCAAGAATCCATCAGCAACCTTTTACACAGTTGCCTTTTACTTTTCAGTTTGTTGAATTCCCTCCATACAAGTGATCCCAATAACTGCTCATGCCGAACAGTGTAATAATCCTGTGGTTTCAGTAAGGAAATCCCATGTCCAGCAACAACTAGTCCAAATTAAAAATGTGCACAATATTTCAAAAGGCTGTAATTTGCATCCCCTTTGCACTGAGATAGCCTGGCACGGAGAGGGAGTCAGTTAATGTCTCGTAGGAGTTCGGACTGGCTCTCCAGTCACTGCACCCCAGTAACAGAATTGTTTAAGTAAGTTTTCAAGTGCTGCTGCCTGCAAGGGCTGGAAGGTTTTGCTGAGTGGTCTGTTGGCCAGTAGGCGTCAGCGTTAGAGGGGGGGAGCCCCCCTGCACCCCCAGTAGTGAACCTGGCCCCAGGCAATTCCAGCTGGTAGCACTAAGGGACTGATGAGTTGCATCAGTTCAATCTGAAGTATTTCAGTTCCTGGGGAGGTGTAGGGAGAAGTTAAGAATTCAAACCCTGACAAGAGCTAAGTGACACGAAGATTACTGCAGGCATCAAGAGGGTTGGATTTGTTCAGTACTTTCAGCTGATTACTTTTCATTTCACTGGCATGATGGAAGATGACTGTGGTTCGTGACACACTGCCTGAATACCCTTGGTTTAATCCCTTACCCTCTCACAAGTTTTAAACATCAATGAATGAAGGCTGCGGGGGTTGAACTTTGGTAGATGCTTTGGAAATCCATGCATTTGCATTGGCATTTTTTGACACCTGAGATACTTGCTTGGAGTTTAATCCATGGGGAAATAATGTACACTGGTGTTCTGTGAGTTCTCCATGGATTTTTTCATAAAGGGGGCTTGAGCTGTGTGTTGAGTGCTGTACTGACAGTCAGGTAGCCAATAGATGGTAGTGATGCATGAGGCTTGAAGTGGGTGAAGCCAGAAATTGCTTGTGAAGGTCAGGATTAAGTGTGTAGAAGAGCCAACTCTGTCTTACTGTAAGCAGCTGCAGCTCTGCTCTCTTACACGGATTTGCACCCTTTTCCTGGACTGAGTGGCAGGAGTAGTGAGGGTTTGCTCAGAGATGGGCGCTTGTGAGCTCTGCTGGTGCTCCCACAAGTGTCTGGCCAAAGTCCTGCTCTGTGCATCTCAACCTTGCTTTTGGCACATCAATCCCCCCCTCCGCTGTACCCACCCCTTGGCATTCAGTAGGGATGTCTTTCAAGCATCAAAGGTTCCCAGGCAATGTGCAGGATTGCAAATTAAGAGAACCTGAGTGATATATCCCTATATCACTGCAAAGTGTGGTCCTCAGCACCAGCCCTGAGAAACGTGGAAGGACTGAAGCACACATGTGTCTGTGTGTCTGCATCTAGAAAAATACCATTTCTCCGTGTCTTGCATGTGTGCTGCGCCCGCAGACCGTGTGAAAGACATAAACTATGCGCTGAGTCCATGAGAGCAGCCAAGCTTTCCAAGACGGAACGCTTGGAAAGCTGCTTTATCATCTTAACATCTGAAATGGTTTATAGTCTCAGCTGGATGCCCCTGCCTACAAACACTCCTGTGTGTAAGCTTGGCATCAGTAGGAAGGTCTGGGAGAGCCAGGGGCACCTCTCAGGTGTGCAGGCAAAGCACCGATTCTTCCGCAGGACCGAGGTCTAAAGAACATTCATTTTAAACAGCGTTTGTCCTTAGTACTTCTGTGTCTGTTTCCAAACACTGATTTAGGAGCAGGAAAGAACAAAAATCCAAGACCCTTAAACTGTTTCTTGTGAGTGACTGTTTCTGTACTGTGGGTCTGTTCTAGGTTAGTAGAGTCATTTACAGGATCTTCAAAATCTCAGTTGTTTTTCCAGTTTCTGACTGCTCAAATTGCTTGAACCCAGAGTGATACATTGGAACATTAGGAGAAGAATCTTTATGACACAGCACAACTGCCTTCTCATTAATCTTTCTTTTAAGCTGATACATTTTATTTAAAAGCTAAAAAAAAATATTGATATCAATTCTACCAAAGATGCATACTACTAATTCTCAGCAAAACAAAACCAACTTAATTTAAAAAAAAAAAAATAATTAAAATGTAGTTGTCTTAAGGATTTAGCAGTCTTTCTCAAATTCATGTCTTCTGACATCAGATCTTGTGTTCTGAAGTTTATATTCAAATGGTGCCAGTGAATTTTTATATGAAGGGAAAATGCCTATTTGTTAATCCACTGCATTGCTTTTCTTCTTTTACTCTTTTTTTTTAATTATTATTTTTCAGACATAATTCACTGTTACCCCTTTGCTCTTCTTCTCTGTGTTGCCATTCTAACAATGTGAACTACACTGGCTTTACTTATCAAAGGAGAAGGAATGCAAAAAGAAAGAAAAAGAGGAACTGTAATGAAGAGATTTGGCCTCTACTTTGTCTTAGCTGTTAAACTGTTTTTAGTGTTTTTGTTAACTATTTGCAAAGGGAAGCATTTTCTACAGAGGATAATTAATTTCAAGAAAAATGTCTTGAGTTTTAAGAATAAACGTCTCCAGAAGAGGAGACAGTCAATTTTATACAATGTCACAACTCTCCAACATTTGGGGTAGTGACTTTTTTGTTTTGTTAGAACACTTGAGACTAGCAAGCAGCCATTGTTTCTAAAGACCGAAGCATTCATGTGTATTCCTATTTTCTTTTCCTTCATTTTTAAAATAGCAAAGTCATTAAAACTGTAAATATTTTGTTGCTTGGATAAGCATCTTCTGGGAACTTTGTATCTATGGTATATAATCATAGAATTTTATATTTTCATATAAAGCTAATTTTTTTCTAGTTTCACCTCCTTCCTAGTTCTGTGGTGGCTATGTGAATACAAACCTTCTGTGTATCGAGGTAGTGAGACACCATCATCACACTCCAAAAAAGGTTTCCACACATGTCATTTCTTTGGGGCAGTGATTGTGAAAGTCGGATATTTTTTTTGGATTCCATTGTCAGTGTGTGCAATAGGAATTAGACTTAGCCAGTCACTGGATACGTTTGTCTCATTGATCCATTCAGAAAAAAAAGAAAAAAATAAAAATGTGGTGTTTGGTTTGGGGAGAGGGTGGGAGGGAGTATTTTGAGGGAGATTTTTTTGTTTGGTTTTGGTTTTTGTTTGGGGGTTTTTTGTAACTTGAAGAATCTTCTTTTTGTTATGTTAAACTATATCAAATCATTCTATTATAGTGTTATTTAATATGTAAATTGTATTGCTATACATAAAATAAAGTATGGTTTTTGATGTATTTACAGACTTCTTCCTTATTTGCATCGGATACACATAGAGAACAGATGCAGGAGTCAGTATTTCATTGTCCCAGGCGTGCAGGGAGAATGATGAGATCCAAGGCCTGCTTTAATTAGATCTCAAATTTCCAAGCAGTACTCAGCTGGGAACTGTCTCTCGGTGACAGTGGAGATCACTGTTCCTTTCTTAATTGCCTCCAACTATTACAGAGCTTCCAGTAACCCCTTCCCTCTCCACCACTGCTCCTCCCTAGACAGTTGTGACCCATCAAAACCCCTTATGGAAGGAGGACTGTCTCCATTCGGAACAGGACCTCAGAGCCTGAGCTTTCTTGCCAGCTCCTTTGGCGTGCCCTTCCTTTGGCTCCAACTCTGGTTCGCCAGCAGGTGCCTGCCTGGAGGAACAGGGGCTTCCACCAAGCCACTGTCACCTGATTTGCTGTGATAACCATCAGCTACTCACAGCTGCACTAACCCCAGTGCTGTGGTAAGAAAAGGAAAAGCAAAAGTTCCCTTATCAGGCAGACTGGGAGGGCAGCGACAGATGTTCCAAAGCCTGGAGAGAAAGCAGCACAATTCCCCATGGAATGCATTAGTAGTCACACCTCCCTGCTGCTCTGTCCAAGAGCTGTCACTGACACGCACGCAATGCCATCGATGCTCTGTGTTCTGCAACAAAACCTCGGCAGCTCCACATGCCGCCTCCTGGGCTGGTTCTGTGCTCAGTGCTGCGTTACCTTTTCTGTTTTCTCGTGGGAAAACCACTCAGGTTTGTGGACAGATTCTCGTTGCAATCTGCTGCTGGCACGGTGGCTGCCCAGGCTGGCAGAGCCTTCAGAAACCCAGCAGCACCTGCACATGGACAAACAACATCCATAACAGGAATCGCTTTGTTGATGTAAAATTGCTGGTTAAAATCAATACATTATGTCTGCTGCTTTTTGTGTTGCTGCATTCTCACCTGTAAGTTCCACATTCCGGTTGACAGGGAGAAAGATGGAGCCTGGGACACTGGATGGGGACTGTGATCACTGGGACACAGCAGCACAGCCTGATGACCCCTACCAAATCCCCCCCGCCCCCTTCATAACATGCTCCCTCCAGCCCTTGCTCCAGGGCACTGCCTTGTGCTGCACTCCAGTAGCAAGCAGCTCAACACCATCCCACAGGCAGGTCCCACTGCCTCATGAATGAGTGCCTGGGAGCTGCTTCCCAGCCTTCCAGGCCTGCCCTGGGGGATGCTCCAGCAGACAACAGAGTCCAGTGCCCTCTGTACATCCTCCAGATCAGGAGCAGACACCAGGGAAGGTTCCTCTGCCCAGCTTGGCTGCTTCATCCCTGTGGAGAAGATGACAGCCCCTGCATGCACAGGTAGGTGGGTGCTTCATAACAACAATATGGAAAAAGAGCTGCTTAAACCCCACTTGTCTGGGAAGTGCCTGAAGGATAGAGCTGATGGCAAGCTGAGCATGAACCAACCCCACCTGCTGCAAGGTAGACAAGTGCAGGTCTGGAAGGTCTACCTTGGGAACAGGTAAGGACACCTCTCAGCCTAATCACAGCAGGGTTAAAACTGTCTCTTTTTTGGGAAGGAGAACCACACAGGGAAAAAGTGTAACCCCACTGAAGACAGGTAAAAGGAGAGCAACAGGAAGGGTCAGTGAGCTGGAAATCCTCTGAGCAAAGACAGGATGAACTGAGACATTGCCTAGTGGAATGCTGGAGAGAGAGGGCCTGGACAAGTCAGAAGAAGAGAGGCTGTGGGGCTTGCCTCCTGGTACCTAAATCATCACTCCTGAAGAAAGGGGTAATTCTCTTCCTACATCTTTGGTAGGTATTACAAAAACCAGAGCTTGAAGAGCTGCAAGGAAGGTATGGGTCAGGCAGTGGGAACATGGTCTGGGGCAGTGATGGAACAAGAAAAAGATTTCTCTGTAGCAGCTACAGAAATCGAGACTCCCCAAAGCAGCCCCTTAAATGAAAAAAACCCTGCATTTTCACTAGATAGCAGCAGCTCTGAGGTGAGCCCCCACCTGCTGCCAGCCAGGTCAGCACGTGCACAGAGCACAAATGGGACAGAGCCCCCTGTGGGATGCAGGGCAGATGTTCCCCAACATACCCTCACTCGAGCAGAGCTCAGCAGCAGCTCCCAGCACTGCAAAGGTCAGGCAGCATTTGCTGCAGGAGACCCCGGGTCTCATGAGCCGTCTGGGTGAGCAACAGAAGCAGGAGTGGAGGAAAAGAGAAAAGGGAAAGCCTTGGAGAAAGTGCTTGGAAATGCACGGGGAGGAGGCCTGGCTGAGACCTGTATTGAGTGGAAAGATGTAGTAAGTAATACTTTGGCAACAGAGATATGATTTACCAGCACTTCCCATTTCTAACAATATGCCTGAATTAATTGGTGGTATCAGGAGATCCCGACTACTTCTGTAATAAATAGCTAACGAGTTTAGCCTTTAAGACTTCCAGAGGCTGCTAGCAGTCATGCTAAGCAGGCACAAATAATAGCAGCATTTTTATTAAATGGATTCAAATGCCAGAAGGTGTATTTTCAAGACCTTTTACAACATAAAAACGATTTTGATCAATGGTTTGGTCCCAATCCTATTACTTAGCCACTCGAAGATCCACGAAGTGCTTCCTGCGCTGACATGTCACCTCCCCCTGCTGGCAGCTGCCTTATTGATCACTGGTGATTTCTGTTTCCCCTTTGCTGCCAATCAATGTTTCTGATGTCTTTCTGTCTTTGTAATGCTTTAAGAAGCAACACTTCACAAAGCAATCTTTCCTGACACTGTGTTCAATTAATCTGACAGTCACTGGGCTCGCTTTTCTTTTCTAAAGTTGTTATCTTTCTTATGTCTTGAAATCCTTGTTTCGGAGTTGATGCCTGATTCACTGGTGTTTTATGTTACGGTTTTGAATTTTGAAAAGACTCTGCATTTCAGTTCCATGTCTCTTAGGAGAGCCATTTCCAATATTTCACATTTCCCTGCCTCTGTGTCTGTGAGCCATGCTTTCTGCATCGCTCATCATTTCTGTCACTCCCAAATTCAAACCCTATTGGTCCTATGTCCCAATGCTTTGTTCCCTTGTCTAAAAAACTGCTGAAAGAGTTTCTGGGTCAACATCAGAAGGAAGGCAGGAGGTGTGTATCTTTTGTCTTGGAAAGATGGCATTATTGCCTGGAAGCCCAGGGCTTGATAGAAGGGAATGTGGCACAACACTCCACCAGCTGTTTTGTGGTTTTTTTATGGTCTAAAACTATGTCCCATCTGCAAGATGAGGGCCAGCAGGCTCTGAATGTACCGGGTGCTGTAGATGTTTTTCTGCACCACTTGGGGTCTGTGGGTCCCAGCTTTCTCTGGGTCCGTAAGGGCATGATGCCTGCAGGAGTGAGCCGAGCACTTAATTTTTCCTATACGTGTATGTGGCCTAGGAGGGGTTTGAGAGGGCTGATGATTTTTTCTGGTACTGCTCCATCACATGCACTGCTGCCCTGGTCACAGGTACCATCTGTGTTCAGAAGGGAATGAGCTGGTATCACATGAGCCCTCACAGGCCAGACCTGGGGGAACGAGACACTGAGGCAACAGAGTGAACCTCCAAATAAAGTCCAGATACTGAAGAAATCTAGTACAGACTCTTTAAAAGTATTTCCCCGTCCTAATAGAGAAATGGTGCCTTCTCAGCCATGCATCACACATACCCCCAGCCCCTCCCAACACCAAGTCCTGTAGGTCAGCCCCAGAGCTCTGAGATGCTCCAGGCCCCTTCTTTCCATGAGAGGGGAAGGCTGCGCTCCCCTTCGGGTCCTTGCTCAGAAGGAAAAGCCAGGGGAGAGCTGACAAGCTTGATTGCAGGATAAAATGAGATCTTTAGTGTTCTTTCAGACAGTGCATAGGAGGGAAATTATGGTCTCTTAAAGAAAGCCTGGCTGGTTTTCTCTGCTAAGGAGTTCCTATGTGGTGCACAAGAAGGGTGGAATGGAAGTGTCTTGCCTGTACTAGAAAAATGAGCATTTTTCTGTAACAAGGTACTTACCAGGTTTCATCAGCAGATGATCAAGAAGAATAGAAAACCAGAGAAAAACAATAAATTGAGGCCTTCATTACATGCAGCCTGATGGGACCATTAGCACCACCCTCCAGGTGGTGCTTCACCTTCTAGGAATTTTTCCTAATAGGTTCCAATCATTATCTTCAATAGCATTGGCTCAGTGTCAGAACTGTTGGACAAAATCTGAGTTCTATTATCAGATGAACGTTCTGATTCTAATCTGTAGTTTTAATTTAAAATATCATTTAATGTCACTTAAATTATGTATTTCATTCATGAATCTGAATACACTGTGACTGTGACCAAAACAAGCTGTTAGCTTGTAGCTGTACTACAGGTTGCTGTATAAAAATAGATGACACAGAATAAAAAGTGACACTTTATTTACCTAGATATAGAAAGGTTATCACACTTTGCAACTAGCAAAGAATGTCCTTAGGGTTGCTTAATACTAGACTTCAAGCTGAAAAACCATCATTATTGGAGTGGGGTGGAATCATAAAAACTCTTAAAGGTTCAGTACTTTAGGTTATGAAAGGCTCTGCCTTCTGAATTTTAGTCCTTTAAATAAGCTTCCTTATAACTTAAATCCAATTTTCTAGATAGCCTCTTACTTTGAGCCTGTTAGACATATGTTATGCCTTTGCCTGAAAGTCTCCTAGTGACCTGTAAATTGATTGCAGCCTGTTAAATTGGCCATAAATAAATCTTTGTGCTTCCCTTCCC
>JAWWEU010000023.1:7580212-7619138 GCA_035583155.1 Acropternis orthonyx | reverse complement strand
CCCCCCCCCCCCCCCCAATTTTCTTTTCCTCTTTTCTGAAATAAGAAGGATGCAGGTGGCTTGTGTACTTTCAGGCTATACATCCTGTATGGACTTCAGAAATGCTATTGACAGTGTGTGTTAGGAAGAATAACTGATTCAAGCTAACTTGGTTAGATGAGCAGAGCCCTGTCACAACAGGGTTTTCTCTATTTGCCAAAATTCTTCTCCAAATTCCCCATCTTGAGTCACGGGTGCCTGATCAGCCAGGGATCAGCACCTTCCAGTTAAGATCAATGACTGGTCTCTGTTTCATCAGCTTTAACAGTTCCTGAAACACCTTGTTGTGCTGGTATCCACAGGAACCAGAAAGATTAAGTATGTAACTGCCATAAAAGATTTTATGTTGGAGTTTGTCACATAAAAGGGAGGACAAAAAGAAAAAAGAACAAGCTTCAAAATGACAAGCAAAAAGAACAAGGTGATTTAAAATAAATGGCATAGAGTGATTCAAATTACACCAGTGTTGGCAAATAAGGGATATTAATACACCCCCATTTTTTGTGCCCTTATTTCTTTCTGGTTTTATGCCCCTGCCACTGCATCTAGTCAGGAGGAAGACCAATCCACAATATGATAAAGTCAATTTTGCAGATGGTCACAAAGTCACAAACATGTGGCACAAACTGCTGATCCAGTCCAATGCTCTCCTGGTGCTTTCCAATTTGTTCACAAAATTGTTTTGGGGCATCTGCATCCCCACAGACTTTGCACCAGATGAGGAAAGTCTGTTTTCTCGCAAATGGCATAAAAAACATCACTTCAGGTACTTTGACCAGATATTTGTTATCACCAGGCACCTAATGGCTGCCTGAGCAATGAACAGCCCTGAGTAGGGCTGAGGTTCTTGTGAGCACACAGCCACCACTACCCAAATTTTCAGCCTGAATCATGTCTTGCCCTCTTTTCTTCCTCAGACCATAAAGTGGCACCTTCCCAAAACAGAGAGTAAAGTCCCATGATGTCATTTCCTTCTTACAAAGTCCCCAAAAGGTAATATTAACTTCGGCAATTGGATTCTTTGCCTTTTGGAGCTCTTATTCCACATTTTGCCTGCACTTACAGAGGCTTCAATTTTTATTGATTTTCCTGTGCCACCTCTCAGCATCCTTCCTAGGCAGCATGATGCATTAGCTTTCCATATAATGAATATTCCCGTTTGGTTCTGCACTCTGAAATACACCCATCTCTGAATGAGATTTCAACACTCTGCATTGCTGATTTTCAGCTGCATGCCATAGCTCTTGTTTTTCATAGGCTGAGAACACCAAAAGAGCCCTCCAGACCCAGAGGTCTTCCTTTTAACACAATCACTGCTGTACTGGAGGGAAGGAGAACCTTTATATTTTTATACTGGTTTCATCAATAAAGTTATTAAAGCTATTTTCCACCCTGCAAGAAAGCTACCTGATGATGACATTGTTCCTGCCTTTTAAAATAATTTTATTTCAGTGTGGTACATTTGCAGGCATCATAATCCTATTGTTGCATGTTATTCCCAGTATAATGACTGAAAATGCTATTGCTTGGGGGAAGGGGTTTGTTCTGGGTTTTGTGGGTTGACGGATTTTTCTGTTTAATTTTATCCACTGCTACAGTATCAGAAGATAAGCCCATTTATTTGCTAAAATCCTTCCTATCCATTTTTTTGTTGTTGTTGACTTCAGTTTCGAGTGAAGGATAAAATGTACTTTTGCAAAGCAATATGGAGAAAGTTATTCCCCTGAAGGTAGGATGCATCCACATAGTTAAGGGTCTGTCCCAGCCATAGTGCAGAGCAGGAAGCACCCTTGTACTTCAGCATCTCATGCAAGATGAGCATAGATAGATAGATAGATAGATAGATAGATAGATAGATAGATAGATAGATAGATAGATAGATAGATAGATAGATAGATATGTAAAATTATATAGTCAGCTCCTCCACACAGGGTTTGGGTAAATCCACATCCCCTCTATAGTGGCACCTCTGCAGCACTGAGGGCATCACAGTCTTCCTGCCCTGAATGGCAGCATATCCCACTATTTTTACTTTTAGCTACTTGCTGGATTTAAAAAATTTGTTTTCACCTCGTGTAAAGCAGGATGTCTGGTTTCACACCATGCCTTTACAACTATTACAGCTTACCCTGTAGCCCAAAAGTGCTATTTTGAGTCCCAAACCGGAGGCAATTTAGAAAGTAATTAACTCCAGGGGAGTCAAATTTTAGCCTTCCTGCAATTATAATTTTTGTGTTAAGCACACGAGCCTCAAAGTCTTTCTCAGATATTCACATGAACCTGAGATCCAAGGTGGGTTTGAGGTACTCAGTGACCGGGCTGGCACAGGAGGTCATTGCCCCCCTTAGCTGCCCTTCAAGCCTCTGCACCTACAGCTGGGGGATGTCACTCGATTGACACACAATAGCTATTGCAGGGGGTGACCAGAGGACTCATTCCACATAACCCAGTGGGGTTGCACAGCTGTTCCATGCTGTTTGTTGTAACAAACCCTTTCTTCATGAAACCATCGTTGTCCCTGCCCGGCTCAAAGCCTGAGCTTCCCAATAACAGAACAGTGGTGGAAAAGTACATCTCACTCTACTCACACATGAGTTCCAGTTGACACGTTTCCTATTTACAGAAGGATCTGGTTGAGCATAAGCAAGTGCTTATAGACAAAATAGTATTTAAAAAGGGATCTCATACATATGCTCGTTACCACCATGTCTCATATTGAACTTCCTTTTATATTTAATAGGAATTAATAGATATTTTCACAAATAGGTCTCAACTGTTATAGGTGATTACAGAGTTCATCACGTTCATTATTACTGCAATAGAGCATTATCTGCTGATGAGCTTGTAACCCTTGTTATCCTTATCTGCTAGATGCTCATATTATCTATTAATAATTTATAAACTAACCTCATTACAAGCTGTAGTATGACCGCAACAGATTACAGCACAAACAGGCAGGACTCAGGCACTAAAATTTTCTCTGTGCGGCTAGTCCTGGCTTCATTATGCATTCCTCGCTTAGATTTCATCATATGCTGTTGATATTCTGGAGGGCTCCAGTTTTTCCTAGGACATGGTTATCAATAATCCATGTGCTGCATTTTCCCACATGGCAACTGATGGCTGTAGCAGGAGCTCAGCTCTTGCTGTTGTATTGGCATAGACAGATTTGGGAACAGGACCAAGAGTTTGTTCACAGTCTTCAGAGCAAGCAGAGCTCTGCACAGTTTGAGGGTCTGAGTGCAGCAGTGAGGCCACAGCGATGGCCATCTCTGCTCTCACCCCTGTCTCTCAGTTGGTGCCTTCAATCCTCCTTTCACAGGAGCTCTGCCTAGTGCCTGAAGGTACAGCTTCGCCAGTACACTAAACTGTGCTTCCCATCTATGCCATGTTCTTCACAGATTTATTTCACTAAAATGGTCACAACATAAAGTACTAAACCTACAAGGCAGAAGCACTTGCTGTAAAATGGCTGGAGAAATTCCCAAAGGACTGCAAGTGGTTCTTTTCCTGATTTGTATGTACAGAATAGGGAAAAGTTTGGAGAAAAGAAGTGGTATATGCTCAAATCTTTAATTTTTCAAAATAGTCACTTTCCATTGCTATCTAAATAGAAAGCAAACTTCTTTTTTCACTCTGCACTTCAATGTTTTCTGCCAGTCCTCCTTCATAGGGTGGCATCAGACCACTGGCAACCATGACTGCTCAGCTGCAGTATCTGGCTTTGTGAAAATGAACACCAAAGCTGGAAATAATAGGTTCTTCACAAAAAGAGTAGTATAGTCATCCATGCTGAACACATGCTTGTTAAAATCCATTTTTCTCAATTCATAACAGCACACCTTTCCTCAGAGCCCCTCCAGGCAGGAGGTGCTCTCAGGACATCCAGGAAGAGCAGCTGGTCTGGGCAGACTCTCAAGGCAAAAATCTGGGCTTTACTGAAGCCACGGGCAAAGTTCATTTTGACTTTAGCAGAGCCAAGATTTTTCTGTCACCTTATCACTAAATCTCTTGGCTTTCAATACTACTGCATATTTTCCTGAGCAATTTTAGGCAGACCTATTTCAGTTTTCTGACAAAGATATTTATGATGAATAGTAATTACTCTGTTGTGGTAGTATCCTGGGACATTAGCTGTGGACCCATGCGCATCATCAGCAGCAGTGTGTGGATGCATAATAAAGAGAGAGGTTGGCTCTTTATTTATGTATGGTGCTCTTTACCTTATCCTCAGACATTTACACGAAGGAGTTTAAATGGAGGAGTAAACACAGAGGTGTGGATATGATCTCTGGTTCAGGATGTGCCTGGTCTACAGACTGTCAAAGCCTGGTAAGAATTAATGTCTGTTGCTCTTTATTACTTTCCCTGCGTATTCTTTATTGGCCTTTCTTAAAAACAGGATACAGCCTGAATATTCCCACACTCTCAGTAATAAAGATTTTTCAGCCTGTGTTATGTTGGGAAGATCTGTCTGGAACATCAATGGTGTCATGGCACATGTCACAATCCTGCACCCTGACTGCAAATGGACGGTTCTTTTGACATATATTTTGGCCTATAAAGTAGCCAGTAATCTAACGCCTTTTAAAGATTTTACTCAAATTTAAGAAATAGTATTCCCAAGCCACATTTTTGTAAATCTCAGTCTTGTAGCTGTGAGATCTTTTGCTGTCTCTCTTCCTCCTCACCCCCATATCATGCTGAGTCATTTTCTGAAACTAATCCAATTGCTTTTTTATGAGCAAATGAATGAAATCTAAACACAGACTACACCAGGTAGGTGATGAGAAGGTAGGCATATGTTGTCATAGCTTTCCAACCTTGCAAGAGTTGTATTTCCTCATAGTCTTGCAAGCATATGCAATGAGACCCCACAAAGACACATCCCGCTGTACACTGTACTGGTGGCTGTTAGCATTTAAAGTTTCCCTTGGTTTGGCATGATGCAGAACACAAAAAGGGAGGAAAATCAAGAGTAATACATTGCTTCATCATACACATGGACAGCAGTGTGAGCTGGTGTGGAATGACCAAGTGGATGACCAGCTGCAGCTTCTGGTCAGCATGGGTGGGGGTATTGGTGTGGGTATCTGGTTGGGGGTGTGTTCTCTTCTCCACTCCTACCACCCCACTGGCTAATGCTGAAGGCACAAGGAAAAGAGTTGTCAGCTGGAGAGACAGAAGTGATGGAGCAGACCTAAAATCCTTTAAAATTTTTCTTTACTGATTCACTTTGATTCTCTCTCATAGTGTACCTCTAGAAAGCTTCAGTCACGGAATAGTTCCTGACCTGTATAATACTAACTTCCCAAATTTACTGGCTCTTTATTTAAAAAAAAAAATACTCCATTCCCTTTCAGAATGAATTCCTACAGTTTCTTTTCCTGAACTGGTCTCTGATTTTAAATGAGCATTACTCCTAATTCTGTGCTATATCTACAGTGGGAGGTGTGCACATCCAAAAGTGCTTGATAAATAATACTCAGGTTACTTTAAAAATTATTGTTTACTGCCAGAGATTACATTTTTGGGAGGTACCTTCAGTACCTTGTGGTGACATACCTTCAGCTTGCTGTGTGGATTTAGCCACAGATCCCAACAATGCTTTCGTGATCTTTCTTACAGGTAACACCACATTGTCTCACACATGAACAGAGATTAATAACCATTTCTACACCTGCTTATTTGTCTTGAGTGCAGAGACAACAGTCCCTTCTCAGTCTAAAACAATTTAAAAAGTACATAAAAATTATGAACTATGTTTTTCAAATAGAACTGGGGAAGCATGATTTTAATCAGCCCTGTTTGATTATTCCAGTTGGCACAATGTGTAGAAAAGTATCACAAATTATTTTGAGAGATTAGCCAATTACAGAGAGCCATTTCCAGAGAGGAAATTTAGAGCATCTCAGTAACAGCTTGATTTATACAGCAGTCATATTTTAGCAACAGATCGTTTGATTGCTTATATAAACTGGTTTCATTTCACTTGCTTTAAATACAGAGAAATTCTAAGTATATAAGCAGCTCTATGAATAACAGAACTAAGGAGCCTGGTCTTCTATAGATTTGAGTTGGTAGGAAAAAAAGCCTACATGGACCTTCTGACATCTTGCAAATGGTAACCTCTCTTTACTGTCTTTCTTCTTCTCTGAATAGCCATCTATTTTCAAAATAAACTTTTAGAACTCTAATGTCTTTGGGACTAGTAACCTTGGTCTTGAATTTAGCTGCAAACAACCAGCTTCAAAAATTACTGAAAAATAGAAATGTGTGCATGCATGTGTGCACAGCTACACACACACACAGAATATGACCAAGTAAGATAGAAATAGAAAAACATTTAAATAGAAAAATATTCTCTTCAAAAAAACTGATACAAATTGCTGTAACTATACAGCTTTTGCCAGTCATTTCCATTTTCAGAAGCTAAACAGCTAACCATCAACAGATACCATTTTGTGATATAGTTTAATGAAGAAAATAAGTGATACTCTCTAAGGAAAGTAATTTTCTCATTCCTTGGAATGTATTTATTTTCTCATATTTCTTACTGCTTCATCTTTCCAAAGAAAATCTCCTTTACTATGTTATTGCTAAGCTGAAACATAAACGACAGAAAAGCAAGCATTGACCCTTTTCATGTCAATGGCAGCACTGACATTTTTACAGAGTTATTTTACAGCCTGGGCTCCATAGTGCTGTCCATAACTCTGATCACAAATAGAGTCTGCTTCAGTAATGCCAAAGACATTCAATTGGGTAAGAAAATTTGAGAGTATTGTTAGAACTTGCTGTTATTTTAATATTTTAAACTGACAGTGTTTGAAAACTAACTTGAAAGCTAAAATTTAAATTCACCTGCCTTTCTGTGCCTTAGGCTATGAAATAGGTTCAGACAAACAGCCAACTACAAATAATGTCATGTAGGACTTTGTAATGTAAAGCTCATAGTGAGATTACAGGAAACAGAAGGTTACATTAGGAAGCCTACGCAGGCAGGAAGATCTTGTGTTGAAAACACAGAGATAATGTGTTCAAAACATTCTCCTTCCAATGCCTGAATGGAGTAGCAAAGCTCCACACACCTAAAGAGCATTGGTGTCAACTGGTCGGGCCGGCCTGGCAGGCAGAACCAAGCAGATTGCACTAGTTGTGCATTGTGTGGTTTATTACAGCTTTTCCCACTGCAATACTGCATAGCCAGAGGCACAGAGCAGCAGGTGACTTGGAGCTTTAATTTCCACCCCTTCTCTCAGTGACGACTAGCAGCTGATAACAATATTGATGCTGCTGATTGGATTCTGGCATTTCACCAGCACTGCTCAGCAGAACATGTCTGCTAGAAAGACTTGTCACTGGAAAGGCTCTGCAAGTCAGACTTCTCTCTGAAGGTCACCAGAAAGCCATGGCTCAGACTCCCCATCACAAACAGATGAAGGTCTGTGTTAAAATGGCCCCATTTTCTTGCTCTTCCTCCCTCTCTATTCTGCCTAGGAGGCTGCCCTAGAAGTTCACCTGTCTGATGCTTAAGTACTTTCCTAAAACTTCCCTGTTCAATAAAAGATTTATTATAGGATCAAAGAATGGTTTGGGTCAGAAGGGACCTTAAAGGTCATGTAGTTCCAACCTCTCTGCCGTGGGCAGGGGCACAACTGCATTACAGCCATCGGTTCTTCTGCTAGCACTATCTTTTTGCTTTAAAAGATTTTTTTTCACTGATGTTAACACCATCACATGTTAGTAGAAAACAACCAGACACACTTCCTGCTTTTATTTTGATAAATAAGCCAAACATTTTACTCTTTTCTCACAAAACAAGCTTACTCCACTATCTTGATCATCCTAAAAGCTTTTTCTATACCTCTTCATGTTTCTTGAACTCAGGTGACCAAACCCACACCAGAACCATCACAGCTGATCAAATCAGTAAAATGACCCATAACAGGCTTGCAAGTAGGTCCATGAACAATTCTCTCACAAGGCAAGAGGTATGAGGTAATTCATTCTTTTTCCATTTGCTGATTATGGGTAAACCTGAAGAGTGGGGGGTAAATTGAAGAATGAAGTATGTGCTGTAATTTGGGATTAGTGCAGATTATTTTTGTCCCTTGGAAGTAGTCATTAATTACATTTTTATATTACTTAGATAACCCTTGCCTCTCTCTGCTTCCCCATCCATACAAAGTAAATACGATACATTGCTATTTCTACTTTACATAGTGTTATAAAGCAAAGTCGATTCATTTTATGGGCTTAGATATTTAGATTCTATCTGCTTGTCTTAGATTTATGTGATCATGCTGCTTCCTTCTCTGCTTTTAGAATGGTTATCAGTGTTCTAAACTTTTTGTTACATTCTCTTTGCATTAACACATTCAAACTTTAAAACATTTCCTCAAGAGAATTGTTTATTAAAGCAGAATTTTTTGTTTTCAAAAAATTTACCTTTCTCTGCTAAAACAAAAAAAAACCAAAAAAAACCCAAAACCAAAGCCAACAACCAAATTTCACAGAAGCAAAAGATAAGAAAGAGATTAGGGGAGGAGGGGGAGGAAGATATTTGGACATCTTTTAAAAGTGGCAATAAAAGCTGCATCTGAGGGTTTTCATTTTTGGTTACCAAACAAGATGCCACTAGACTTCTTTTTTTTTTTTTCACCCCCCAATGCTAAGGGCACCACTTAGAATTACTGAAATTGAAGGTCTGAGCACTCAGCTGCTCTGAAAAACCATGTCCTGTGTGGGTCAAATTGGTCATTTCCTCTGAATGAACACTTGAGAAAACGTTGGCTTTCAGCAAGTTGGTTCAGACCCGGAATCCATCCTGGCAGAGATGGGAACAGAACTCGGGCTTTATGATGGACTGATCAAATGACTCGACTGTGCTATCACCAAGAAAGAAAGTTTAAAGAATGACTCTGAAAGGTTATTTTCACTGAATTGCTGAGTACATAAAACGTGTTGAAAGAAAGGGTAAAACTTCTTGAAAGGGTTTAGAAATGGTTGTATTTCTAATCTGTTGGGGTAGGATTTTCAAGTCCAGTGTTCAGCAAAGCTAGACTGACAAATTTATTATAGTTATAAGGCTGAGAAACCTATTAGAAGAAATACAATAGAAGGTACATTTTTGTGAAGCTTTAATAGGAATGGAAACAATTCAACAAAAGACTAAATTTGGTAAGGGGGGAAAAGTCATTTATTAAATCTTTCTAAAAAGATTGACTGACCTTTCTGTAAAAAGTGTCTTTTTTGTAAAAAGTGAAAAGCTCAAGCCTCATAACAACAACCTAGTAAGAGGGTTTATTAGAAACTGGCTTCTTGTGCAAGTTCAGTTATTTTGTTTGTCAGTAAATGTTGATGTTATGCAATAAGAGAAGCATTGTTGCTTCTCTAATTTCTCTCAGGAATTGAAGAAACTCATAATAAAAGCATTCAAATTCTAAACTGAAATAAGAAAATAAAACATTGCTCCTCAGGTTTGTATGGCAAAAAACAGAAATGTTGGGCTGAGAATTCAGCTCTTGAGGAAACTGTGCCAGAACTGTGAAGGTGGTGTTATTTCTTCTACCTCTGCTTACAGTAAAAGTCAAGCTATTAATATCAGGCATTTTGACAGTCGCATAAATGCACATATTAAAATTCAAAGTACTTTTTGCTGCTGTGGATGTATCGGCATTACAGCATAAGACAATTTTAATGTAAGACCAGATGGCAACAGCATTACTTCCTTACAGTGGCTAAAAGTTATAGTGTGACTTGTATTCCCAATGCAAAAGTCCTGAAGCTCAGGATGGTGTCTGTCATCAACCTGGAGTAGGAGCGGACACAAAGTTGAATAGTCCAGTTCCTTTGAAACACCACAGGAACTCAGTTGGACTGTTTAAATAACCACCAGTACCTGCATGTGACTGGATCCACATGAAATCAGCAGGCCCTCAGTAAACTTGCTACGGTTTCAAATAGGAATCTCAAACCAGACCAAAGCTGACAGACTTTCTGTCTGTCTGTGCAGCAGGCAAGGTCAGTCTTGAGGAACTCCAGCGAACCTCCAGTAGTGTGTGAAAGACAAAAGCTGTGGATGGTTTTGAGGCAGATGGTCAGACATTGATCAGGTACATAATTACAGGCACCAGTCTGGGGAAGGCAGTTTCTCAAAGCTCCCTACACAGCTTGTAGAGAACAATATCTCCCTCAGGAGCAAAAAGGAGTATTTCTGTCCCTCTTGTTCACATGCACCCTCTTTTGCTCTCAGGAGGCCCTTGCTCTCAGGGTGCTGCGGAGGAAATACACAGCCTACATGGGTAAGGAAAGTGCTGCTTCTAAGAACAGAGCTAAGTACCTCAATTCAGGGTGCTTCAAACAGGAACTCAGAACGGTGGTTCTCCAGGTGCTTGTTTTTGTTGGGTTTCCTGTGTGCAGTTTAGGGAAAACAGACAACAGGAGTTGTTTGAAATAAAGCTGTAATTTACTACCCTAACATGCTGAGAAGCAATTAGAGTCAAGCTAATTACTGTAAATAGTTACTATAATTACTTGTAAAACATCCTACTACCTGTATATCTGTTAAAGTCAGTCAAGACCTGTAGATTTTTTTTTTATTTTTTTTATTTTTTTTAAGAGACAGCTTAATATTACTATTTTAGGGCCAAACTGTTTTCTTGAACTCTTCATAAAGAAGTAGCTATACCATAGAAACTACTGATGGAGCCAACATACCCTGTTGGGGCATGTATCCCGTTGACAAGACTGAGTGGGTGTAAACTGGCTGAATAATTGTCTAGGCTAGTTTATATTTCCAGAACCGTAAAGGACCTTTCTCAAACAAGAAAAAAAAAAAAAAAAAAAAAAAAATTTAAAAAAGTTAAAAATTTCACTTGAAAACTGATTTTCTTAATTTTGTCCTATTTATCAGGTTTCTGTCTCTACCTGAAGCATAAATAAAATACTCTCTTCCTTATATCTTTTTACTAAGAACATTATCTTTTTTCTTTGACACTGAACAGAGTCTGGCCTGGCCTTAGGTACAGTTTTATAGCACAGAAACCAGCTGAAGCTCCACCACCTCGGTGCTCTCACACTCACAGGTCTTGGTTCTTCCTCCTCACACAGGCCTTCCAATTCTTTTTCTGAACTTGACCCAGCTGTCTCTGGTTTGGACAACTATTTCTGCACCAGCTGATGGGTGCTGAACCCTTCTTGGTCTGCTGTTTGGGTTCTGGTTCACCTGAAACAGGTCTCCTGATGTCTGGGGGCAATTCTGACAAGCATGCACAGGTTATTCCCATTAGCTTGTCTCAGCATACAGTAATGCATTGGCAAATTCTTTTCAACAATGTGTGACTTCCACGTGTGTACCAGTCTTTCCCACACAAAATACACAACTTTTACTGCCAAAAAAAACCCAAGCAAACAACAACAACAACAACAACAACAACAAAAAAAAACAAAAAACAAAAAAAAAAAAAAAAACCAAAATGCAAATACAGGAATGTGTTGTTGCATTTTCCTACCATTTATGAGCTTCATCTCTGCTCTAATCTCACTACCACAGAAGAGACAACTACTCATAACACAGAACACGGAATGGTGAGAGACCTGCCAACAGTAAGTTTGAGAGCAACTCTCAGAATATTGGAATGTGAGGGGAAAGAGGAATTAGGAGTCCATTTTTTAACTTTCTAGGTTTGATGCTGTACCAGTTTCCCTTACCCTGGGAGGACATTTTCTTGCGCATCTTTGCCTTTTTAGCTTGTTGTAACTTAAAGCAGCTTCATGCAGGTCTGGTGCAGTGGACTAAAGTGCTGCTGACAACTTCTGCAGTTGACAGGAAAAACTGCCAGGAGCCAAGGAGATGGCCACAAGCTGCTCTGGTGGGACTTCACAGCTCTCAGACTGTCCCGTAGGCCTGATGTATTTTACCAATGGTATCACTTAACAAAGATTTATGAATGGATAGACCTCAGACCTCAAAGTGGATATTACCAATGCAGGTGTACCTCCAAAAGGTAAGGGAAGAAAAAAAAAGAAGAGGAAAGCAAAGCAAAACAACCCTAAAATATATGCGTTTATTTAAAAAAAGTTTTGAAGTGGTTTCATATAAAAAACTCCTTTTTTACAGTTTTCCCTTTGAAATACTCATGTCTTGCAATCCCAATACATAAAAACATTTCCTTTTTTATAAACTGACATATGGCAAAAATTTGTGGCAGTAACTAAATGCACATAAAGCTAAATCGTGCCATCCTAAATGTTAGTAAAAATGACAAAATAAAATACTAGCTATATAAACTATGCACAGGTGTGTAGCATATTACAAGCAAAAAACATATCTTGCAATTATAAGCCCACAGTATTTATTTCACTTGTCTGTAATTACATTTTATACATGTTTGTTTAGTAATATCAATCCAAGACATCATTTTGAGGATATAATTAACTGCATGTTAGAACAGAATGTGTTTGACTGTTTTTGTGTGTTGAAAGAGACAAAAATTTTTGTTAGCTGTATTTAAGTGCCACCTAGTGTCAGGATTCACCTATTTCGCTCAGAAACCCCTCTAAATTCTCACAGCAAAATAAAATTGCAGGGTTCAGAAAAACATAGGCTCACTATGCACCCATTCCAGTGCTAACATTAAGTCCTTAATCCATATTTAAGCGCTTATGGAGTACACAATCTCATGCTTACGCTTCTACTGCAGACTGAGACCAAGCAATAGGGAGGGAGACTACAAAATGCACACATGGTCAGATTAGCACAACTGGGCAGTAAATACATCTCAGGGTCCCACCGGCAGGTGTCCAGTGTTCAAACTTTTGTAACAACGCTCCAATTCACACGAGGATAGAAGGTATCTAATGAAGGCACTATCAGAGTGGAAAAAAAGGCTTTTTATAAATATTATTTAAGGTCGGGTTGTTTTTTTCCTGTAAGATGCACAGCTGAGGCGGGGGGAAGGATACACGACCTGACACACAAGCAACAGTAGAACACGCTGCAGTGCATTCAGATACCCAGGGGAAAGCCTTTCCCCATGGACACGGCTTTGCCCCCCAGGTCTGTATACCAGGCATGACACCATACGGTCTGGGATACTCCTTGGGTTGGTTGGGATCAGCTGTCCCGGCTGTGTCCCCTCCCAACTCCTTGTGCAGCCCTTCAAGATGGGGTGGAAGCAGAAAAGACCTTGACTCTGTGTAAGCCCTGACCAGCAGTAATGAAAACACCCCTGAGCTATCACCACTGTTTCCAGCACAAATCCAAAACACAGCGCCAGACCAGCTACTGAGAAGAAAATTAACTATACCCAAACCAGCACATGGGAATTTCTGGATGTTACAAGAACTACCTTTTTCTTTTTTTTTTCCCCAGTAAGTTTAAAGTTTGTATTCTTGACAAGTCCAGATCTGATCTAGATTAAAATAAGAGTTTATAGCTTATTACCTGTGGACTTCTTCACCCACTCCCACGTAAGGCAGTCATTGAGAAATTACGGCTTCCATCCTGTCTCTGTTTCTGCAACACTGAACATTTGATAGTGTCTGTGACTTAACTAAAATGCCCTTTGCTTTCTCTCCACAAATGGCATCTGTAATGGTTCATGTAAACCAGACTCCAATTTGTCACTATTCTTCCTGAAACTCATTAAAAGCTGCGAGAAAGGAAGATCCCTGCCATTATAGTGGAATATGCCCAACACTTGGGCTTTCTGTTCAATTTAGTGAGACCCTAACCATCAGGTTTCTGCACCATTAGAAGCCAGGACTGACTCCTGTGTCTTCATGTCATTTATTGGAGAGCCTTGTCTTTAAATCACAGTGGTAGGAAACAAACATTAAAGTAAGTTTTTAAGTAGTATTTACCCTGACTGCTGCAATAAGCAGGGGTTGACAAGCACACTAAAGAACTTGTATTTATGTCATGAAGTGAGTTAACATGAATTCGTTGCAGAAATATAAAATCAGAGGATTGTATATAGGAAAATACGGATGAAAATACGAAAATACAGAGATGAAAAATCACAAGAAGAGACTTGTGATCTGCAGTGAGAAAGGCTCGTGACGAGGCATCAAACCAGGATCAGAGAATGCTTAGGAAGAAAACATTTAGGGAAGACAAGCAGCTTGTAGAAATTGCAGCTGCAAACGTGCGTAAATCTATCCGGCACCAATGAAATGTAGAAAAAAAAAAAATTATCTTCCAGCTTTGTCTGACTTCGAATATTTGGTTTATGCTTTCGGCTCTGCTCCGCCTTTCCGGCCGTCTCCACGGCAGCCGGGGAGGGGGGGGAGGGGAGTGTTTTAAGGTGTCCCGGAGACAGGCGGGAGGTGACCGCTTTTCTTTTCGAAAGCCGGAGGGGCTGAAGGTAAACGGTGTGGTTTGTTTAATTATCTCTTTATCGCCTGGCTTCTCCTCCCGCAGAGCGACGCGACGGCGCATCCCGCCGGGACCGTCGGTGCCGTCCCCGTCCCCCCTCCCCCCCCTCGCTCCTTCCCGCAGTGGTTGGGCTCGGGCCGTGCGCGGCGCTCCCGCCCCGTGAGGGCCGCGGCCTGAGGCGGAGCGGCGGCGGGGCCCGTCCCTGTCCCTGTCCTGTCCCTGTCCCTGTCCTGTCGCTATCCTGTCCCGCCGCCCTCGGGGCCTCCCCGGGGCTGCTGAGGAGCCGGGAGCTGCCTGCGAGGGCTCGTCCCGGCCTGCCTGTGCCCTCGGCACCCGGTTGTGCCGCGGTGCTGCGGGCGGAGGGTGCTCCGGCGGGCGCTGCCTTATCGCTCCCGCCGGGGCTGGTTTATCGCTTACTCCGGTGCTGGTTTATCGCTCCCGGTGTGAGCTGCAGGCGCCCCCAAAGGCCAGAGGTGCGTGCGGCGGGGCTGCCCGCGCTGTGTTTTCTCCCGTGCGCAGGAAAAGGTGCAGAGATGGCGCGAACAGCCCCGGCTGAGGGAAGGAGCGAGCGGAGGGGAAGCATTGGCAGCAGACCCAGGTGCACAGAAGCGTTTCCAGAGTGGTAAAACGTGCATCCCTAGGAGGTGCACCCCGACTGCAGCAGAGGCCACGTGTAAATAGCTGGGTTCAGTGTTTCGTGTGGCTCCTGACAGAGAGGAGGCCTTTCCTAATGTTCTCTTTATCTTGAGATCTTTCAGCTCTCTTGCATCTTTTAATGTTATGAACGTGTAATAAGTTATTTTACTTCACATGACAACGCAGTCACTTCTGATACGAAAAAAAAAATAGACCGTAAAACTCCTTTCAGCCTTCTGGAAAGTGCTGTAGGATCTTTATTTGCATTAGTGGGCACTTGATCCCCTTAATGGCTCAGAAAAAAAGACCCACTACGATGTGAACTATTTAAGCTGTGTATTTCCTCATGCACTGAGTTACAGTGCTGAAAACTTGGGCTCAGAAGTTTTCACTTAGGTTTTCAACCACTTAAAAATGGTTTAGTAGCAAAAGTTACTTAGTTAATCTACTTCTTTAGTTTAATCATGCCTGCACTGAAACAGTTTCCTATGAACAGGGCACTATATCTGTGAGAAGTAATTACAAGTCATATTTTTTACAAGTAACTTCGTCTTCTGTGTAACATGACAAAAGCCAGAAATCAGTGAAGTACAGTAATACACAATTTATGCAAGCACAGAGTTTGTGTGCAGTTGTAAGCATCTGAAACTTGAGAAAACTTAATGCTGAATATGAAACTTGAAAGTAAAATTCTAATTATCTCATAAGTTATTAGAATACAGTAGGTTTTCCTAATACATATCGTGAGCATTAGTAGTGTAAATGTATTCAAAGCATAATGCAGCAATGTCTTGTGGCAGCGTTTGTGTAATAGCTGACATATAAATATAATGCGTGCAACTTTTTAACCAGAATTGTTTAATACTGAAAAGTGTGAGTTGATGTATATCTTTAGATGATTTTAATTTCACTTGGTTTTCCTTTTATAGAGTGACAAAACCAGGGCAAACAACTGAAAATGTCATCCTATTTGGCTCAGGAGGTTCACCTTGCTCGAAGACATGAGGAGATGTAAGTAGTTGTGGTCTGCCTCGCAGCAGTTTGTGTTGGGGTCTTGTGAGACCTCCCTCCCTGCACATACCCCTCGGTGCCCGTGAATCCAAGCTGTGCACAGCACAGTGGTGTTTCAGCAAGGGGCTGGAGTTCCAGGAGGTGGCACCCTTCCTTCATGAACCAGTGGAATTAGCATCCTTGCCTGCCGATAAGGGTATTCAGGTTGATGAGGGGTTTTGACTTCCAGTGGTGGTACTGGTTTGAGATCTGCATTGCTAACCTCCTGTCACTGTTAAATTCCTATTTGAGGAAGGTAATTGGATTCTCTCACTCAACGCCTCAATTATAGACTCGCTTCTTTGTTGCCCTGTAAACTCAGATTGTGAGGCAAATACAGTAATGATTCAGAAAAATCTGCTTTTCTTGTAGCAATCAGTACGTGCCAATGAGCAAAAGTAGTACTGATCAAGTCACCCCAACCCACCCTGTCTTTCCCGTTCTGGGAGATTCAGTGTTTCTAAACACCTTAGCATATGAGGGCTGCTGGTTACAACGTTATAGCTTCATACAAGCACAGCAGGTGATGCCTGCCTGTACCTTTTCCCTCCTCCAGCACACCCACCCTGCAGCCGGCCTAATTAGCCCCATAGTTTTGAGAAAACGGGGTAAGGTAAAAAGGTTATTTTCTAGCTCCTGAGCAAAATGTTCTACCCACTTAGCAAAATGTTTTCCTTTGTAGACTGTCTCAGAGATCAGAGCTGCTACAGCAGATGGAGACTTATCTAGGAGACAAAAAGACTAAAAAGACATGGCAAACTCAAGCAGCTGATGCAGCTCATAAAAGGAATGCAGCACTTTTAAATGTAAGTTTCTGCAACTACCAGGAACCTCATCGAAATGTCATGGTTATGTAGCTTAGATAATTTTAAAAGAAGTGTTTGCTCTATAGTTGTCATTTGAATTCTCCTCTGTACAGTTCCCTCTTCTGGAACTTGACCAAAAAGTATTAAATGGCAAATCTTTATTGTCTCATGGCATCACTACCTATTTCCCGTACCCGTCTTATGAAAGACTCGTGGTAGAAGCTGCTACTATACTTTTTTTTTTTTTTAAGTACATGAAGAGATGCAGCACATGCTGGTACATGTCTGCCTGAGGGAGTTTAGGGGTCTGACAGGCCTCACAGTCTCTCTACACTTTGATTCAAGACACGAGGATATGTTTGTAAAGAGGGGCTGACCAGGCTACAGTGCTTTTGGTCCAGGGGAGGATCTGCTCTCCACCTTTGGTTGTATTAAGTTGTGGAAGAGATTTTCAGTTTGATCTTTTTCTGTAAAGAGATGCAGAGTGACTACAGGAACCTTACTTGCAAGTCTGCAAAAGCAGTGTTTGGTATTTCTGATTCTTCCTAGTGGTGACACCATTAATAATGTTCATAGCTGTTCCACATACCTGTTGTCATATTTGGGTAAAATTTGTGTTTCCTAGATAAATTCAGCAGATGCTGGAGAATGGGCAATTAAAAAGATCTAGGTTTGATGGCAGGGACTGGAATGCTAAAAGCCTCCTCTGTAACCTGAGGCTTAGGCATCTGAATTTGAAGAGATGCACTTGACTATTGACAAGATGCATCTGAAAAATGTTTGTCAGTTGTTCAGGAAACAGCAGAAAACTGAACCTCCTGTGCATTTTCTTTAAACTCCTACTTATTAAGGGTCCATATTGCATGTATTGTGTTTACTGAAAAAGTAAGGTTTACTCTAGACAATTGCAAGATTAATTTGTCTCACATGAAATTTTTTGTTTCTTCGTGCAGACCGTGGTTCAAATTTAAAATGTTCACATTTTGAGTGGATATAATTCTATTGAAGACCCTCTCTATTTAAATGGAAGTTATATTTAGGGAGAGGCAGACAAGGTGGAACAGTTAGACTTCTTAGCTGTTCTGTGACAGGAAGGATTTTTCAGCTTGAACTGGTAAAGTGGTGCATTCTGGGCTGAGGCAATCAACCCCCCCTGCACTGGGTGTAGGTAAGTGTAGGTGCTTCAGTGGGAGGCTGGGGAGAAGTGAATGGTTGGGGTATTTTTTCCATAGCTCCTTCTCCATTGATTTAGTAATTTCAGCCGTTATGACTCCCATTTTCCATATGCATTTTAGGTTAGATTTTTACTTCATACTGAGTTTTATAAATTATTTTTATTTATAAATGCATTCTCATTTTACACGTGCAGGTGAACACAATAAATGCAGATTATGTTTTTCTATGTTGAAAGCTTTATTTTATTGCAAATGTTAACAATAGCTCAGATACATACAGAGTGTAAATATTTCTGCAGTTAAACAGATATTTGCCATCTTCTGTCACATCCTCAAAATTGTTCCTTTCAAGTGTCAAAAATGTTGGTGTTTGTACAGAAAAAAAGCAAAAACATATGTATCAAAACAAATTCTGTTGCAAGATAAAGTAGCATAAATCAGTTTAAATCTATTAATTTTATACTAGTTTTAACAAGCATGCACTCCTGCAGATGCTTTTTGATAACAGAAGAAAACAGGAAAAAAAAATCTATGCAGCATAATATATGAGAAGCTTGAAAACAAGACTGATTAATGTGCCAGCTTCAGAATATTGTTCCTGATACCAGGCACTGTACATTTCACAGTTACCATGTGGAGAGTTGTTGATTTGGCCTACTCAAAAATACATGGACATGACGAAGTGTTATTTTTTTATTTGCATTTCTGGTTTTCTGCATGTAAGCAAAATCAGTTGTTTTCAGTAATAGATCGTAGCAAAAGGCATTTTTCTTTCTCTGTGCTAGTTGGTATTTCTGCACAGGAAAGATTTCAAAATTAATTTAAATTCTAAGCAGTAGTAAGCAAGAAACTAACCTTTTTTTTTAATTGAAATTTTGACATTATAAGCACTTGTTCATCATTTTAACATAATTATCAGAGTATTTTCCTTGATGTCTTTAGAGGGAGACTGCAGATTTTGGGAAATCTGTATCATTTGGTGCTTATATAATGTTGTCGTAATAAAAGCAGAAATTAGACTAGTATTTGTAATCTAATTTATGACATTTGTTTCTCAGTGATATTTCTTGTGTTTAGAAATATGTATTACTTTGCAACAGCTTGTAACATGAAATAAAAAAGAAAGAATATGCTGTATAGTAATTAGTATTGGGAAGGTAATTGAGAGCAAATTTGCTTTCCTTCCCAGGCATGTAATTCCAGAATTATTTAAGTGGGATGTTGCCAGACTGATATCAATATAAGTGACAGCTGAATTTGGTCCCCTAAAAGCAATGTATGTGTCATGCATTCCATTTTACCTCTGGGGAAGGGTCTTGAATTGTTTTTGTTCAGTCCTTGTGGTTTTAGGGGAAGCACTGTAAGATGCTCTCTTTTTTTTCAGTACTGTGACATATTAGATTTGCTGGGTTTTTTCCAAAGAAGCTTATACTGCTGATGTATTTATTTTTATATTGATGACAGGGATTTATTTTTCCTACAAAGCCTACCAGTTGTGTAGACACACAAGAAGTGCCATCTAATCTTTCAATAGTTACAGTTATTTTCTAAAGCATACTACACCTTCCAGCAAAAATTTCTTTCACTGTCTGTCATTAAATCAGTATTCTGAATGACAATAGACTGCACAACATACAAACTGGAGTGAGCAACAAAAAGACACGTCCGATATCTAGGCTATGCCAAAGTGACCTTCTCTACAAAACATATATGCACAACTGCTGTCTCCTTTCTTGCCTGAAAGACACTCATTCCTATCACCATAAACATTGCAGTGACCTGGCTGACTATATAAAGAAATAATGATTGATGTTCTTCCTTCCTGCTAAAATTACTACAGCAATTAGGAGGAAGGAATCAGAAAGGAGGAAAATCCTATGGAAGAAACAGGTGAACATCACTGAATGATCCTTTTTTCCGTATGATGATAAATTCTCCAGACTTGGCCTGAGAAATACTTGTATGAGCTTCATTTGGTGCTGTTTGTGGTGTATCTGTTCTAAGTACGTGCAACAGAGAAATTCCCTGCTTAAGTTACTTAAATCTGTGTTGGCCTCTGTTATTTTGACATCGTGATTTCAAATGGCTTCTGTCATTGCTCATGTTCCTGCTTTATGTTCATCCCATTAGTCTTTTCTCACCTGAAAAGGAACAGCTACTTGCTGCTTCCGAAGCTTTGGATAGAGGGTACTAAGTCTCAGATTTTTCTCAAGCATCCTTTAGCTTCCTACAGCAGTATGGATTTTGCTGTAGAAAAGGGAGAACAGTTCTGCTTGGATTAGGTTTGTAATTATGGGAAAGAGAATACAGTCATACTGTAAAAGGAATTCATGAAATAAAGATGAACACTGTAAATTGAATGAACTGACTGTCTCTGTCACTAAGGTGAACCTCAACTAACAGTAAGGCTGCTTTTTTTTGCTTTTATTAATCATACTCTACCAAATATGAGTCATATTTTTCAACCTAAACTTGAGACAAGCACTGTTTACTTATTGAAGTACTCAGACTGGCTATTATTCAAACGAGTAATCATGTTTGGTCTCTCTTGTGGATATGCTCCTCCAGAATCTCACTATTCTTTTCAGCGGCAGTGGTGGTGAATATTTGGGAAGTCCCTTTGGGGAATTTCCTCTCTCATTTAGTTTTTCTGTTGTACTCTTCACACCCGCTCTCTGCTCCCAACTCTGCCATCTGCTATACTTTCTTTCCCCCTCCACTCTGTTCAGCTTTGGCTTCTTCACACCCCACTCCCACGTCCCTTTCTGTCTCTCTTCATCTGCCCACCACTCAATCTCTTCAATGTTTGGGTATGGAACTAAGCCCACAAGAACGGGTCAGAACTTTGAAGGGGGAGGGCGCTTAGTTTGGGGGCATGCTTTTATTTGCTTGTTGCCGTTGTTTTTTTGGTTGGGTTTTTTTTGTGTTTTGTTTTTTGTTTGTTTGGTTTTTTAACATATTTAGGCCTTTGTGAATCCAGCACACATCTACTGGACAAGCAGAAACCCAAATAGTGATTTTTTTTTTTAAGAAAGCTATGTGAGGTGCATTGTCATCCAAGTTTGTCTGGTGAACAGCTTGCTGCAGCTCTACATTTTTGTGCACATGTTATGCATGCATATTAGCAAGTCATCTTTGTCTTGAGAAGTAAAGATCTTGCACATAATTTGCCTAGTTACTTTACAGTTACAGTAGCTAGAATACATACTTCAGTCTTCATGTAGCACAGAAAAAGAGGTTCTGTTCCCCTCTCCTTAAGCTTTATAGAACAGAATTTAACTAGTTTACCCTGGTGTCCAGAGAGAATAACAGTGTTTTACAGCAACAGTCCTATGTGGTCCTGAAATGTACTGTGGTATGAAAAAGGTACAGAAAACATATTAAGCAGCTATAGGGTGTTAGTCTAACTAGTAGAACTTGGATTTCAGAATGGCTAAACAAAGATTTGAACTTCAATATTATTATTTGAATTCTTTTTAGATGTAATGGGTTTCTTTAGTTAAGTGAAATGGGTTTATGTGAGTGCATTTTCCTTTTGAAATTCCTAGTGTTTGTTTTAAAAGTGTACTTTGCCTGTGTTTTAGGATATAGAAGCAGCAGAAAAAAGGCTGCAAGAAAGAGTGTATTTACTTCCACATCCCGAAACTGTTAAGTTAGAAGTAAGTCCTAGAACTCTGTCTTTTTATTTGCTGTTTACCAAATATTTTGCTTTTTTTTTTTCCCCCCTGAAGCATGTTCTTAAAGTGAAAATAATTGATTTTAAAATCCAGTGACTGGTATAGCCAAAGGCCTGTGTACTGTGTAGCAAGCTGAACCTAAATTCTGGGGCAAGGTCCCTAGATTCTGTAGCATTCTGGTGGAAATATTTATCAGCTTTCAGATCTATACAAACTTCTATTTAAAAACTAAGTCAAATATAAAAAATTAATATTGTGAGTATCAGAAGATTACTGTGTTTATTATGTCAGAGCAATTTAGTTTGTTTTATATGGTCATCCTGTTCTCAGTTTGCCACAGATTGTCATCTTTACATTTCAGGGTCAGCAGTTTATCAGCATGAACAGAGAAAATTCCACTTCAGTTACGTTATGGTCGTATGGAAGCTTAAAAAAAGTACTGCTGCTGCAGGAACACTCTATTCTTGTTTCTCAGCCTGGAGTCTCTAAAACATTATTTAAATATTAAAAAGTTTGAGCAGTCAGATTTCCACTTGTGTTTCTTGCCCCAGTGGTGGTGGCTTAGCCCCCACAGGCACAGTAGCACAGTGTCCCACACGGGTTTGGGTGCTGGGGCACTGTCAGAGGAGGGCAAAGGTACATTTTTAGCACCGTCAGCTGTGGAAAGAGGTGTATTGTACCTTAGCTTCACACCTGCTGGGCAAGTGTTGTCGTGCTCGGGCTATTACTTAAATGAGAGGCATCACTTCTTGTTCTGCTTACTGTTAAAAGTTTTTATCTGTCATTGCGTTTTGTAAATAACCTACTGTGACTGTTACAGGGTACACACTGAGTATGCTCCTTCAGTGACTTTTTTTATTCTTATATTTAGATGTTTTTGGGCAAAAGGGTACTTTTTTTTCATGCATACCTGTTCGTCTTGATTGATGCTAAGAAAGGTGACAAGCTACTAACATTGAACCTATTTTGACTGCATTCGGAAGTAGTTTTAGACTCAGCCTCTGAGACACCTCTAGGGTTGTTTGGGTCAGTTTTGGACTGCTGCTCCCTCCGTGTCAGGTGTTAAGCTGCTTGCACCATGTAAAGTGAAGTCCCCCCAAACTGGAGACTGCAGAGTGACTGCTCTGGCTGCAAAATCTCTGCACTCTGTAGCAGCGGTGAAATTTTAGAGAGAGCAGAGTTACTATTTGCAGGAGAAGATCCTATTTCAGTTTTTTTGGTTTTTTTTTTTTTTTAATACCTCTAGAGAAGAGTGCTATAAATAGTGGAAAAAAGAAAACTTTCTTTCATGGTACAAAATTCTTGTGCATGCTTTGTTCCAAAACACTTCTGAGCATATTTCACTCAGCCATATATGTGTCTGTATTAATATACTCTGAAAGTTATGGCTATAATGGATCCCCAGCTTGCTAAGTCGGAGTAGTTTTGTGTGACAGCACATATGCTTGTCAAAAAAGATTCTTTGAGTAAATCTGTTGAAGAAAATATTTTTGTAAATCTGCAAGAGCCATAATTATATCCGAGTTACATGTAAGGATCAAAATGATTAGCCAGGAATCTAATATTCTGCAGGGAGAAGTTCAGTTTTGTGCTACGTTTCTCCCATATTATATCATTAAGTAAAGCAAAAAGGCTCATTAAATATGGGCCATAACTGTTTTCTACTAAAAAATTACTTTTTTCTGAATGGATGTCAATGACTAAAAATACTTACATTGGTGGAGGGGATTAAAGTATTGGTTTAATACGGTTCTTCACATTATTTTGTGAAAAAAAAAATTATACACGGCCCTTAAAATTTTCCAACAAATCCTGCAAACAACAAAGTTATTCTCAGGATACCAACACAAAAATGATGAATGATGAATTGCACAGATAAAAAATAAGTTAAACTTATTAATCAGAGGCACAACATAATGCAAGAGGAAGGATTAGATGATCCACAGTGGTTTTGTGGTTTTCCTAGACTACAAGCGAAGTACACAGCTGCTGCTTTTTTTTTTTTTTTTTTATTATTATTTGTGATCCAAATACTGGAGATTATTACTTCATCAGCCAGTTATCACATCTAAAATTTTATTCAAATATTTAGAATTGTATTACTGCAAACTTTTCTAGCATAATCCATTTACGCTGGCAAATATGCACTTTTCATTTCTAACATTAAACTGGGGATTTTTCCACTTCAAAATTAAATTCCGCTAGCATACGTACTTAAATGTAAGTGCAGCTTTAGGAAAAGTGTATTATCACAAGAAATAGTTTATTAAAGGTACTGTGAGGGTCTAAACTAATCTGTTGCTTACCACAAGAGGGCACATTCAGTCACTGCACAGTTGGTGCTGCAGAATGAAATCTTTCTGGGCTGATAGTTTGTATCGTACAAGAAATCTGAACTTTCATGTGTAAGTGCGTTGTTCTTTTCTGAATTGCTTCACTCATAAAGTAAGATTTAATAATGCTTTGCATATCTATAATGTTTTAAACTGGCTGACACATATTTTGAAATTAAGTTTATTTTTTCTTATATCTTTCTCAGACTCTCTATTGGGCATCAATAAAAGAATCTCTTCCCAAGTGGGAAGAATTTCTTTTAGGAAGAGCAGAAGTTCCTATTGGCTTTAAGAAAATGAAAGCTTCAAAGCAGAACGTAAACTACTCAGAAGAAGATTGATAGAAATAAACATTCTAGTTTCCTTTTGTTTTGTAATTTAACACTTAAGCAAAGAAGATCATCCAGATCGGGCAACAGAATGTCATGCCATTAAATTGAAATGTAAATAATTTAAATTAAAATTGACTATATTGGATAATTTGATTCCATTGTTACATTGTGTACAATTCCTTATTTTTATTCTGTATTAGAGAAGCAATCCTCAAACGAGCCTTTAGGATCAAGAGTGAGAAACACTGGTGGATAGATTTCCACCAAGGCAATTGCTTTTTCGGTATGAGAAGAGTTTTAGGTTATTTTTAATCCTCTGCTTCTACATGTAAGTGCGATAAGTAAAGACAGATTCTTGCATTATCTTTCTTCACTTCAGTCGTCTGTGCTGCATGCCTGTTCATGGTTGAGGGAGAGAGGAGGAATTCACCATTAGCAGGAAAGGCAGGCTGTGGGTATCAGACAGAGTAGCCTTGGTTTAGCACCAGGAATCTGTAAAAACCTTCATGAGAGCAGCAGAAGGAACAACCTTGAATTTTTGCATCTTGTTTTCCCTGGTTTTTGGCTTGCCACTTCTACACCTCCCTCCAGTTACCACTGCTGCTTTTCCCAACCTCCTTCTGCCTACATTGTATTTCCTGTCTAATGGGTATGTAAACAATTCTCTTGGGCTTTTTGCTGCTTTGAGGCTGCCCTTAATGCTATTTTCTTTCTGTTAATTTAATCTACAAGTGAGAACTTTTTCTTAGATGTAAAAGAGAAATTTGGGAGAAGCAAACTGAAAGGTAGCTGGAAGTGGCTGTTCAAGAACAAAGCATATATAGAAGTTGAGGAGATAATATTTTCATTTTCAGCCATTGAACAGCTCCTCAGTTTCTCTACAGAGGTGTAGTATCAGTGAGTTTTAATTGTGCAGTGGGCTAACTCGGTATGAAAAATTCAAAGTAAAGAACTTGTATCAGTTCAGTGGAAGATCCTTCCAGGTGTGTGATGTGGCCTGCATAAATTTAATCCTTCCTAAGCAAAAGAAGCCTAGAAAATACTATTTTTTGTTGTTATTAAGAAGCTGGACTTGAGTCAATGTACTAGTAAAATTTAATCTCATATCCAACAATATAATTTCACTCTCAACCTGAAAGTAGGAGAAGAAAAGTTTGTCTCTGCCAGTGTCTGAGGATATGAAAATGTGATGATTACAAATTTTGCTAAGCTACTAGTTAACTGAGCTATGCATCTCTGTGCTACATAGAGATATACCCTACTAGTTAAAAAAAATGATATCTCTGTGTAGTATGAAGAATCACTGACACCATAAAATCAAAACTTCAGCTGTGATATAAAATTTTTGTATGTTTTCCACAGGAATATTAAGAGTTCATTTAAAACTTTTTCTATTGAAGTGTCCATTAAACTGATAAGTTTTTACAGAAACTGCCATCTTAGAATTATCCTGTTGAGTGGGTGTTGGTGTTTGTAACAATAACGTTGTTTTCATAATATGTGATGGCAGATTAGCACGCTTCTCTGCAGTGTTGTTAACAGTTGTAATTAAGGAATAAACAGTAAAGGGTGTCAGTCCGATGACAATTTCATCTATAGTGTCACAATACAAAATGTCACAAAATATTAGAACTGTTATATAACTACAAAAATATCAAATTAGGCTTTCATCTTACAAGCTGAGAGCTTAAAAAAACCTGGCATAGAGACTATTGCAATTTTATACCTACTCAGTGTTCTGTCACAAAGACAACTTGGTAATATTTTCTTCTGTAGGCTCACAATGTGATTCTCAATTGGATTTAGCGGGAATGTATATGGATCTTACAGTTATAGAGCTCACATTTAAAAAGCAAATACTTGGAACCAGTTGAGCAGACAAGAATGGAAAAGCTATTACACATGATGCCCAGAATGAAGGGATGGGTGAGCAGTTAGTCACTAACAAAGACTGAGATTCATCCCGGTCTTTGCATCCAAAGGGAAATCACTTAAACTAAAATCTGGGCCCCTAAGTACTTTATATGTGTGAATAATCTGGGTCTTTATCTCTTTCGACTCCGCCTAACCGCTGAAACACAATGCAGATGCTCACTATCTCCTTGCCCCTTGTGAATTCCCCTGGAAGGAGAGCAGCTAAGTGTGTGGACATTGAGGGCATGGCAGCTGGATGGGTGAGGATTTGGCAGTGTGCAGTGAAAGGCACCTGCAACCAGGATTAGAGTAGTTTCCATGTCACAGTTAGGTGTTCACATAGCTTGTTTGAGGTTAAATTTCTTCTTTGAAAATAGTTTCATTTTAATTTTTTTTCCTGCAGCAAAACTTTAGAAGCACTAGGACAGGTGCAAGGGAAACTGTATAAGAACATGTCCAGAAAAGGAAAAGTTGAAGAGAAACATTCAAAGCAGGGATGCGTGTAGGTGACTGCTCAGGGACAAGGGCCTTTGTGGTCTGAAACAACTGAATGCAATTGCCTATGACTGTGAAACAGCACAGCAGTAGGGACAGGGGGACACAGCAGGGACATTAAGGTACAGGAGCAACTGTCTCCTGACTTGGCACAGACCTTGGGGCACACAGTATCAGGGAATATGATTATATGTAATCTCCTGTTCTACTTTGATTTGTTTGGTTTAGTTTATCACCTGGGCTAGCTTGCTGCTCACCTTTCTATATATGTGGATTTGAGAGAGCAAATATTAAACTTCGGTGTGTTTAAAAAAATTTTAAAAATCCCCCAAAGTGATATGATGTATTATTGGCTTTATATGAGATCTTGAATGGGCGTTCTTCACGAAGTTGAGGCGGTTACCTGAAACATATCAATTCTATGTAGTTACCACATTTTATCCCAAGCTTTCATATATATATAAATGTAAAATAGATTTTACATCTTATATATTATCTGTAATTTCCTACGCATCCTGACTAAATGTTTTTCCTTAAAAAAAAAAAATAAATAAACCAAACCAAAAAGCCCCCTAACTTGTTAGTCTGCAGTCTTGACTTGCTACTTGCCCGTTTTTGTTAAAATATATGTATAGGTAAGGTGCAGTGGTCCTAAGAGCCTGTTGCTTCTTGGTGCTTTTCTGGTGGGTGGGGAACAGCAATTGAGAGAAGAGCAGTGAGAAAACCCAAAGGTTTTGCCTGTCTGTAGCTTAGTCTTTGAGCATCTTGCAAGAAGAAATAATTAATCATCCTTTTTTAGGTTTATGCACAGATGAGTAACCCCAATACTAACCCAGGAGCACAGCCTGTTCACCCATCTTGTCACCTCTACCATCACATTTACTTTCTCAGTTATTCTGGCTGTGGGGGCAGGAGCAGAAGGCATGTTAGTTTTCCCTAGGATAAGAAATTTCTTACTCTGCAGATTCTTTCTCAAGACTATTAATTTAATTTGAGAGCACGTTTGAATAAAAAGTTGGTTTAGACAAATGATATTTGACAGTGTGGTATCCTCTTGATTGTATTTATTCAGGATTATGTTCTCGTAGAAGTTAGGAGCTAAATTTTAGGCTGAGCTTATAGTTCTTCATTTCTTTTTCATTCACACAGAGCAGGTTGGGGATAGAGATGCTCAGTTCAAGCTTGTTGGTGCTGAAAAATAAGAAAACCAAGTTTGAAATGGAATGCACTTTTAGAGGTTATGTCTGAAAGAAAACATTCTTTACTCCATAATGGTAATTTTCATAATATTTTAATAGTTGTGTTCAGATACAACTTGACCTTAAATCTCACCCCAAATGCAAGCTGTTTTAACATATTTGTAATGCTAAGGTCTTCATGACTGTGATATTCTGTTTGCTCAAGGATTATAATCCGTGGATATACTGCGTTATAGTTGAAATAAAGCTTTGATCTTGTAGTCACTGCCTCTTGGATCTCAGTGTTATATTGCATGTCTGAGTTGGATATAAGTTGGTGCCTGCTGTAGCCAAGAGTGTGAACATCGAGTAGGCCAGTGATAAACACTTTGCTTTAGGTATGCTGTTTATTTTCCTCTGATTCTAATATGAAATACTAATCTGCTGAGTGAAGATTAGACGCTCAGAAGTTTACTGCTGAAAAATCCAAGTGTAATGAAGCCCAGATCGATTATTGGCACCCTTCCTATTGTTTCACAATAACTGAGCTAAATGACTTCAGATACGCGATTACTAGGAAGATGTAGAGTTACTTAAACCCTTGCAAAGGAAACAGGTGGGGAAAATGGTTCTTTAGTACATCCTCCTGCTGTGTGAAGCTCTTTGTCTTTGCTATAAATAGGGTGATTTAATTTGGGAATTTGCTACTCCTTTTAAACACATTTGAAACAGCTCTTGAAAATGCGCTAAATTGTACCCGCTGTGTATGGAGCCTTCCAGTTGTATCTTTTACATTTTACTTACTTTGGATACGTCTGTTTTTAACGCATACAGATAGGAAGTATGCTCACTTCTCCCATAAGTTTTATCACTAGTGATGATGATCTTAAAAATAAATGTGTGGTGTTCTTTCTCCTCACTCTCAGTCGTATCACCTACCAGAAAGCCCTAATAGGCAACAAAATAGTGTGAGACGGTATTTACATCACACTTTTGAAACAGATTCAAGCAGAACCAGCTGCTGTAAGATTATTTTACAAATCTATTGCAAATTAATAAAAGGGGGAAAATGCCTTCCTTTAAGTAAATTACAGTCTTCTTGACTAACACGTAGCTTGAAGCTGCAGTAAATAAGTACCTGCCTCACTGCGGTGTTGGGAAATACAATTTTGGTATCCAGACCTGCCTTTCTTTACCCATTTAGTTTGCATGTGTTCCCATTCGCTTCATTCACGGAGCTTTGACTGTTGCTCAGTAAAAGCTTCCGGAGGATGATGTGCCCAAGCGAAGCACGTGTCGGCAGCTTTGTTAAGCGCGGTCCAACCTGCGCTCCGCGGCCGCGCTCGCCCCGCGCCCCGGGCTCTGCCCGAGGGGCACCGCCGCTCCGAGCCGGGGAATCCCCGAGCCAAGCGGCTGCGGGAAACGGAGAACGGATGGGACAAGAAAAACAAACAAAAACACCAACCAAGAACCATTTCTTGGTCGTTGCCCGGTGTGAAACGAGCTCGCTGTGGAGCGGGGGAAGACAGACAGACAGACGGACGGACGGCGGTCGGTCGTGTCGGGGCGCGGGGGCTGCGCTTCGCCGGCAACAGCGCGCTGGGAGAGGGAACGGGGAGCGCGTTGTGTGTGTTTTCCCTCACTCAGCGGCGCCGAGATTCCTAGGAAAGCTCTGGGCAGAGGGTTTGATTCCTTGGAATTGTTCGTAGTAATACCGGTAACGGTGAAATCCCTAGCGAAAAGGTTTGTCTGTGTGATCCAAAGTGTCGCAGCCCCCCGTCACCTGGGAACTGTGTTTAGAAGGCACTGTAACTACTGCGGCCGCTTTGCGCTATTTCTCGGACCTTTCTTTGTATTGAGTTTCCGGGTACACTTGGCTTTTTCCCCTATAATCAGCTTTCTCTTGCTGGATTCATTGAGTGATGCGATAATCCAATGTTGCTAATATCTCAATTCATTAACATAATGAATTAGAAGGAAGAGGCTGATTATAAATCAGAAAGCTTCTATTTATGTGAAATATCTTGGCAACTGGCAGCAGTGAGGAAGACAGTAGAAGGAGTATCAGACAGTTAACAGGACCTCGGGAACGCGGCTGAAGGAGGACTCAGGTGCCTCCCTGCGATTTACACGCCTGAGCCCTTCAAAGGACAATCGTGCCCATTGCAGCGAGGCAGCAGGGCACATTTGGGGGGATACCTGGCTCCCGTGGCCTCGGTCTCCCAGGTGGTTCAAAGCGCCCATCCCCGTTGTCTGGGCGAGGGTTTTGCTCCCGGCCGCCGCTGGCTGAGCAGCCCGGGGGGTGGGACAGGGGCTGCCGCCGCCCCCCAAAGCACCGCTGTGGCCCCGTTTGTGCGCATCGCCCACAGCCTGGGGAGGCCCGGAGGGGGCCCGGGGTGCTCCCAAAGGCTCGGCGAGGAGCCGGGAGAGGCAAAGCGGGTTCAGCGAGATGGCCTCTCCCTGTCCCGTTGGCTGGAGTACTTTTACCCCCGGACCAGATCTCTTTTAAAGTTACTCATCAGCCTGCTTCTGCAAACGGAGAAGACGGCAAAGATGCAAGTATTTGTAGAAGTCAAGTTTTGTTTTGTTTCGGGCTTATACACTCGGAATTCTGGGAGCAGGCCCCTTTTCTGCACTCAGTGTCTGTCCCCGCTGGAGCCAACAAGGCACTTTGGTGACTAAACACGCTGTTACCGGAGTCCCTTTAAAGAAGATTTTAAGAGCACTGATGACTTGAAGCAACTGCACTGAAAGGCCACGTGGCCCGGCTCCAGCCCCAACACCTGACGAGCAGAAGCAGCCCGTTTGTAAAACGGAGCACAGAAGTCCAAATGCACCCGTTTCAGGTTTTTTTATTTATTTTTTATTTTTAACTGCAGGCACGTGTTGCCCATGATTCCATCAATTAAGCAATTGCAATAAATTAATGAGATAAATACAAATAACGTGAAGCTACGGTTTGGGGCCAGGCAGGGTTAGCGGTAAGAGTAGGGAAGGATCAGGGTTAAAAGATGGGGAAAGGTCACCTAGAGAGTCAGGGCAGGTGGTAGAAACAAGCGGTTAGGAGTATTTTCATCCCTTTTTATGTTTTTCACTAAGGCCCCGTGGTGATGATGTTGCTCAGCGCAGCACCGTGGCTGCAGAGAAGATGGGGAGGGTGACAGCAAGAGCTAGGTGGGAAGGCAAGCGTTTAGGGCTAAGATGACCATGGTGCAAGTCTGCCTGCGGAAGCCCTCAGGAGAAGGAAGGGCATGGGGTGAGCGTGTCCCCAAGGAGCCCCCCACCAGCCCCGCAGTCCGGGGAGTGGGTACCTGTCCCCGTGGCCTGCCGGTGGTCCCCTCTGCCTGCACAGCCCCAGAGCTTACCTGCCCCTCGCCATCCCGTCGGCATGAGGCTGCTCAGGGGGTGTAACGCGGCCGGGCGGCCGAGAGCCCTCGCCGTGGCTGCTGTCTGTGCTGGCCGAAGGGCGACGCCTGTGCCGGGACCTGCCGTGCCGGCCCTCCCTCAGCTGCAGGGACAGCTGCCTCCGGCCCTTCCCTTTCTCCGCAGAGCTCGGCTGTGGATGGCAGCGCGGTCCCGGCTCTCTGAGGGTACCCAGAGTCCAAAGCTGAGGTGTTAGGGAGTGGGCAGAGGCCACACCATGAGCCCTGGAACAGGACCGCAAGGGCTGGCAGAACAGTGAGAGCCCGAAGGACAGCAGTGCCCTCACCCCAGGGTGAGGCCCGTGAAACCCGTCCCTGGAGGGGACTCTCGTGGGTGACACGCGGGGGTGGGCTGGCACGCTCGAGGCCCAGTGGGCTCGCTTAAAAATGGTGCAAATACTTCTGTAAAACTTAAAGCGGGAGACGGACAAGTCCTGCGAGCACCTGGGCGTCCTTGGGGACCCGGCGGGTTGGGAAAGGCATGTGTCAATTTAGCCCGTGTTGACTTAAGCGAAAGTGCTAAGCCATTCCTAAACCTAAGTCAATACAGACTTAAGCCAAAATTGTTACTAACGAGCTCTAATCTGATTTAAGAGCCTCGGAGCGAGCCATGTCTACACGAGGCTCGTTGCCTTGCTGTGCCCGGTTCCCCGGGGGGGTCGCAGCCCGGGGCAGCGGGAGGGGTCGCCTCGTTGAGCAGGACGGGCCGGTTTCGGGGAGAGCCGGGCAGCAGTGATTTGAGATCACCGGTGATCTTCCTCCGCGGGATGACGTCTTAAAACTGTACCCAGCTCGGCTGGCGTGGTGCGGTTTGGGGCAGTGCAAGCCACTCCGGGCCAGGAGTACTTGCAGCCTGGGCCGGGGGCGCAGGGACCCCTCGGCCGTGCCCGGCCCTAGGGCGGTGCCGAGGGCCGGCAGCTCCGCTCGCTCGGGAGAGGGACATGCCAATGCATTTTTTTTTTCCCCCCGTCCCAATGGGGCAGTTGAGCCCTCCACTCCACCCCCCAGTGGGGGCCTTTCTTTTCTTCCCCACCAGCTTTGAGCAGCCCTGTTTCAGATTGGCCTTTTTATGTTTGATATAAAGAATAGTTGTTGGCCAATTCCATCTTTTCATCGCTGCTCTCCAGGCCCGGGTCCAAGCGGCTTGTCAGATGCTCATTAACTCCCCCTTTGGCTCTTTCCAGTGTGTCTCCTAAGCTCATTGTGCCAAGAACTAGCGCTTCTTTCTCTTTACACGGCTCCCTTTCTCTGCTCCATCAGGGAGACAAATTACTTTCCAAAAGGGATCGCCAGGGATGGTTTAATGAGAATTTCTCTAGCGCTGGCCGTGGAAATCAATGTAGTTAACATTCGGTGCACTTAATTGGACTTTTCTCTTCTGCCTCCTTCAAAAAAACTCTGAAGCTATCCTGTTAATCTCTCATTTGTAATCAATTGTGTTGACTAAACAAAAGTCTAGGTCGTCCTTTCTTCCTGTCCCAGACAATCCTTTGTTGCCTCTAAATGCCTCATTCTTGAGTGCTCCTGGTCGTGTAGATGGGTCCGATTTTTGACAGTTCATTATTGCGCTTTTGTCCATTTAATCTCCCTCGCTGTGTTTTGCATGTGCATGCCTTAATGAGCTCCGTTGGCAATTAACATGTTTCTAGCAGCAAACTGGTTGCTCAGACGTTTGGAGAGCGGAGTGCAGGGAAAAGGGCAACGCAGCTGCCTTGTAGGTTGGTCGCTTCCCGGTGCCCGGCGCGGTGCCGGGACGCACCCGGGAGCCATCCGGTCCCGGGGAGGTGCCGGGCCGGGCCGGGCCGGGCGGGCCGAGGGGGGAAGCCCGACGGCGCTGGCACGTCGCTCTCTGCGCGGAGGCACCTCTAACCCTCCCCCCGAGGCACCGGCACCGCTCAATCTGTTGTGTGCGCGGCTGTGGCGCCGGGAGAGGGGTTTTTGTGCGGGTTTTTGTGTTATTATTGAGGCTTGCTGGCAAGAGTGCCGAAGTGTGAGCAGTCGTGGACAGCAGAAACATCTTGTGAGGGAGAAGATAATTGGACTCTCTGGCGTGTGTGTGTCTGACAGAGCCGCCCCTCCCCCGCGATCTGCGGCTTGTGTGTGCCGGGATCCGGGCGAGATCCCGCTTGGGGGGGAAACAGGGGCCGGCCGGTGGCGAGCGCACTGCCGCGGCTCCTTCCCGGTGCGTCCGGGGTCGGGGTGGGGGGAGCCGGAGCGACAGCCGACCCGAGGAGGGCTGCCCGCCGCCACCGAGGGGGGGCCAGGTGACCAAGCCCACCCAGCGGCGGCCGACACGGCCCTTCAGGGTGCCCCGAGGATGCCCTCAGCCGTGACGGGGCTGCCGCCCTCCCCCTTCACAGACGGCTCTGTAAACAACGCCGCTTTTTATAAAAATGCGATAAGAACGCGCTTCCTTAATTCGCTTCCCGGGAGCGGGTTTCGCACTGCTCTCGCCCATCAGGAGAGCTGAGGAAAGCAGCCTGCGCGCTGTCTGTGGGGCCTGTAGCCGCACCTGACTCCCGCTTTCGGCTCCCGGCTGGCAGCCCAGACCTCTTCCCAGGGCCCGAGGTGCGGAGGAAGCGGCGCTTCCCCCCGACCTGGCAGCGGGACCGGCTCCGTAGCCGCCCCTCGGGATGCGCACGCCCGGCTCGCATCCTCCGGGTCCTTGTCCTGCCGTGGCCTCACCCTGCCCAGTGTCCTCACGGAGAGAGGGATCCCTCCCGCTGACCCCGGCCCGTGGGCTGTCCCAACCCATCTGTCGCGGTGGCGGGAGAGCCGGGTTCGGCTTTCGCCTGCAAGGCTTGAGCTGCAGCCCCTTCTCTTGCGGGACCCTTTCCCCCGACATGGTGTCCAGAGCGGTGACTTAAAGGCGACGGGGGTTTCATTTGTCTCTCTCCTTTTTTTTTTTTTTTTTTAATTTTCTTTTAACCTAAAACTCTCCCAAAATACTTGAACAGATTCTGTCACGGCCTTTTCCCACTGCCAGGATCGCTGGACATCCTTTTCCGCTCCTCAAACTGTCAAGACGCCTACTTCTGACACTAGAAAATGCAAATCCCGAAAAAGTCTGAAATCGCCCCATCCCTCCAGCGGGAGCACGGGGCCCGCCAGCCCCGGCCCCAGCCCGCTCCTCGGGGAGCGCGGAGCACCGCAGCCAAATAATGAATCCACAAACCCGGAGCGAGGGGTCGCCTCCCGTCCCTGCGCTCGGCGGCGAGCTGTGCTCGTTCTCGCCTCCTACTATTTAACCGCTCAATTAAGCGGAGAAAGGTGAGCTCCCCATTACGCCGTCCCCAGGCATTTCGGTGCCTGTCTTGTTCCCCTCTTCATTGGCAAGCCTGGCCCGAGCAGCACGCACACGCCCGGACGCCTCAATCTCCTTTCTCCGCTAGAATAATATTGTTCCTAACGACGTGGCCGGAATAGACACTTGCGTATTAAAAGTGAGGGAGGGGGAGAGACGAGAAAGGAATATTTAGTGTAATCCAAGTGCTTGATTATCCATATTCTGATCAAAAAGAGTTTCTGAGGCCTGCTGGGAGTGATTAGATTAATGTAATGCGGTTTGAAGGGTCTGTGTTTTCTCTCTTAATTTGGGTCATTACTCGGAAAGCAAGCGTGAGATCATTTTATCTGCATGCAAGGAAAGATAGTCATTCAAGGAGCGGCTTAAACACGCCGTAATGAACCGACCCCGGAAAGCAGCGCTGGGAAACTCCGAGCCGCCCCTGGCTCTGTCGGCCGGGGCCACGCAGCCCCGCCGGGGGTCCCGCAGCGGCGCTGCCCCCGTCCCGGGGGTCCCCGTCTGAAGCCGCCCGGCTCCCTCCCGCCCTCGGTATGCTTCCTGCGATGCCCGCGGCGCTCGGCGGGCCCCGAAGCCGCAGGGCCCGGCTGCCGCAGCTCCCGCACGCCGCGTTCCCACGGGGGAGAGCGCGGTGCAGCCCGGTCCCCTCTCGGGCCGGGGCCGAGGTGGGAAATGAGACACCTGCGAAGGGCCGGTTTATTGTCCCATGGTATATATAGAGATATATATATATATATTCCTCACTTATTCGAGCGTACATTTAAAATGGAGATTTACAGACACGTATAAAGAGCGCTGTCCTGGCGCGGGGGGCGGCCAGCCCGGCCCCTCCTGGCCCGCTCCGGCGGCGCAAAGCGCCCTTAAATAAGATTCCTCTTATGTACACCTGCGGCCCGGGATCACTTGCTACCGGCGGCTGAGCTCGCTGGGGAAAAGACAGAGAAGCAAAGGCTGGTTTGGATAAATAGCGCTGGCCTGGTAGAGCAGGTCCGAATGGGGCGGCGCGCCCGGCCCTTAGCTCTGCCCGCTGCGCCCAGGGTCCCGCGGCGGAGGAGCGCTGGAGACGCTGTCGTGCAACTTTCGGACGTGCTTCTTTAAATCAAAGTTTCTGCAAAATCCTTTCCCGCAAGTGACACACGTAAAGGGCTTCTTGTCGTTGTGGGTGTGCATGTGGAAAGTCAAGTTATAGATCTGGTGGAAGGCTTTGTTGCAAATGGTGCACTTGTACTGCTTCTCTCCACTGTGGGTCAGCTTATGGTTCTTGTAGTTTCCTGCGTAAGCGGAAAAAGGTGGAAAAGGGGGTTACCCGAGGGTGCCCGGGCCGCACGGTGCATAGGTAAGGGGGGCATTAGGAACTGTCTGCCCCCGCACCCTTGTCCCACTTGTCAAACTCGGTCGGTGTCAGCGCGGAGCAGCGCACAACTGGCACGGCACAAATGAGAAGCAGGGTCAGCCCGGTGACCCGCGGCAAACGGAGGGCTCTGGATTAGGACCAAGGCCCGGCACCTCTCATTTAAAAAGCATTTAGGGAGAACCGTCAGCAGTGCCCGGCGATGCGGCCCGGCTTAGAGGGAAAGTAATTGGGAGCGGCGGCGGCGGCTCTGCCTGCGCCCCTCTCTTCCCCCAGCCGGGCAGGGCTCACCGCATTTAATTCTCGCTAATGATGGGTGAAGGCCCCGGCCCGGCCCGGCTCAGCTCACCTTTCTGGTGGAAGCCCTTGCCGCAGAACTCGCAGACGAAGGGTTTGTAGCCGGCGTGGATGCGGATGTGGGTGTTTAGCGTGGAGCTCCTGTTGAACGCCTTTCCGCACTGGTTGCACTTGTGGGGTTTCTCCTGCACCGGGGGGCGAAAGGCCCGTCAGTGGGGGCTGCGCGGAGAGCGCGGGGGGGCCGCCGTCTCCCGCAACCCGGCTGCCCCCCACCTACCTGGGTGTGGATGATTTTGTGCCGGCACAGGGTGCTGGCCTGGCGGAAGCCCTTCCCGCAAACCTTGCAGACGAAGGGCCGGGCCCCCGTGTGCACCGGCATGTGGCGGGTGAGGTTGTAGTGCGCGTTGAACACCTGCGGGGAAGCGCCGGGAAGGCGAGGTCAGGCACGGCCCCGCCGCCGGCCGCCCCCGGCCGCCCCCCCCCCATGCCGGCGCCCCCCTTACCTTGCCGCAGACCTCGCAGGTAAAGTTTTTGGGCTTGCCCTCCGCAGCCCCGCCGCCGCCGCCCCCCATCTTGGCGTGGCCCTTGGGGGGCCCGCCGCGCTCCGCCGCCGCCGCCTCCTTCATCACCTGGTCCAGGTGTCCCGGCAGCCGCTCCTTGTGGGCGAAGGGCGGCGGCGGCGGCAGCTTCTCGGCCGCCAGCCCCGCCAGCTTGGCATTCTCCAGCAGGAAAAGCTTCTGGTGGGCCGAGAGCCCCCCCGGCGGCGGGGCGCCCAGCAGGCCGGCGGGGAAGAGCTGTCCGTGCAGGAGGTCGGCCGGGTGGTACGCGGCGTCCAGGTAGTTAAAGTAGTAGAGGGAGCGGGGGGCGGCCGGCACGGCCCCTGCCTGGTGGATGACCTGCGGCTTGATGAGCCGGCCGCTGGGCTGGCCCAAGGCGAGCTCTGCCTTGCAGCAGACGCCGCAGTTGGCTTTGCAGAGCCCCGCGCCGCCCCGCAGGCTGCTCTTCCACAGTTCCGAGTAGTTGAGAGTCTTGGAGGGCAGCTCGTAGCCCAGCGGCGGGATGGGGATCACGCAGGGCAGGGGCGAGCACAGGCTCAGCGGCTTCTTGCCCGGCTCCGGCCCCGGCCCGCCGTGCCGCTGTTCGAAGGCTGGCTTGGGCTCCGACGTCTTGGCCATGATCCGCTCGATGGAGAAGGCCAGGGTCTTGGAGGGGTTAGCGGCGGCGGCCCTGCCGTCGTGCCGGGGGCAGGAGGAAGGCATGACCGTCTCCAGCGACCCCGGGCTCGCCATGTCGCTCCGCCGTGCGGGAACTTGGTGTGAGCAGCGACTCGCTCCCGCTCTCGGCTCTGCATTCCAGAAAAGCCAGGAGACAAATCAATTTAATAAGCACCTTGTTCTCCCCCCACCCCACCCCCCACCGGCACCCCCTCCCTATTTACATTCAAATGAACATATCCAAGAACAATGGCACGTAGGGTACCAGATTACTGCTCATTAAGCGGAACACGCTAAAGTAACATGCAAGCTAGACCTTGTTAGTATTTAAAAAAAAAAAAAAGGAAAGAAAAAGAAAAACCTCCTCCAGCCCAATGCCACCCAGCCCAGCCCCACCGATGGCCACGGTCCGGGAAATGCGAGAGCAGGGGCGGGGGGCACGGCGAGGGGCGGCGGGGCTCGCCTTGGGACCACTTACCTTTGCCCAGCGCCGGCGAGACTCATCCAAGCACCGCAGTGTGGCCACAGTCACATTTTGATAGCAAACATCTTCCTGAGCGTCAGATCACGGTCTCGTACATTTAAAGCTGACATCACATGAAGTCACTTTGAGCAGAATGACACGGGGATGCCACCATGGATCTTCCCCGAGCCGAGGCGCCGGGCTGGAGCGCGGTGGGTTGGGGCAGAGAGAGGAAGACGAGCCCCCCCCTCTCCACGCACAATTTCCTTCCAGTTTAAGACGCACAAATCGCTCGTGTGCTAGCTGGGTTTTTTCCTCTCTCTCTCCCTTCTTAAAAAGCAACTTGCAAAGCAGAGGAATCGTTTTGCATGTGGCAAATTAGAAGGCAAGTGCGATTCACAAGTTGGGTGGAAAAGAGTGCTCCAGTTCTTGCTGGGGTTAGAAGAGCCACTCCGAGTGAGCGTGAGGATTTTTTTTCTTCTTCTTCCTCTTTTTTTTTTTTTTTTTAAGAAGGGGGAGAATTATTTTTTTTCTAAGGCAACTACCACGCAACCATGCTCGAGTTATTTTGGCAACCCATCTGCAATCAGCTCCGTTGCAACCGAGCTGGAAGATAATTAATAAATTGTCACTTATCTGCGAGCCTCCCCAGCATGTATAAATTAATAGCCAACCCATTAATTAGGACAGTGTATTAATGTTAATTAAACTAAGTTTAATTCCACCCCTCTCCCCTCACAGGGTAGCTGGTGATTAGCCTTAAATAAATGCGGAGGGAGTCGAGTCCAGGACTGGATTTCGCTGCTTAAAAAAAAAAAAAAAAAAAAAAAAAAGCCCAATGTTCAGCCAACGGGAGT
>JAWWEU010000023.1:7562241-7578841 GCA_035583155.1 Acropternis orthonyx | reverse complement strand
GCCCCAGATGTGCCCCAGCTGTGCCCCAGCTGTGCCTCACCTTGATGAAGGCGTACCCCGCCCCGTTGTCGGTGATGGTCAGCCCCAGATGTGCCCCAGATGTGCCCCAGCTGTGCCTCACCTTGATGAAGGCGTACCCCGCCCCGTTGTCGGTGATGGTCAGCCCCAGATGTGCCCCAGCTGTGCCCCAGCTGTGCCTCACCTTGATGAAGGCGTACCCCGCCCCGTTGTCGGTGATGGTCAGCCCCAGGGCCTCCTCGCTCTTCAGCACCGTCACGTCTTTGCCGCGCCCGCGCGTGTGGGCGAAGATGAAATCCTCGAGCCCGATCTGCCCCCCCAGCAGCTTCTCCATGTCCACCTTGGGCGTGTTCAGCGTGCAGAATAGCACCTGGGGGGGCACCCGGGAGGCTCTCCCTTGCCCTTCTAGCCCTTTTTGTACCCTCCCACCCCTTTCCTCTTCTCCCTTGCCTCCCCCAAATAGGCGACGATACATTATAGCGCCTGGATGCCGGGGTTTCTTCCCTTCCTCTCTAATTAAAACGCCGTGATGCGGGAAGGGAGGATTTGCAGAAACCTCAGATGCGAGGACGCCGTAATTGAGAGAGTCCCGCGTCCACCTGTTTGGGGGGGTGGCCGGCAGCACCCCCCGGGCCCTGATTAGCCGCCCCGTCCCTCGCTGGGTCTATTCAGCCGAACCAATTTTCCCCCAGCGATTCAGGGCGCTCAATTCTCTTTCACTTGTAGCCACTATAGCGCTGCGTGGAACCTGGTTTTGTGTGTTTCTAAAATAAAGGGGAGGATTATCCGGGGGAGACGGGGGGAGCGAAGGGTTTAGATTGAGCCTGGCCAGAGGTAAAGCAAGCGATGAAAAGGCCCCAATATATATTTTTTTTCCGCCTCCCTCGCACGCCTAAGAAAGTTTGGAGGAATTCGGGGGTTTTGTGCGGCGCTGACAAAGCCGCGCCTCCTCTCCCCGCCGGGGCAGCTCGCCGGCGGCTGTTTGCAGACAGGCTTTTTCACCTGCGAACCACAACACGCTCCAGAAACAAACTTTGAAAGCGGCTGCCGCCCCGGGGCTGCCTGCGGGCGGAGATGAGCGCCCTGCCCCGGTGGGGGACACCCCGTCTGGAGCTTCAGGTGTTGGCATCCCCCTTGCCCCTGCCCGCTCCGTCCTGCCTGCCCGGATCTGACGGGTCAGCGCTCAAGGGACCGAGGAAACCGTCCCGTTCCTGGGGGAGAGGGTGGGACGGGACCGCGGAGAGCCACAGAAGCCGCGTCCGGTGGCTGGACTGTGGGAGAGCCCGTCTGAGCCCCGGGGAGCCGCGCCGCGCTGCCCGCCCAGCCCGCGCCTCCTCCGGGCAGCGGGAGCGGGCAGGAGGCGGCTGGGCTGGGCTGGGCTCCGCTCGCTCCCGGGGCTCGCCGGCTTTAGCAAAGTGTTTAATTAGGCTCCACAAACTTCTTTTCCTCGCCTGCAGATTATACTGAGTGGAGGGTTGGGAACTATTTTACACCTTGCCACTCACATGTTAATTAATCTCTATCTAACCCTAATTGCAGTTTATTCAAGCACCGCTCAAACAGCTCACCCACACAATAAACACTGGGGCTGCTTTTATCCATATTACTCCCCGCTCACACGTTGAGTAATTAACTCCAGTACCAACTAATAGTGCAAACAAATATTTTCTGTAAACGAGATGATTTCGGGCAGGATAAAAGAGGGCTGCGGAGCCGGGGCCGGGAGCTCGCTGCCAGCTTCCCCGCGCCGCCCTCATCCTTGCCGAGGTGTTTGCTGGACTGGCTCTCTCCCTCTTTCCCTCCGTCTCTTTCTGGACGAGGGAACCGGCTGCCGGCTCTCCGCTCCGCACCCACCGTCCTGCTCGGGGCAGCGGGTCCCGCAGGCCTCAAGGCTCCTGGGGCGAGGAGAACTGGGGGAACCCCGTGCGCAGCCCCAGGGCCGCCTCCTTCCTGCAGCCCGGAGGAGCTCCCGTGCATCCCGAGGTCAGGTACCGGCTCGGGCCGTGCCGCTGCCTCCCGGCCGGCTCGGAGCCGGGTACCACACGCCTCGTGCATCGGGGCTTTGAGATCCCAGCTAAGACCCGGGCATCGGAGCTCAGTATTTTAATTGAAATCGCAGGTTTAGGCACAGCTGGAGGCCGTCTCTATCGATTCGACTTCTGCTGTTCCGGCGAGCATATTACAACTGACTGACTTTGAGACAGCTGCCCTGGCCCCCTCGCCTGCCCACCGCCGAGCCCGAGCCCCTCGGAGCGCCGAGCGGGGCGGGTGGGTTTGGGGGGCCGAGCGGCCCAGCCCGGCTTTGGGAGGCAGGAGCGGCTGCACGTCGGGTGGGCTGCGGGCTCCCGGCGCGGCACAGCGTGCTGCCTTTCCCGGGGAGGCTCTTCTCCCGTGGGGTTTTAATCCTTCAGCCCCGACGTTTGGAGGGAGAAATGGTTTGCGGATTTTCTCCGGGGAGGTGCACGCCGCAAAACCGCTCCTAATGCGGACACTGTCGCTCCTGCGGTTATTTTTGCGCTGCTGCCTCCCCAGAAAAACGAGTGCGGAGCTCAGCCGGGCCGGGCCGGCCCCATGCGGGACACACCGGTTCACACGGGGCTTCTCCAGCAGTCGCTCCCCTCGGAGGGTACCGTACGCGCCCGGCAGCCTCGGCCCCGAAAGCTCCCCGGTCGCGGACATCGAAAACTGGCGAGGGTTCCCCCTTCGCCCCTCGACAGCCAGACCCCCTCAGCGAGCGGCGCCCGGGGACGTGTCCCGCAGGCCCTGCCCGGCTCCCCGTGCCCGTCGGGCCGCCCCTGCCCGGGCAGTCGGCGCTGGGCATTTCTGGTCCACTGAAAGACAACTTAGGATCCTCCTAGTTATTAAACTTGGCAGCTGCTTAAACTCCACAGTGGAAGCTGCCGAAAGTTATTAGCATTACGCTTCAATCTCTCCGAAATGGTGGCTTTGATTTCCATGCTGCTTTGCTTTTTATATCTGTTTTTCTAAATACTTTTTCCCCCTTGTTTTTTTTTCTTTTTTCTTTTTTTGATAGCAGAAGGTGATGGACTACCGGACGAACCACCAACCCAGGCGATTAGGGTGGGGTTGTCTCTGTAAGCCGGGGGGTGGCAGCTGTTTATGTGGTTTTGCAGCTGTGTGGCTGGTGCAAGGTGTGGCACAGCAGCCCTGGATCAGGCTGGGCTGGGGTGCTGCCCGGCCCTGGCCCCTCTGTGCTGGTTTTGGGTCTGTCTCAATGCGAGGCAGAAATTATGGCCTCTCAGGGTCAACCCAGGGATTGTCCCAATGTGTTTGGCCGCAGTTCAGTTTGTAGTGGTTGGACACTGCTTGGACAAATTAGGGAGCAACGAACAGGGAAGTCAGGACAGCAAAGTTTGGGGCTGAGGTGACGTGAGGGTTGCTACCCGTGTGACTGCTTCCCGTTATTCCTTTGAAACAGTGAGACCTTGTGTAATAAGAGCAGTGCTAATGCCTCAGTCCCTATGGGCAGTCCATCTTAGCCTGCAGGGCCCGTAGTGTCGGTGGGGTGACCCTGCTGCCCTGTCACCCAACTGAGAGTGCCACGACCGGCGCAGGGGCAGGGCATGGCAAGGCCACCTTGGCTGGAGCAGAGGCGCTGAGTCCCTCCAGACTGTTTTTTCCATCTCTTTCACTGAGTTATGTGCACATTACTGTATATCTGTAGGCAGATAATTTTAATTTATTTTTTATTTTTATATTTTTCTTTTTAATTTTTTTTTTTTTTTTTTTTTTTTTTTTTTTTTTACTGTGGAGGTAGTTTTTAGAGCACTACACAGGTCCAGAGCAAATGCTGTTAGTGGGATTTTAGAAGCAAACTGGCCCAGAGTCCTTGCATGGTTGTACTGTTCAACTTTGTCAGTGATGCAAGAGTAACATCGGCATTTTCAACCTGTCCAATTTTAAGAGTTGGTACCTGACCTGCTTCTAAAGCTGTTTGAAATCTAGTCCCACTGCAGAGCAACCGGCAGGGCACCGTGGCAGGAGCTGCACAGAGTGCCTCGATGGCAATCAAACTGGCTTATGTAATTCTAAAAATGGCAACTCCTTACTTGCCACATCTCTTTCTGTCTATGCGGAGAGTCCTGCAGAGCTGCCAAACAGAAGCAATTGAATGAACTCTTTTCCCGGCTCATTCCTCCTTCCGCAGCTCGGAGAAAGTGAGCCAGAGCCTATTCTAGTTTGCCTGTCAACAGGAATGGTAACTAACGGCTCGATCCCAGCCAGGCTTTATGCCCCAAAAACGCTGCCTGCCTTCCTGTAAGGCGTGGAGAGAGACATCATGAGGGAAATCTTGTTCCTGGTGTGAGACTGGTCTGGCCCAGGAGGCAGGCAAGGAGTTTGTGGAATCCACACCGTGTCCAAAGTCAACCAGGCCAGTAAGGCAAGGAAGGAATTGCTGAGCGGGTGAGCTGCTGTCCTCCATCCTTATTGTCGGAAATAGTCATCCCTGGTGCCGCAGTAATGGAGCAATGCTGCGCTTCATTTCTGAACGCTGAAACTGAAGGATGTTCCTTCCTAATGTTTTGAAATGTTGTACTTTTTTGTTTTGAAAGAGTGGGAGCTTTCAAATTTTCCTGGGTTCGTAGGTTTTTTTTTCCCCTTATTTTCTATTTAGGAGAAAAGGTGGGAGGAGGTAGAGAAGGAGAATATAATGGGGGGATGGCCTTGTTCTCACTTTCCTACTGAAAACGTTTCAGGAAAAGGAGCAAAAAGCAGTGAAAATGGGTAGAAGCCCACTTTAGTTTTGTGTTCCTTCCTTGTTTTTTTTTTTTTTTTTTTTTGCTTGAAAGAAGGATGGCCAAAAAAGTAAGTGGGACAAACTCCACGTGTTTTGAATTATACTCTCCTTAATGAGATAGAAAACCAGCTCATTTTCCAAATTACTTCCTTTTTTCAATAAAGAAAACCAAACCGAGAAATAATCTTTCCAAAGCCCATTTTTTCACTGTCTTTTTTGCCACTCACTCCTCACTCAGTGTTGTCCAGTCTTTCTGGCTGTGCCACATGTTACATTGTCTGAGATTTGTATTTGCCCTTGTTTGAACTGTTGGCACAGATGTCCCCATCGGCCGCAGGGCTGGACTCCATGGGCTGTGTGGTACGGAGGTGGCAGCACCTTACATCCTTCCCCTGGGGCATGTGGGACCGGCTGGACTGCAGCATCCCTATCCCTGGTGGTGGTGGTGGCTAAGGCAGGGAGAGGCTGGCAAGACTCCCGGGTTGACTGGTGAAACTGCTGCTGTGCTACTTGAGCACAAGAAAAGGGCTGATTCCACCCCAGAAGACATGATCTAGAAGAACCACTGAAAATTCCCCCAACAACGAGAGCCCCAACTAAAAATCCAGACCTTGTTATTTGAAGAAAAAACCAGTACACAACCCAAGTATTTCCTGAATGTTGAAGAACACCCACAAATTATGCAAAAATAGCCGATTATTTATTTATTTGATTTAACTATGAGCCTAGCTTGTGATTTTTGGCTGGGGGTGGGGCTGGAGTTAATGATGCTGAAAAAACTGTTGAGAGAAAAGCCGAGGTGAGTCGTTGGCTTTGGGGAGCAGAGGAGCTTCTTTGGCTCTTCCTCACAAAATGCAGAGAGCATTGCAGAACCCATCAAGGGCTCTGAGACTCCTTGGATGAGGAGGACCTCGCCAGGGTAACTGTTTCTCCCTGTGCAGCTCTAGGCCTTTGGCCCCAGGGTCCGTGGATGATGCTGGTGTCCCATGGCTATGGCCAGGGTGTGTTGGAGGGATTGGCTCCTCAATTCCTGCTTGCACACCAAGCAGGTGACCCAGGGTAGATACGTCACAGTGAGCATTTGCTGCTGTTCAGTGGGTCATCCTTCCCATCCCTACTGGACTGAGCTACTGGGTGACCCCCAGAACTGGTGAACATGGGTACAGGACATGTTCCTGTCCCTGACGTGAGGGTCCAGATGGTTTGGAGGCTGCTGCGTGTGAAACCAAACCGGCCATCTTTGCTGGTTTAGCTGGACTGAAAAATACCTTCCCCATTGTCAGAGTTGACCATCACATTCACTTTAAGTCTTTGAGCTATTAATCTTCTCTTACCTCCCTTCCAGTGTGTGCTTCTCTCCAGCTGACAGCCTGGGACAGCACCGAGATCAGCTGCTTGTGGAGCCCTCTGTGCCGAAAGCAGTCCTAAATGGTGCGGCCTTTGTTCCCCCCAGCTGTCGTATCCTCCGGGATCTGCAACAAGTCCTCATTTTACAGACCCCATCTTGACAGTCCCCAATCTGATCTGACCACCTGGTTTGTTTTTGAATCGAGCACTTGAGTCATAACATTTCTGTTTATTTCAACAACTGTATTCCTTGCATAGGAAATGAGCCAAGATGGTCTAAGGCGGGGAGAGTGAAGCATGTCGTGGTTGTAATTGCTTTTGCTCTCCCAATATAAAATTTTACAGTATAATCAAAATCTTATTTTTGTAGTACTGGACTCTGTTATTGACTTAATCTTCTTAAGTGCTCCTATTATTCCAGTGATTTCATCGTTGTATGTTGATTTTAATCTTTTGATCTCCATATTAGCTACTGCCTGCAACTAATTTGTTGCTCAGTGTTTTTCTTTGTTTTGACCTGTGAGGCATTTTCCTCATGGCACACAACTCTGCTGGCAGATTGCATATAATCTCTGCACTTTTTTTCTCCCATATTTTGCACAGTTATAACAAATGCAGATTTACAAATTGAAATTGAATATGTATCTTTTAGAAAGGCTGAGGAAAAAATACCACTTCAGGTTTAGCTCGAGAGCCTAAATGTGCTTGATTAAAGGTAATAAGGCTGAATACATCTCACCAGAGAGAGGTGTTGCACAGGTTTTTTAGTCCAGCAATTTCAGAATGGGTGAAAATGGCAATAATTGTAATTTACATGCAGTCAATGATGAAAGAGTTTCTGAAAGCAGTGTTAGACTTAAGATGAAGAAGGCTGGGATTTGTGAATGGCTCAAGGACTCTCCTAGCTGGGCTTGGCTTGATCTAGCAGTGACTCTGTTGAATCCTGAACCATGGAGCAGGTTTTTGAACAAACACTGGTGATAGTGGCAGTAGTGCAGAGTCCTGATCTTCACAGCCAAAGTGCAGAGGTTGACATATGGCTCTGTTGTGTTTTGGTTGGCCATTAGACAATTGTTTTTCCCCTTAGTAGCTGATGGTTTAACCTGTACTGATATATTGGGTGCTTTGTTTGCTTTAGCTTTTTCTTTTAAAGCTTGAAGTAGTAGTTTTTGCCCTAGGTTTGCTGTGACTTTTTAAAAAAAACACAGCCTGAACATTGACAAAATCATCTTTGCTTTGTTGCATGCCTGTTTATGCTTCTGAACACAAATTGTCTTCTAATATTTTTGACGTTTTGGTCACTAGAGAGGCAGAAAAGCAATTTCTAAGATGCCTATGGGCCAGAAGACATGCATTACAGCAGAGGGGAAAGAATCTGTTAGTTGCTGAAATATAAAACAAATTGGATGAACAGCTGCTGACACTTGTCAGTCAAATAGTTGATAGCATTTTCAGTCTCCATGCCACATGCTTTAAGTAAGTCTGTCAAAAAAAGGATATTTTCGCTGGACTTCCCTGTAAATATGAGAGAAGTTTTGGCCTGATCTATCATTTAAAATTTTGCTGGCAGAAGAATGAAATTTTCCTCTTTCCCCAAAACTGATTGACATAACTGTACTGGCAGATTCTTCATCTAGGTGCAGTTGTACTGGCAGAAAGTCCTTTGACTGTTGGAGCTTGTTCCGTCACAGCAATGGGTTGAAGTGAACCAGCAGCAGCTCTTTGCATTCCTCGTCTGGCTTTGCCAGCGCTCCCATCCGTCCATGAGCCCTTTTAGGTGCTGCCCGAGCTTTGCCCTACAGGATCCTGAGCCCTGTCCACACTGCAGTCTGTGGCCAGGAGGGTTTTAAACCCAGGTGGATGTTTTTCAGACAAAACCAAATGGTTTTGGATGCGACATTTCTGCAGGATTAACGCAAGGTGGTACTTCCCACTCCCGATACCAGGGTACAGAACCCATTTAGGACAGGGTTGGGCTGCCAGCACCCACATGACCATGTACAGGGTTAAAGGCAGTGGGGATCAGGATGCAGCGCTCTCCTTTGCTCAGCCACAGGCTGCAGGCTCTGGAGTGGGAGGTTAAATCCTGCCTTGCAGCACTGCTTGTACGTGAGATCTTCTCCCCGCTCCCACTAAAGTACGTAGCTTGAAGCTCATAATTTGGGTCCAAACTCCTTAAAAGTAGTAAGCTGGCTAATGCTTCCTTGTTCTGGGTGTGTAGCCAAGCCTCTGGATTGTTTTGGAATCTCTGAGGTGCTTTATTGGGATTTGAGGACATTGAAAAAGCTGTCACAGGCCACAGGGTCATTGCTCATGACAGAGGAACTCAGTCGAGGGTGTCCATCAGCGCCGTTTCAGGGAGGTACCGATGTGCGTTAGCGATGCACAGCCAAGGAGCATCTCCTGAAGGCTGCGCCCACACTCTCATTCAAAAAACTGAGCAGGGCTCACTATTTTGAAAGGTGGCAGGTGGAAGTGGGCTGTGTTTTTCCCAATAAATATTTTGTGTTTAAAAAAAAAAAAAAAAGGAGCCGTTTCCAGAGCAGAGTCAAGCTGTTTCTCCAGCTCTGCTGTGCCTGTCTGAGAGCGGAGCTGCAAATTTGGGTGTCCCTCAGTGCTCTTTGCTACCAGCCTGGTGGCCAGCCTAGTAAGGCTTTCTGAGTGCCTCCTCGTGGAGCTGTTGTCCTTCACATAAATAGTTGGGACAGCTGAAGGACAGGATGAAGAGGGCATAAGCACACATGTGCATCAGTATGTGTGGGGGTCTCAATCAGATCTCAGCCACCTAGAAAGAAGGGACCAGGTGTTTGTTCATTGCTTTATGTCTTGTGAGACTTGTTTTTTTCAGGCAAGCCCTGTGAAGGCTTCAAGGTGGGACTGAAGGCTCCAAGCGTGATGAGGTCAGGATATAGATGGTTTTTGTGTGCATCCCAATGACAGACCTGTGAAGGCACCTCAGTTGGTTTTGATAGACTCAGTACGACTTAAACACTGGGTAAGAAAGGGGGAAAGCTTCCTGTGTCAATGGCCACAAAGCCATGTTCCTGTCTAAATCCTCAAAGATGGCTTTCCTGGCAATGCTTCCCTCTACCAGCAGCGTGGAGTAAGACAAAAAAATCAAGAAGGCGTCTGCTGGGCTACAAAACATGCCTATCCTTGTGCATCAGGTGGTTTCTCAACATGTACATGTGCATGTCCACTGCCCACTCCTGAAGTGAAGCCCCTGTTAATGCCTCTGTTCCCAGGGGGGTGGTGTGTGCAGGACACCACAGGAAGGTGGGTGCTGAATATGAAGGGCATGGCCATTCAGGTGGGGCTGCAAAGCACCTCCAGAGCCAGGTGCTAAACTCTGTCACAGGGGGGAGTGACCAAAAAATCCAGCACTGCAGGTGAATATGCTCCAGGCTCCATAATTATCCCAGCCCAGTTTGAGACTCAACGCCTCCTTCACAGGCAGTTCCAGAGGTCCCAGTCTCCACTCATATGTCCAGGGAGTGTCTCATGACTTTTGGACACTGGAAGTTGGTTTAGTTTAGTGGTTCATTATGTCAGTAAGGCTTTTCCAGGCAGGATGTTTTTCCAAAATTTGTCCATCTTTTATTTCTGGGTGAGGAACATTTGTCCTGGTTTCCCAGGCTGGCAATAGGATGCTGTGTTTGGGCGTAAAGCCCATCAGCTTTTCTTGCTTCTCTCTCAAATGACCGAGACCTGGGCAAGCAGGAAGCATTTCTGGTTTGAAGTGGACGATGGGAGGGACGGGCTGCAAAACCTCTCAGGAAGCACTGAGCCCTAACAGAGAATCACAGAATGGTTTGGGTTGAAAGGGATTTGGAGCATCTCGTTCCAACCCCCCTACCATGCGCAGGGACACCTCCCACTAGCCCAGGTTGCTCCAAGCCCCATCCAACCTGGCCTTGAACACTTCCAGGGATGGGGCAGCCACGATTTCTCTGGGTAACCATTTCAAGTGTGTTTCCATTAAACATGTTTTCCATCAAACCAGCCTGTTATTTAATTTCAGCTCAGGGTCTGCCCCCAACCTGTGTGTGTCTCCCGGCTGCAACTGGCTCCTTTGGGAGAAATTAAAATACAAACTGAGGTCTTTTGGAGGAAGGTAAGTGTCAGGCAAGGCTGATGGCCATGTAAAAACAGGGGCTGAACAAGAGCAGATCATCAGTTGATGATGTCCAGGGACAAATCATAAAATGCAGAGTGGGGATAACAAAAAAAACTGTGGAGGTGACTGCACAAATGTCCTTGTACCTGGGGAACAGACAGTGTGGTCACACCCTGACCTTGGGGAGCAAATCAGAAAACCATCTTCTTAATTAATAGACTAAAAAACACCCAGGAGAAAAGAAAATTCCTTTATTCTGAGAGATGGGGGCTCTTACATCTCAGCTTGTTTTGTTTTTTTTTCTTTTTTTTTTTTTTCCTAAGGCAGACATAAAAAGACTCAATATTTTATTATTAGTAAATCTGAATAGTTATTTATTGATAAGCCAAATTTCTAAAAATTTTACAACTGTCGGCTTGTATAAGGCAAAAAAAGCAAAATGGATCACTATTTTACACAGAAAGTAAAAGCTCTGGAGGAGGGACTGATGGACATGCAGTTACTGGTCAAAATGCAATGTACATGACATATATAAAAACCATTGTGAAACAGAGGAATTGTAAATTATGGTTACAATCTACTGAAATAAATATTCAATATATTATTATAAACACATTTGTATAGTCTAAGATTGTAATTAAAGTTGTCTTTGTACATACACGGTTATTTGAAATTTAAACAAAAGTGTAACATTTAGAGGGGCAAACGTCAACATAAAACAACTGCTTTGGACTTGTAATGTGGCATGATATATCCATAATGATAGGATTAATCTGGTGTGGCAATTAGAATGACTAATCCTTTGGGATGTAGCCTCTATGGAGTTAACTGCATATTGAAGGGAAGAGCCTGGTACATTAACAAGGATGCAGAATGATTCAAACGGCTGTCTGGGTTTGTTTGTTTTCTGGTTTTTAAATGAACAGAGAGAACAAAAAATCATTTGTAATTGCCTGGTTCTTCTTTCAAAAACAAAGCTGTTTTTTAATTAATTTTAAGCAGTTGGCATCCACAGAAGGGAAACAAAGAAATGAAAGGACTCAAGTCACTCATCTTCACAACAATTTACCATCAATGTATATACAGAACATTAATGAAGCATTGTTTAAACTTTAATAACAGGGACACACCTAGCATGTTTTCTATGTAGTTTTTCCATTAACAGTATTAAACAATGGTGCTCCATATTGCTTATGAACATATAGATATGAAATTAGGAAACTGATGAATCAAAGAGAGGTGCTAATCTTATTACCACACAGCTAACATGGCATTTGTATTGGTAAACTTCTCATGGGCATTGAGAGCTGACATAAAAATTCCTAATGTGGCTAACTGAGTTACAGACGAGGTACATGCACGGATACCAGGCGACCCCCAGCCGGTCCTCCGGGCCAGCTTCCCTAGTCATCCTCTTCATCCTCCTCATCGCTGTCCTTCATGGTGATCCCCTGGAGCCCTCCGCCTTCGCTGACCGACGCCGTGGCCTCCTCTACTGTCAGCCGGTTCCGGATGGTCTCGTAGGTTTTGCTGTTCAAGGTGGAGTCCAGCACGCCTTGCAATCGGAAATCCCGGTACGTTTTCTAAAGCAGGGAGAGGCACAGAGGAAGGAGACAACAGGGGGAGGGCAGGGCTGACACTGGCTCCCCTGCTTTGCCTCAGGGATCAGCCCGTGCCCCTGCGCTGGGGGCGTGGAAGAGCTGAGATGCCAGGGAAATCCCAGCCCCAGGGATGCTTTGCATCGCCCCAGGCAGTGCAGAGGCCACAGAGGCATCACTGCTGGCCACCACTTTGCTGTGGCAGAGGTTCCTTTGGGGGTTCCCTGGGCAACAAACTGCAGCTCTGTGACTCCAGCCCTGCCTTTGTGGGCTTGCGGGGTGGCCGGGCTGGGTGGCTTCAAAGCAGGGACGTGCGGGGCTGCTCAGGGCAGCGTTGCACAGGGTAGGCTGGGGTCTAAAAGACATCAAAGCAAGAGATAAGGCTCTGCTCCAGCCAACTTCCCTTGCTCCTGGATTGGTCCATCCTCCCTTAAAGTCAGTTATTCTCCTTCATGCAGCGGAGTGCTTATTGCCCGTAACCACAGATGTGATTACACGTTCCCGGAATGCTCCGTATTAAACAATCCTACCTACAGTACAGGGATTAAATAAACTAAGTCCAGAATACCGCAGGAAATTATTGAAGTATAAATATAAGCACACAGCACGTGTTTCTTAAATCTTTCTTCACCTCAAACTGGAGCTGCAATTCCATGGTTCCCGTATTTCCCTTGTTATTACAATTACCATATCTCATTTGAATTTATGTTTATAAACTTTCTGACTCTGTGAGATAAAACTCTGGTCTCCTTCATTTGATTCTGCTCTGTGCTCTGTGGGGAAACTGTTTACTGTTCTGCTATTTCAGAAAGTCCTTGGGTTTGTTGTAGCTGCTTCTGAATGTAATATTGGTATAAATAAAGCACGAGGAAGAAAGCTTTCCTCAGCTAGCTGACAAGTAGAAATAATTTGTCTGTGCCTGTTGTTTTCAGTTATGAAAAGCACATTTAATACATTTCAGTTTTAATTTATTCATGCCTTCAATGTGTTCACTGCACACAAGACCATAAACATTATAAAATACTAGACCAAAAAGCATTAGATAGAACCTAAAATGATCAAAAATATATTTACCCCCTTCTGTGATCTTATTATTTCATGTAAACCACTGTGATTTCACACTGAAATAATTATCATTAGTCCAAGGCATGCACACACACACATATACACATACACGTGCACTTTAGGAAAAAAAATGCTACTTTTGGGGTATGTTATCTCACCTTTGTGATCGCTTAGAGTTGATTATATATACACCCATTGTAAAAGAAACAGCTTCAATTAACTATGAGAACAATCTCATTTGAATTCTGAAAATAATCACAAGCCATAGTTGGGCTAAAACATTTCTAGTAAAACAGTGTTAAAAACTTTTGGGTTGATTTAACCCATTTTAACACTGGAGTTCATTGGTGTGATCAGTTGGTTTGCCCACAGAAAGGCTAATTTTGGTGCACTTACTGTACAGGTAGGATCAGATAGCAAGAGAGTATTTTTTTTAAATGCAAGGAGTTACTTTGTTCTTATCTGCACGCCTATATTTTGCATCTCTGTGCTGTTCAATTTCCTGTTTATCCTGTGCTAAGTGCCACAGACATAACTATCCTGATTTTTTTAAAGAATTTTAATGAATGGCTTAATTTATTTGCGGGTGACAGTTTGCCTATGAGAACATGCCACACATGCAGGCACACATGCTCCTCCCAGCACCAAGGGGGTACTGCAAACACGTGGGGTGATTACCTTTACTATCCTAATGAGAGTTTTCAGCTGGTAGATGTGGAGCTGCAGGTCCATGCGGTCTGTCAGCCAGGTGCAGACGACATTCATGGAGCTGGTGTACCATTGCTGCAAGAGAGACAGGACTTCTCCAGCGACCACGCCAGGTCGCTTTTACACAGGATTTCCATGCATGAGCTTTTAAATTTTAATAATAATAACAGCAACAAACTTACTAGGAGGCAACCAGTAATGCCACCAGGTTTTATAATCTGATTTTGCCATCGATGGCATTTGCCAGCGGTGGTGTGTGTTTGGCTCGAGCCATGTTTTAAACCTGTTTCCCCCCACTGTGAGAGCACGCTCCTGCCTTTAAGTGTGTCAGTCCACACTCAAGCTACTTACCGTCTTCAAATTCAACCATAAACAGCCACAGGTCGAGCCTGGTTCCCAGAAGGTGAGCAGAGGGGAGGCTCGTGTGGGGGCAAGGTTTGGCTAGGGGGGCAGGATGCTGGTGGAAGCATCTATGGGTGCCTGCCCAGGCTGTACGGGAAATGCTTTAGTTTTACCCTCACAACTATGAAAGATGGAAAAGCAGCAAAGAGATGAGCTTGTTTCAAGCTGCTGAACTCACAGGGCCCCTCCAGGGGCTGAAATTTTGCTGCTTGTCTGTGAAAAAGCCTTGCAGCGGTGTGGCAGCAGCCTGCCAGTCCCGCAGCGCAGGAAGTCTCTGGTGGTCTGTGGATCAGCGCCCTGCTCACGCAGGGCTGACATGGCACGTCTGACGCCACACAGACGAGCAGTGAGCCCTTGAGATGTGGAAAAGCAGGGGCTGGGAGGGGAGGGGGAATCACAAAAAGCTCCCCACGGCACTCAGCACAAGGGTTGGTTACAAAGTGGGCTGCAGGCAGAAACCCATCACGCCTCTGCAAGCGCAGTTGCACCCTTCTCGTCTCTCTCACACACAGAAATCAAAACATATACTGCAGACCAGTTACAAATAATCTAGAATCAGTTAAAAATACTAAAGAAATCCCACCAGACCAGTTTATGAAAATTCTGATTGAGAACTGTCCAGGTTAGTCTGGGATGCAGCTCTTCCCAATGAGCCTGAAACCTTTCATCAGTCCAATGCAGGTATTACTGCCTCCCTCACTGCACCTTCAGGTGGGGTTCTCTGACACAGGAACATGTTCTCATCCTGCTGGTTGTAGAAGCTGCTGGTGCAGCAGGTGAATGGAGACAACTGAACATTCTGTAATTGTGATTTGTTACCCTCTACCCTTCAACATCAGCACCCACAAGCCGGCACGAGGCTCACCAAAGCAAACAAATGAGTCTAAACTAAACCAGCCCAGCACACAAAAATGTGGCTCAATGCACATCACTGAACCATATGGTAACTCACAGGGGAGCTGCCACCCTCCACCAGGAGTAGAGAGCAGAGGTCACAGACATTCTGCATGGGGAAGGGCTTTCCCCCTGACTTCAATAAGATGTTCTATTTCTACACCACTTCTTCATAAAATGGAGGAAATAAAGAGGTGGAAGAGACACCAAAGAAACTGCACGTGGTGACCTCTTGCTCAATGCTTACACCTTGTGCAACTTGTGGCAGAGATTCCGCTGACCCTTCATCTCTAGGATGGAATGCTGGCAAGAGATTGGATGAAACTAATGGAGACCGGCAAGCAGGAGCTCTCGTCATAACCAAAGTCAAACTCAGGCACTCTCAGCTGTCACTTGAGGTCCTGATGTCAGACTGGGGTCGAACGGTGAGTGAAGCACCCTGGTTAGTCGGTGAGGGCCTGATGAGCATAGGAGACATGAAGATCTGGTGGGGCTTCATACCTTTCAATCAATCCCTCAGACTAGCCTGAGAGGTCAGAGCATCCTCGGATATCCCCAGAGAACCCTGATGCCTCAACCAGGACAGCCAGCAGCCAACTGGTGGAGGCAGAGTGACTGCTGCCACTGGGGGATCTGCCTGAGGTCCCTTGAAATGCTGCGGGTCCACGTGGGCAAAACAGAGAAATTGTTTATGCTCATAACACCGCTGTTCTGCGATCAGTGTGCTTGCTCGAGTTATGCTCTTGGGTGGCATTAGCTGAGATCTGGGGCTGCTCTGGCACGTGGATGCCCAGGTCACCCAGACGCCTCCTTCTGCCGCCTCTTTAAATCAAAACCCACAGAGGAACGGCGCGACCGTATGTTACACATGCACGCCCTCTCCCTTCCACTGCCGGCTCTTGTCTTCCACAGAGTGATCTGCTGCGTGTTTACATCACCTCTACATGAGATGAGACGTCCCCAGCAGGGGCAGGTCATGCCATTTCTGTCTGTCCCACGCCACACACGCCTACATGGCTGTGCGGATCCCAAACAGAAACTATAACCTCTGCCTGGGGGTTACGGCAAGGTGACTCTGCTGCTCTGAGACCTTCAGAGTAGGCAAAACGAAATGTTTCTCTGTGTTTCTGGTAGGCACTTCAACATGCTGGATTCTGGGGAGCTGCAAACTCCTCAGAGTTTCATCAAATCTGAATCACACCCCTCTCCTCTTGAGCACTGGCTGACAAGGGCTCAACCAGGCACATTGCTCGGCTGCATGAAAGGAGCTCTCTTTCTCAAAGCCAAGTTACTCCAAAGACTTTCTGCTTTTTGAGAAAAAGACAAAGTCTAATTCATTGATCTTGATACACAAAACCGTCACGTCACTTCATAGAGCACACACCAACTGCTGAATTTAAGCCCTGCATATTCATAAAAATAAGTTAGCCCATAAATTAAATGTTCCCTTTAGCTATCACTAGTGTTGATGTGCTATAAGACGCACAAGCCCTCTGATTCATGACTAACCTACCAAAGAAGATAACATTTGCATATGATTATATTATTAAAAAAACAAAAACAAAGCCAAATGCTCCTAACCAGAAATGTGATCATCTCAGACAAAAGAGCACAGAGTGGTCCTGTGGGGACACTGGCCACCTCACTCTTCCTGGGGGGGTCTGCCATTCCCTCAAGGGCAGGGGGGGTACA
>JAWWEU010000023.1:7513947-7562141 GCA_035583155.1 Acropternis orthonyx | reverse complement strand
CCCCCCCCCCCCCCCCCCCCCCCCCCCCCCCCCCCACCCCCCCCCCCCCCCCCCCCCCACATGCCAAGGACACAGAATTCCTTGGATATCCAGCTCCAGTCTTGTGGATGTGCAGAGGTCACAGCCCAAATACTGGACTTTGGTGCCTTGCCATGAGGCTGCAACACATTTCAGGCACATTTTTGGAGCCCCGGCACAGCATGACCACACCAAAGCAAATCATGTATTTTCTGAGAAGTCCTCACACCTGGTTGTAAGGAACGAGTAGACCACATTGATGGTCCAGGCTCAGGGACCAAACCCCTCGTGTAACTCGCTGAGGCACACACACATTACTGGTGCAAACTGGTATTCCTGTCTGTCACCCAGAGGAAAATACACACTCAGTCTGGGGACACAGGGTGAGGAGAGGCTGTGGAAGCTGCATCCTGTTGGGTGCATGGTGGATACCACACATCCACTGGGACATCAGCAGGGATGGGAACAGGTCTCTGGCAGAGGCAAGCCACAGCCCTCGCTGCCTGCTGCTGCACACCATGACCAGCTCACAGCAGAGGAAATGCAAACAATCAGTCTTTGGGTGCTCTCAGAGCCCAGTCACAGCCAGCAGACACGTAACCGCACAGCCAGGAATTTAGTCCCTCTTTCAAGGTAGTTTTCCAGTTCTCTTTCTGCATCTCACAGCAACCCTCATTGTTGGGTGCTAGCCTGGGTAGATCAGGTGGGCCAGGGGCTGGCTGGGATGCTCCAGGATGGGCACTAGAGGAGCTCGAGCATGCCAAGGGCTGGACTGACATCCAAAATCCCAACCAGCTCAGGGAATAAGGTTCCTTGTTCCCCATCCCCTTGTCTTTTTTTTTTTTTTCTGAATGCAAAATCATGATCAATAAGTTGCTGAAATAGCAAGTTTGTCTCTGAATACATAAATTTCAAAAATTGATATGAATAAATCTGCAAGTAACACACTGAGTGTGGCACATTTCATCGAAAATCAGCCCTATGCTGGGTTCCTGCGCTTTCCGGGAGGTGGTGTCATTACACATACCCAGGAACATCTGCAAACCCCCGTCTTCTTTGGTGTGAGCTGAATGGAAGCATGACCTCCTGTTCCTTGCCATGAACCTTGAGTTCACACTCATATTTTACATGTTACAGGAAGCTACAGCTCACCCCAGGGGTGCTGCAAACAGAATCTCGTAAGCCAGATGCAACACTGCTTCTTAAGGCACCTGAAGGAGCTGTATTCTTCATTCAAAAGCTTACATACTAGTAGCTTAAGGTCACTTCAGCTTTTGTAAAGAGTGGGACAAAACCAGGAATGCTTATAGGGCTGGGTTGTCAGCAGGGTAGCAGAGGGATTACAAGGAACCTGTGACTCTGCCTCTTTCTGCCTTTACTGGTAGTTTTTTTGTGTGTGAACAAGTGCCATACAACAGATTGAGGCTGGTATAAAGGCCTGGGACTGTGCAAGAGCACCCCGCTGAGCCTCAGCTGTGCTTGCAATTAGCAATAGGCATGAAATGATTATTGTTGTGGTGGCTGATGGCAATCTGAAGTGACAAGTTTTATGGGGGAAGTTGTAGCAGGGATGTTCAGCAAGTTTCTGCAAACCATTAATCGAAGGCTGCAGCACAGTTTAGTCAAAGCTATTTTATGTCATTCCAAAGGTCTCACAAGGATGCTGAAAGAATATTTTTCTGCTCTCAGTGCCTTGGAATGGAGTTTTTCTAGGTCAGGGATTCTTTACTGCCCTATTTAGTGTCAAAAATACCCATTTGCCTCAAATTAGCAGAAAGCTTGTAGTTAAGGGCTAGAGATTAGGCATACAAAATTACTCAGCAGGTGACTGCTGGGTGGATTTGGGGGTTGAGAAGTCTTTAAAACTGACTACAAGACATTATATACTTCTGACAAAAGAACATAGTAATCCTACCTGCTTGCTTTAACCACTGTTGTTTGTCTATTATTATGTGCTTTAATGCTCATAAGAGCAAAACTACTGGTGATACTACTCAATTACCATAGTAACTCTCCCCTATGACCTCTCATTTCAGTACTCGCTTTCCAACCAGAACCAATCCAAGCAGGGCAAATCTATTTAAAACTGTGACACACACTGCACAAGGAGGCTCCAAACGCCGGCTGGCTCCCTCTTTGTCCGGGACATGGGCTTGTTTTGAAATGCTGAAAGGCAGCTTTGAAATGAACCCTTGAATTCAAGGTGTTTCAAAGATGAGGGACTGGATGCTGGGTGGCTGCCCCCGCAGCATCCCTGAGTCGACAGCATGGACTGAGGGGACCACAGAGGTGGGAAGGGAGAGATGAAAGTGCTGAAGGTCAGTCATATTTCCCAACAGAAAACTGAATCTGCTCTCAGGTAACAGCCCTCTCTCAAAGGGACTTGATCAGCCAGGGGAGGGAAAAAAAAAAAAACCAACCTAAAAAATTACCAACTCTATTTCTGGCATTTTTGTCCCCATCCAGTGGACCAGAAGCTCAGCTGGTGGAAGGCACAGCAGGGCTGTGCTGATTTACAGCTGCTGACAGTAGTGACAGCCAACAAAGCTGTGCCCATCCCTGTCCTGGGCAGCTATGAGATCAGATTGGGTCTTTGGCGTTGTCAAACTGGGTCTTTGCCAGCCACCTCCTCTTGGCAGGCATTGTCTCCACAGGCAAGGTAGAGATGCAGCCACAGCAGCTCAGGGACGTGCTGTCCGGGAACCAGCCCTACACACACAGGTGCCAGCGGTGTGGGAAGACTTGCTCGGAGAAGGGGAGCAGGAGCTCTGGGTGCAGTTCTGCCTGACCAAGGCACTGTGTCCTGCCTTCGCTCCTGGAGTACATCCAAAACTGGCTGCAGCCCAACGCCCAGGCTGCCCGAGCACAGTCGTGGAAGGCTCACTCTTGTCCCTTCAGTCTTCTGTGGCCACCAAAGTGTTTCTCTCCACCTTCCCTCAATTTTTTCTTGCGCTGTTGATCCCAGGCAGTCATTACAGTTCCAAAAACTTAGTAAAGTCGGCAAACATGAAGCAGAGAGTGTCAGTGCAGTTCCTATTCTTGCCTACCAAAAATAAAGAGATGTTCCCAGCAAGCCTGAATGTACACGGCAGCGTACATGATCCCAGTTTGAGAGCCTCCTACAAAGACCAGTTCCAACAGGATGCTGGATGTGGAAGAGCAGCAGTGGGATGGAATATGCCTCTTGCCCTGCTCCAAGCCAGTACTAGTGAAGTCTTTGCCAGGCTGCCAGAGCTGAGTCCCAGCCGTTTCTCAGGCTGTCCTGGAAACCTGGGTTTTGTATTGCTACAAAAGAAGATGTGCTGTTCCCCAGGCTGACCCAGAGCCAGGAGAGTGGGAGAAGAGCAGGGACAAGGCCTCGGTGACACAAGTGCGTCTGAAAAGCTTAAGATACATGGTGGTGGCCCTGGAGGAGGATGTGGCAGAGCCCAGGCAGGTGAAGAGACACTGGCCCTCAGGTACACACATCATTCTGGTCCCCAGTGTGGATGAGGAGACAGGGACGGACCTTGTGCCACACACTGAAGAAGGAAGAGGCACATCTCTCCCATGAAAGTATACATTTTCTGGATGGCAGGCAGACAACTACCCATGCAGCAAACCACATCCCACGCATTCATCAGCTTTTCTTCCCACTACTCAACAAAATCCATTCTCTGCACCGGGTATTACTCCTCAGAGCCCTCCTGATGGGCTCCCCTTTCCCTGCACTCCGCCAGGGACCAAAGAGCCACCCAAAGGCAGCTCAGCATTTGGAGCTACAAAACCTTCTCCAGCACAGAGGGCCAAACTTGCAGTGGGCTCAGGGCTGAACCCCCAGGCAAAGAGCATCTGGCTTGGTTGTGTCCCGGCTGCAGCCATGGGTGGTATCAATAATGACCCAGCGACTCTTTCGATTTACACCTGCCAAGGATTTGGACCGTTCCCCCAAGCCGGGCAGGGGCCAAGGCTCAGGGGACTGGGTATGGTGTGGCTGTGAGTGCCAAGGTTTTCCAGAAGCAGAGAAATCGGTGTGATATTGCCCATGTTACAGAAGTGAAGTTTAGTGGCTGAGGCTCTTGGAGCACAGAGCTAACCATAAAATAAGCATTGAGTTAATATCGCAGGCATTGATCAGCTAGTCTTACAATTAATGCTTCCAATAAAAAAAAAAAGCTCCCCCTTTTATTCAGCAGAATAAGAAATTAAACACTTGTGGGCTCATTCTAAAGAATGAATGAAATTGAATAAGCTACCTAGCACTTGAGATTCCCAGCGAGTGCTTGAATAGAGCAAACCTCCTGAGTTGAATGGATTGCCTTTTGGGACCAATTTGTCTCTTTTCACTCTTTATTCCTCCTTTTTTGCTGACAGATGTACAAAGGCGGAACTGCGCTGTGCAGCTTAGCTACATGCACCCACAGCAGCTGTCACTTTTGTCGAGCAAGTTAATCAAGCAAATGCCACCATATCCCACTTTCTATAAGGAACAACATGTTATAGACAGTAGTCTTGGGAGACAGGGAGGGAGGGAGAGAGACTTTATTTTAACTTCGAGTAGCTGGTATTTTTTTTTTTCCCCCTCTGTGTGTAAAAAAAAAAAAAAAAAAAAAAAAGCAGCAGCTAAACCTGGCAGCACAAGCTGACACTTTTGTTTTCCTGTAGAACAAATATTTAATATGATTTTAACTCTAATTTGTATTAGAGGGAGAGCTGTCCAGTTTTAATTAAATTTAAGGGACTTAGAGAAACACAGTTAAAAAAGAAATAGAAGCTTTTTGTTTGCGTTGATGCTTGTTGATAATAATATATTGATTGTCAATTGCTAAGCCCAAAAGATTAGTGTAGTAAATACTATTATCTGAATGCCACAAGTGAAGTGCTAGCTTCCCGTCCCTGCTTTTCCCTTTGTGAGGCACTTTGAATCACTGGTTGTTATTTATACATTTTCTTTGATAAAACCAACTTGTGTGGCTGATTTTTTTTTTTTTTTTAAACCCTGCCTCATTAAGTGCATAATAGCATTTACGTGTGGGGCTTTCTGCTTTTTAGCCTTTCAAGCTTAAGCTTATATTCCTCTCTCACAACCATGTTTCAAAACTTGGGATATTCACAAACAATTGGATACACACCAATATTGTATATATCAGACGCTCTCTTGCTATTGCCAAAGCCTAGAAAATAACAGAACATTATCCACAAGGAGTAAATAAATAGTTATCGTTCTGCTACGCTGCCACACGCCAGATAATAATGCTGTCCAGTCATTAGGCAGCTTTTCTACTGCACATAATTCTTTAAGTTAGGTATGCAAAAGCCAGCATCAAAAGTAGGTCTGTCAGTGTAGCTCTGCGGAGCACACAGCAGCAGAGCACCGGGACGGCTCCAGGCACCCTCTGTTTGCTACTGGAGAGGTAATTCCCCCACCCAAATTCACACCCTTTGGAAAGCATCTTTCAGAAAATAAATCTAAGTTTCGGTAACAGACTGCAGTGTGCTAATTTAACTTCTCTGCAGGGTCTTTGGGTTGGTGTGCTGAGGAACAGAGTGTGCAGCGTTTGGGATTCGTGACCCCTCTGCCAAACCGTGGACTCTACGCCTGCACCTCGCCCGTGCGAGCGAACCCTCCGTGTCGGCCGTGCTCGTCGGGGCTCTGGGTGAGCGATCCTCACAGCAGGCAACGTCACCTTCATTTTCGGAATTAAACCTCTCTACGAAACTCCACATTAAACTCTAGAGATCTGGAAAAGTGCTAGCAATTTGTGAAAAATCCCCTGAAATCTTGTGGTCTTTTTTTTTTTTTTTTTTTAAAGTATAATTTATAACTTTATTCTATCAAAGCCTCTTGAATCTGTCTGGAGTCTCCTAGGTCACACTAGCACGGAGCTATTACTGAAGTAAACGGCTGCAGGCTTTTTTCCTGGGATTTTTTTTTCCCACTATAATGCTATCACTGCAAATACACATAGTGTGTTCTTACACATTCACCCCAGAACTGTGATTTCTGGTTGCCTGTTACTCTATTTTATATTCCTTAACCACAAAATTTCATTCTTGTTGACAATGTAGCTATACAAGGAGGTTACAAAGTCAGAGTCTTGATATTAAAATAATTTGTATTATTATTTAATAAAGTCACAGTCCCAATGTTGCCTAATAGGGTCAAACTGCTAGCCAGAGCGACTCATCACCTGTCTAGGATGCAAATGGCATCACAGAATTACATTATTTCCTCCCCCCCCTTCCCAAAAATAAACCCCAAAACCAACTTTGAATCGCGTGAGAGCTCTGCCTTGCCACAGGGAAGAGCATTCAGAACGAAGGCAGCAGCGCAGACCCCGGCGTGTGGAAGTGCCGCACGCTTTTTGCAGTGCATATGGCACCTGAGATCACCCACTGTTTGGGGATCTCGGCATCGGGGTGCGCTCAGGCTGCTGTGTCACCCTTAATTGGCTGGAAGCTGGACCCGGCGGGGCTCGGCAGGTCGGTGCCACAGGTGTTAATGGGAGGGAGGCACGGCGCTCCCGGCGGGTGCGTTCGCTGTGTGCTGGTGGGATCACACAAATTCCCTGCCCTCCAAAAGGGCACAGCCCATCCTGCACGCTCCTCGCTGCAGATCTCTGTCTGCTCTTAACCCAAAATAATTTTATTCCTTTTCAGAGAGGACAAGGAGGATGGACATCTTTTGTGTCGGTGGGGCCAAGGTCCCCAGCAAACACACGTGCCCAAGAAGCTCATCCCTAACAGCCCCCACTCTCGGTGCTGCACAAACCTGTAACACCTACACGTGTTCTGTGCAGCTGTAACTCCACCTGCTGCAGTGGGTGCAGATTTGTCTGCATCAACCAACCCTCAGTAGCTTTGTGAGTGATCCGTGTGCTCTCATCACACCAGCAAAGGCATCCCATGGCAGGGACACCGCCAGAAAGGGACCTGCAATGGTACTGCTCCTTCACCGGGGGAGGAACAACTCTGCTGCTGGGAATATGATGTCTTCTACTTATTTAAGTGTTTCTGAGCTGTATGTCAGGCTGGTCTGTTCTGCTAGCCAGACCCCAAAGTCTCTGCCTAGCCAAGAGCCACACACATCCCTGGCAGAGGTAATGGGTGGACATGCCAGTGAGTCCCTGAGCCTTAGGATCTCATGGAAACAGTCGCTGCAATGATGGGTCCCCGCCTCCTACAGTGGGGGATGCCCTGGTCTCAGCCGCTGGGGTTTGCTGTGATGAAACACCAATGCCAGCCCATGCAGAGACCATCTCCGAATCCAAACCAGCCACGTAATGCTACACTCACTCTGAGCTGTGCCCTGGTCAGGGCTTGATGAGGGCAGCAGGCAGAGAAAACTGCAAGGGAGACCCACGTGCAAAGAGCTTTGATCCATGGCAGGGGGCAGGAGGGATGCCGGGACCCGATGCTCATGTGATCTGGGAAGGAAGCCCACTGCCATCCATCCTGGCAGCACCTCCAACTTCTCTCTCATCCACAATGTCCTCAAACCAGGGACACCCCTCCACGAGGTTTGCAGCCTGAGCACCTCAGTATGTGCCCCCTTTCCCCTCTGAGACTGGACAGCCCCAACCCTGTTTACACACCGAGTTATACATCTCCAGAAAACGCTGCCTTTCTGCTAACAGGTAAAGCCTGTCCTGGCTATGTGTGCCCTGAGCTGGAAGGCTCTGCCTTTCCATGCTGTGCTGGCATGGAGCATCCTGTGTCTCTGGACAGAGAGGGCTGAGCCCTTAGCGGGGCCCTGGGTGCACCTCAGGTGGGCTCTGGGTCCTGGGCCCTGGGTCCTGGGCCCTCTCTCCTTCTCTGCTGATACAGCTCAGCAAAGTGCACAGCACTCACTGCCAAATTAAACCCAAAAAAATCCTGCTGCTTTGCAGGATTTTGCAGACCTCGCTTTTCCTAAATGAAAGAGCTTCTGCATAAAAACCTCTAAAGGCACACACACACACACAAAACCACGCCTGTATGGATGCTTGTTCTCAAATACTTATTTTAACCTATAAAATATTCTCTGCTTATTTCCATTTTTCAAAAAAGAAATGAAGTTGACATGTTAAAATCTGAGTTTCTATAAAAAGCAGCCTAGTAAAATACAATATCCACACAACGTGCTGCTATTTTCCTGTCCCAATTCCAGCGCCTGTTAGTGCGAGCAGCAACAGTAAAACTGGCTGCAGAGTTGCTCAATAAGCAATACAGCAATGCATGCTATGGAATTATTTTCATTACACTTGTTACCAGCTTGAACTGGAAGCTGTCATGAAGTGGGACTCCATAAACTTAGGCTGCCTCTTTAATAGCTTGCAAATTACAAATTGCAAAAAACCCCCAAACAAACAAAAACCAAAACAAAAAAAACCCCACCCAAACCAACCAAACAAAAAAAAGGTAGCCAGAGGCTGCTGGGATATCTCAGTCCTGAGTGCAGGAGGGAGCAGGTCCCCTGGTATCATTCCTGGGGTTACACACCGGATGCAGCGCGTTCCCTGCCCGAGTCCCGCGAAGCATTTTTGAATGCTGATATCATACATCCAGGGCGAGGTTTAAGGGAGCGCTGGGAAAGGAAAGAGCTGCAGATCAAGGGAAACGAAGTGACCTGGGACGGCTAATCTGGCACGCACCGCTGGCTGGCGCGGGCAGCGGCAGCGATTGTGTGGGGCTGGGTTGCAGGGGGAGGAAAGGAAAAGAGGGATTGAAGGCGCTGCTGGAAATCAGACAATTCGTCATTGTCGGCGCAGGGGCCGCTGGCTCACCCCTGTGCTCACCGTGAGTTTCTCTGGGCAAAGGCCCTTTGCAGAGCCCGGAGGGAGGGAGCAAAGCCGCCGGCAGCGGGGGATTCTCCCCGCAGCAGCCGTGCCCCGCGGGGTCAGCCCCGCACACCTGTGAGCATCCCGGCATCCCGGCCCTTCCCACGCTCCTCGCACCCCCGGACGCAGCTGGGACCCGCGTGGGATGGGGCTCACGGGGAACACCAGCACCTCTGGCTCTCCTCCCTGGTGACCCGCAGGACTGGAGCTCCAATTAGCTACGGCTTCGTAAAGGCAGCTCCAGCTCAGAGGGCACCGTGTAACTCACACACAGTTATAAATGTGCAGAGACCTCCTGGTCAGGGAGCAGAGAGGCGCTCTCTCTGGATGGAGGATGTCATGCTCCCTCTACCCCAAAATCTCCTTGGCTGCTCATGTCTACCAGGAAATAAATGATCTTTCACTCAGGGCTGGCCCCAAAACACAAATCTCTGACGCTCAAAAGCACGGTGCGGATGATGTTAGCAAGCCTATGCTGACCTTAACGTAACAGAGCAATCAGTCTGCCTTCTTAGAATGATTAATGGAAAATCTCCTCTGGAAAAGAAATCAAATTAACTGTCTTCAACCAAATGTCTACTGGAACACGAAAAGCTGTTCTGATAAAGACAGTTAAGAGGGAAAAAAACCCCTTACAAGCATATAAAATCCAGTGACAGATCTAGGACTTATTTTATTAAGACTGTCCCTAAAATAAATTAAATGGAGCCTACTTAAATGAGCACTTCAGGAAAGAAGCCTTGCTGAGGGGAAGCTGGGGAGGCAGGAGGCCACGTGCGAGTGCGTGTTTGTGGCTGTGTGAATTTCGTGGATGGGAGTATCACAGGACGAGGAGCACTGTCCATGCTAAACTCCTCTCCTCGCTCCTGTGCGGCTCCAAGAGGGCACATGGGGAGAAAGAGGGGCTGCTGAAGGGCAGGAGAATTTGTCCCCTGTAAGATACACTGATAATTGCCATCACAATTTTATTTTTTTCCCCAGCAAAGGTCCCTGCAGTGGGATCAACTCCAGGTCCAGGTCTGAGCCCTGCCGAGCCAGCCAAGGGCAGCGAAGGCTGCGTGGCTCCGGCTCCTCCCAGGATGCACAAGGAGGGAAAAGCAAGCTGCACTTCCTCGAGATCAATCTGCCTAATTGTCTTCATTTCACAACTCACTCGGGAAGGGGGGAGAGGATTAAAAAAAAAAGAAGCAAAAAACAACGCAGAAGAAATAGCTCCGTGGAGGCCATATCAGGATGGGAGTGGGAGAGAGTTAGTGCCCTAATGAGCAGTCTCGCTGCGTAGGAGGGAAACAGGTTGTTGTCTGTCTAAGAGAGAGCGGTGAGTGCGGCTACAAGCAGATACGAGATGGGAGCCCGGCGCGCAGCCTGGTATCCGTTCTTCCCCTGATCCTGCAACCCGTCCTCCTGTGAGTAATTCTAACTCACAGTGAGTAGCTCCACTGACTCACGACCAGGCTTTGGAGTTCGAGGAGGAGAAGGGAGGGTGAGAAGGGCTCTCTTTTGGCATTTGATTGTGCCACACAAGGCTTACACTCTAGCAAGAAATGCCATGATCGGGCAAGCACGCCCTGAAGGAGCTGCCAAAATTCAAGTGGGTAACCCTGCTGAGGGCAAAAGCTTTGATTTTAAGAATAAGCTAATGCTTCAATGTCTGCAGAGGACTTGCTGAGTTAACTGATCTAGCTGTGTTTTGTATTGCTTCAATATACTTAGGTGTGATATCAGGCTCTAAATCTGTAGGTACTGAAACGCAGGATAGCTGAGCTGCCTGTGGATCCTGCAGTAAACCAGTGACAACGACTCAACTCAGGCTTCCTGGAAATCTGTATAAGGATTTTGCTTAAGTCTGAGACTCACACAGTGTTATTACTCATTATCTCTGATATTCAGAAGTCAGTTACCAGCAAGGGCTTTGAAAATCGGAGGACAGATCTGCACCAGATCCTCAGGCCCAGCACTCCTGCTGGGCTCCTGACAGAGGGAAGGAAATCCATCAAAATCCACTGGATGCAACATCAGCCTTGAGATATCACTGGGGCTTCCTAAAAACTCAACTGAGCTGACCCTGAGGGACAGGACTTGTTGCTGGAGTCTCAGCCAGGGGTTTACACCTCCCCAAAGGTGGTGGGAAGGAGATGCTGTCTCCTCTAACTGATGAGCCATGGATTCTCCTTTGCTGCTGGAAGTGGACCTGGAGTGACTGCTCCTCTGCGCTGAGGACAGCACAGGGCAGAGCAAACCCTGTTCTCCCTGCTGCCCTCCCTGCTACGCCTGCCGGACCCTGCTGATCCCACCCTGGCATCAAGACTAAAAGCCGTCTCTGTCTTGCAGAGAAGAACGAGCTCGCTTCTCATTTCAGGAGAAAATACTCCGTCTGGTATCCCGGCTGTGACACAGACCGAGGGAGCGGAACACTCACAGTGACAGTGAAGTGGTAAAACTGCCTTCTGCAAAAAGCACGGTGACTGCTGCCACCTCAGTGGGCTGTATCACTGCGTGATTAAGTTCTTACCAGACTTTTTGGTAAAGGCAACCTTCCTGATCTGATAACTGCCAAGGACAAGCCAAATACTCGGGGTCAATCTATGCACACTTAATCCCCAGAAGGCAGATTAAGTGTATAATTGACCCATATAATCCATGTATCATCTTCCAGTGAAATGTTTTCTATGTCCGGTTTAGGCAGACATGAGGCCCATAAGACAGCGATCAGAGACACAGAATTACCATTGCAGTGGATTTCATCGAAGTTAGAGATGGCTTTTTAATCACTGATCTCAGAGACTGCTAGATTTAAGCAGATGAACTAGCACTAAGCACATCTGTTTTAATCCTTATCTTCTACTCAGGCTGGTATCTTCAAGAAGTACAAGGAGGAAAAAAATAAATTAATTTTTTTTTTTAGGTCCTCGCAATCTTAGGAGCTTCTCTTGGTGTTTTGATCTCTCATATCAAAAGCATGTTTTTGGTTTTTTTCGGTAAGATATTGAATTAATCATCAGAGACAAAAATGCCATCTGCGCTATTTAGGGACTGCATCAGGATGCTGGAATTCACAGGAATCTCGGGGAGCTCACTCAGCATTCAGTAGCCTTTTGTGTACATGCTACTCGCTGTGGCTGGGGAGGAAATAGTCTCCCTATGTTTTACATTAGTGTTTACCAATTTATGAGGAAGAAAGGTTGGCATTCACACAACCTACTAGTCAATCACAGACTTTCTGGATCACATATGTTCTGACGGGTTGAAACCTATACTGTGAGTATCTAAGGGCGTGTGTAAAGATATACACACATACTCCTCTAGAAATAACTTCCACCAAAGGGCACAACCCTAACAAGTAAAACTCCCACTGCCTTCAGACAAAACTACAGATGTAGAAACTCTGATTCTATGAAATTCTGAGTGCCCTGAGCCAAAGGGGACCTGAATTCTGCAGGATTGGTCTGAACACTCAAGATCACTCTGAAGATATTTTCTCATGTTTAAGATACACCCACCTGCTTCTGCCTCATTGTTCCTATACACAGTCCTATTCTGCATGTTGACTCTGCCTCCTTTCTGGGGAAAAAGTGTTAAAATTTTACTTTCTATCAGGCACTATACAGAGTTTGTGATCCTTCTGTATTGTGTGTAGAGTATTACAGGGTTTAAATCCTGAAGCATAGGAACGCAGGGAGCGGATGCTACGATGCTATTCTGAAACTCTTCTGTTACCACTGCTCTCTACCAACGGGCCTTATTACAGTGTTTTAGCTTTAAATGTTATCAAATTAGTGAGCCAGGCCAAGTAAATAAGTCATGTTACTCTGCAGTAAACAGCACTGCCAAAAAGCTAGTTAGGTTTTGATTACCAGCAGAATTCCACGATCAATCTGTTCATTCAATGATCCCAAGAATACAGATTTTTAAAATTAAGATGACTCTCTTTCGGAGGAGGGGAAAATGCACCCTGACTAATTTGCAGAACTAAGAGGATTAACACACAGACCACACAGAAATATGACAATAACCTTCCACAAACAACAGTATTTCCCAAAAGGCAGAACCCTGTTCTGCAGATGTGAGCAGGGCAGCCAGTGCAGGGGAAGAGAGATGGTTTCTGAGCTAGGAAATCATGGCAAATGCCAAAAAAAGAAGTATTAACCCAGCTTCTGTGGGGAGATAACACACTCTGCAGCCTCTGCTCCTGGGAGGAAGGGGAAATAAATGGAAACACAGGGCAGGACTGCAGAGAAGGGTGGGGATTAGGAACATCCCCACAGAATGTGCAACAGAGAACCTTACCTTGTGCACCTCTGCTCCTGCACTGCCCATGAGTGCGCGGAAAGGGGATGTAGCCACATCCCGTGAGTGTCTCCATGTGACCCCACTGGGCACAGAGGACCTGCCTGCAGGCAGGTTTAAGCTGTTTACTGCCACTGCTTCACCTATTGCCACACAAACCCCTAAATTGGACTGAGCTTTGGCCAGGGTAAGCCAGCACTGCTGCACTAAGCCAGTGGAGGAGCCAGCCACGAAAGTGTTAATAATCTCATTGCCTGGAGAAACTGCAGCTAAGAGGATTGCTCCTCTGCCACACTGGGGGAAGAGGGAACAAAATCAGGTCCAACTCTAACTTGGCATCATAAATACCATTTTTGATTATTCCTCTTCTCCTTCTTACTAAAAAGGTTTCTAGTATCTAAAATGTCCTTGGAAAATCTGACCAAAGGAGTTTAAGACCCCATGGCTGTGCTGCTTTGCTGGGTTAGGTGAGAGGGGCAAAGGGCTTGCACGGCTATGTCTGAGCTCAGGACAACGGAGTTGAAGATTTGCTCCTGTCCTTACCCAAACACAGGTGAACACAGCACAAATTTAAATGGGGTCTGGGCCCTGGTGACCCCCATGTACTCATAAACCTGCTTCTACTGACCCAGCAGGAGCACCTCAGCCATGATGGGAGCTGACCACAGGTGCAACTGGCTCCTTCAGATGCAACCTGTCAACGATACACAGCCACTCAAAACATAATTCCAGTTCTTGGGTGACTAGGGCTTGGCACATCCCACTCCCTCCTTGCAAAGCTCGTCCCGCTCGCGGGCGCACACGGACGTGAGACACATGCGAACATGCCAATGGCATCGGGTCCCAGCGCCACCCCACTGGCGTGGGGAACAGGGATGGGAACAGGGATGGGAACAGGAATGGGAACAGCTCCCACATGCTGCAATTCCCGCCTTCAGCCAGTGTGGGTCAAAACAGGCAGAGCAATGTGAAAACCCTACCCTTGATTATTTAATTCCACATGGACCAGGGAGACTTGAGGAGAGCAGGGAGGGAAAGAAGGATTTTGCACTTTTTGCTTTCCACCAAGATAGCTGCTCTTTTTTTTTTTTTTTTTTTTTTTTTTTTTTTTTTTTTTTTTATGTCAACTGTTAATTTGGTTAAAATACAGCTTGGTAAAACCAAGTACGAGTGGATCAAACTGAAATCAATATTTATGCTAATTACAGCCTTTTGAAAATTGGAAATAATGGCCCAAAGGGTACAAACACACCAACTGTGAATCATAGGGAAAGGATGAGGGAAAAGGCAGTGTGGGCATTGAAAAGAACAGTCCAGATGAGCTCTGGAAATTTAGCTGCTCGTGGAATAAATTTCAACACAAACGAGCAATGCACTCGCAGGCCCGCTGCAGATGGAAGCGACAGTCTTTTGTTTTATGTTTTGTTTTTTCTCCCCATGCCTGCTTGATGGGTGATTTGCGTCTGGTGCTTGCGCTGCAAACTCTCCCCGGAGGGAGCACGCGCGGTGCCTGGAGAAGGCACTGCTGTGCTCCGTGCATGAATGAGGCATTCTCAGTGGATATGGGTCATGCTAGTAGATGTACACAGTAAGATTATTTGACTCTAATTCATGCCACTTGATATAATGTGATAAAACATTTGACATGAGAGATAAGTTCCATTTTAATCCGGTAAGTTATGGGGGAAAGAAAGAGTGGGAATTGTAAAGGAAGAAGAGGTTTCTAAGGGACAGGTAATGCGCAGAAAGAGAGGTATCGAGTGAAGGAGGAGGTTGGTTGGGAAAAAAAGCAGCTTTCCCTGCACACTGAGGAAGCAAAAGAGTGAGTAAAGAAAGAGAGGAAGGTTGTTAAGAGTTCCAGGGCTGGGAGACTGAGAAATGGCACTTCTGAGAGATGGAAGGAAGGACAGTAGGGGCAGAAGCTGCTTCAAACAGAAACTGAGATATGGACAAATACCCTGGAGAGACTGAAACACTAATGCTACAGGCTGGCCGTCAACAGAAAACCTAAAGGACAGAAAGGCTGTAAACGCAACAAGAGCAACAGAAACAGAGATACTGTTAACATGCACCCAAACCCAAAACAAATGGGCATCACAGGTCACTGTTCTCTCGCAGTTCAATGGATTTATCTTGTTCAATAGAAAATTAGCTGTGATCATCTGGGTCAGTTCCTACCACACCGTCTTTACTAATAAGACCATGTCTCAAATTTACCTTTGGCGTCAGACACAACATGGTCCTCCTGAAATACCGAAGTCCATTCCTAATCAGCTCTCTTCTGATTAGCTTTTAAAATTAAAATTTAGTATGCTTAATTTGCAGTCAGATTTGGAGTGCTTGTCAATGAAAAAATGCAAAATGTGAAGAAGAGATGGCCCTGAGCAAATGCATCTGCCAAAAAAAATTGCTCAAATTTTAACAGTGAGAACAATGACTGAGATGTTCTGCTACAGAGAGATTTTCCACAAGCTTAAACATAGTAAAGAGCTCTCTTAGAAGATGCTGCTCCCTTAAAATCCACACACAGACAAAGACATAGTAGACTAGAGCAGAGATTTAAAGCAGGCAGAGAGCAGATATGAGCCTTAGTCAGAAAGAAAGGAAAGATATATTTATTTTTTAAAGCTATAACCAATAAATTTTCTCAAAATGTGACTTATCCTCCTGTCTTATTTTGTCACATTTTGGGTCTCTCCTGCTTGGTGTCCAAGGAGGAGAAGGCATTTACTTACATCAAATAACCTTTCTATATACATCTCCTCATTGACCTTATCACGCAGGACATCCTGAGAGTGGCGGACAAATGTCACATAGGCATCAGCAACATCCATTCCTGGCTTCTGCATGGAGAAGAGAAGAGAGAGAGAGAAAAACATGAGTAGCAGCACAGGGGGCAGCTCCTCTGTGTAGCCTCGTCGCTGCTTTTCCTTCTCCTCCATCTCCTGCTGTCCTCCCTGCAGTTTGCCCTTTCCTTACCTGACGGACACCAAATCCCACTGCTCTGTGCCCTGTGCCCAGCAAAATACCACGTACAGCACAAGATCATGCACAGACAATTGCTCTTTCTCTTCTCTTGCCTTGAGCAAAGCTGGTTGGAGGAACAAAACTCTTCCTCAATTACTGATGCCAGGAAGTTTCTTGCTGCCTTTGGTGCCGTTGACCTACCGAGTGAATCTACAAGATGGGCGGGGAATTTGCTGTTTTCTTGGGTCATCTTCCTTACAGAATACCTCTGGCTTCTGAAGAAAGAGAGCTAACATCCAGAGGTGGGGTTTTGCTGCTTCTTCTACGGTGTGAGGATGTGCACAGCAGCAGCTGGTATTGCAGGAGGCATTCCAAAATCACCTTTCTTTTGGTGTTTAGAACCCTGACTTCAGCTCAGATTTAGTGCTGCTTTTAGGAATAAATGGTAAATGGTAAGTCAGGGAGTGTATGTCTACATGAATTGTTTAAGCTGCTGCTGAAGTGCAGGACATCTGTGCTGGCACATCTCTACAGCTCTCTGCAGAATCTGACTGATTTTAAAGAGTAACCTGTAAGAGCACAAAGTTTTGGGGATAACAGCATTGCTTTAAAGAAAATGGGAAGTGAAGCAGGTGGATGTGAAAATACTTTGGAAAAAATCCTGAGTTCACATTGCTTGATACATTGGATTCAAACTTACCTCAAAGGAAACCCATTAAAATACGGTAACACAAGTAATTACAGGAGCTGCCACAAAATCTTAAATTTCCATGGCACATTGTAAGTTTGTTAATAACTAGTGTCATTAGTTTCCATTACTGTGATTTACCTCAGATCACAGAGTATCATTTCTCTGCAAGATACAATTGTCAGTCGCTGTAAATTGAAGTTAGTTAACACATCTGTGTAATTTCCAGGGTGAAAATGAGGACAGTTTGGAAAGCAGTAGGAAGGGAGTTTTTCAATACAAAGCAAACAATTATCAAGCAAAGGGCCAGTGCTTGGCCCTTGGGAAGGCAGTGACATTTCTTAACACCTACTGCAACAATGACAAGGTATTAATTTGAAAAACAATGAGGACAACACAAATGTGGCAGTAGTCAAGTGTTACACTTTCAAGCAATTTTCAGTCTGCTGATTGTGCCCATTCCAAGAGGGCATTAGATGGATTGGTTTGTACCCAGACAATTGCAACAACACTTGTGGAATTAGATTTAAGTAATGGTTTTCTATTTGATACCAGGATTTCCCCTGTGTCCTCTAGTCAAACAGGTTTTTCTTTCTCCTTCCCCTGGAACAGCAGGGCCTTGTGGACCATGGGGTGGCCTCCACACAGGTCTGGGAGCTGTGTGGGGCTGGTGGTTGACTTCATTAGAAGTGTTGAGGCTGTCAAGGAAGGCTCAAGGAAGCCATTGTAACGTGGCTTCCTTTCCAGGGGGAGGTGGGGAATCAACCGAAAAATAACCCAGATGAATGATTTCTGCTCTGTTTTACCCAAGGAACTGGAGCATCTCTCTGGCTCCGAGGACGGAAGCAGACTCCACTCCTCACGCTGCAGAGCTCCCAAGGGTGTCCCAGGCACAATGCTTTTGAAAGAGCTTGAAAGGGTTACATAGCATTTTACTGAGACCACTGCCCTGGAGATGCTTTACTTTCCAGGAACACGGGCGCCTCAGAGAAGACCATGCTTTGCCCTAGAAGTTGCTTACTGTCCTGTGGGTCAAATTTGTGATGACTAAATATTTAAGATGCACTCAAACAACTAGGAATTTCAACAGAAGGATCTCCATGTTTTTTAGGGCAAGAAATAAATTCTGAGTTTTTCTTTCCAAAGCTCTCAGTATCTCGTTTCAATTACTTCAAGACAACAGGATGCCATTCTCTGCATTTGGGGTATTTTAAACCAAGCAACACCCCTTACTATTCAAGAGTTTGTCTTTTCCATGCTGGGCTCAAAATATGATAATTTTATAGGCAAGATTTATCTTGGACTAAAGGGATGGAAACACAAATGCAGATGACGTGGTCCAAGATGTCTGATAAATTTATCACATTGACATATGACAGCATGCAGAGCAGTCCATCCACATTAAATATACGTATATTATACATACAGGTCATCAAACTCAGCTGAGTTATTCTAGATTTCCACTGCCCGGTCTAACTGGATGCAGGAACTGCTCTAGTATATTAAAATCTACTCTTTTTTAATTTGCAATTGCTCATGATCTTTCTGCCTGTAAATGTTACAGTAACCCCTTATTCCAGCCAATATTCATACATTACACTTCAACTCAATTTAAATGTAAATTTCTGGCAAGTTAAGTGCTCCGTCTAAGAATATTAAGGGCTCTTTTCCTTATGAATCAAGGTCTAATTAGAGGAGACCATGTACAGTTTTCCTATACCAATTACAGAAAAATGGAAACAAATCTTTTCATTAACAATTTCCCAAACACATGTTGCTAGCTCATCATGATTTCCCCAAAGTAATAAAAAAGTCATTTTCTAGAAGAGTAAAATAAACCAACAATTAGAAGAACAAAAATAAAATAGATTAGCTAATGTGTTAGATGTGTGTTGGCTCAGTTCTAACATGTCTGGACCTTTTTGTTTGGAAATTATACTGTATTTGTACAAGTCCAAATGAAGAATTAACAGAATGCACTGCTCCCATTTTTTTAAAAAATGTGATTCAAGCCAATTGCATAAATATGGCACCTTTTTGACACCATCTGCAAATTATTGACTAAACAGCCTCATAGGTCTCCATAAGAGGGTAACTGCTCATTATTAACATCATGGAGATATTCTTTCCAGTTCAAATGTTAGAAATGTAAAGGCCCATGGTTCAATCTTGGCTGTTAATGCATAACGTGGGTTGCTACAAATGCCATAAACCAAAGCATGATGCAAATTACTTATGACAGAAGCTGTTTAAATTGTGCTTACGGGTACATCCACGTATTTGGAAGCAGCCTTCACCTGTAAAAGGAACAAGAAGAGAATTTACACCACTAGGACCTTTTCATCTATTTTGTTTTTTTTTCTTTAAACACTTCAAAGACCTTCTCCAGCCAAGACTTGGGACAACATAATACTGAGTAGGCTGAAGAGAGTGGTAAAACTAACTTTCCTGTCTAAAAGGGTGATATTTTTGCTGTTGTAGGGGGTTTTTTTGTGTGTTTTTTTTTTTTTTTTTTTTTGAGAGGTAACTTTACTGCTGCTAAAGCTCTAATAGCAACAGATGATAGTGTGGGAGTTGTGCTTCTCCCTCTTCTACTTCAGTGAGCGGGGGAAGACGGGGTTCATAAGTAGGCATCGTTATGTTCTTTGGAGGCCTTGCTCTCCACCTGATGCCACGTGTCTCCCAGGGCAGTGCATGTCTCTCCTGCCAGGAGCTGTATCCCAGGGACTGTGGGAACTCCCCTGGCAGCAGGGGCATGATGGTATGGTGGGGCTGGCTGGGGCCTCCACCAAGGCAGACACAAGAAAGCATCTGAAGGGCCCTAATTTTGCCCCCTTCCCATTGTCCTGCCCATGGTGTGCTTCCCCCACTTGTGCAGGCTTCAGCCTGGTACATTGTCAGTGCCAGGTTGGATGGGGCTTGAAGCAACCCGTTCTAGCGGAAGGTGTCCCTGCCCATGGCAGGAGTGTTGGAGCTAGATGATCTTTAACCATTCTGTGATGCCCTATTAGGCTGAGAGTTTTCTGAGAGGTTTTGCAGTTCCTCCCTTACATCAATTCAAACAAAAAATGATTTTTTTTTTTCCCCCTTTTTGCTGGCCCCCGTGCTGGCAGGAGCTCACAGACCATGCTGGGGCAGTGTGCTCATGCCACACCACACAGAAGTGCCCCAAAGCTTTTCTGCTTCCCAGACTCTGAAAAACTACATTATTTTCCTATGATTTCCACCCCCCCTTTTTAAAAAGATGCTACTTGAGGCGGGTATCAGAGGTGGTCACTGCACTCTGTGGTGTCCTCACAAGCTGGTGGGAACTGCAAGACCCCAGATTTACTCTGTCTGTGGTTTGCCATGCAGCAGGGTGCACGTCGCCTGGCACGGGAGGCAGGGTGGCCCCCGACGTCAGGGCCAACTCTTCCAACTGAGCAGTGCCCAGCTGGCCACAGAGACCTTTTTCCCACTGTAGCATAAGGCACCATGTCTAGAAAGAGTATGGCTGGGATTTTCCACAACACTTCTGCTTTTAATTAGGGTAAGCGTTGCCGGCCATCTTTGTTTGGGTGTAAAAGCTCACCTGCTTTTAAATATTTCTAAAGCTACCATTAAAACAGCCTAAATATAACACGCACACAGTTGCATCTTGGGATGAATAAATTATGTGTCCCGAATGAGAGAATGAATGTATGTGTGAGACAGAATGTGAGAGTGGGTGGAAGCACTCATATGGTGTGTGTGGGGGGTGCATAATTAAGCACAATGAGGCGATACAAAAGACCAGACTGGTGGTAATTGCCGAGGTGAACGCTGCAAGTATTGGCAGCACCCGGGCTGCCGAGCCGGGGGGCAAGAACAGAGGGAAGGGCAGGAGGAGGGCAGCGAGCGCCTGCTGCCGCGATGCGACCCGGGCTCCGCTGGTGGAGGGCCATGGGGCACGTCCCAGCGCAGAGTTTATGATGGAGGTAACAAAATCAGCACCAAGCCCTTGCTCCCAGAGAAGACTTGTCTTCAGGTATCCCTGTTTCCAGCCAGCTGTCTGGACACCTCACCCTTTCACTGCACTTATCCTCACAACCTTTCCGGGAGGTATCAAGGTGCTATCCGTTGCTCCTGCAGAATGGGAGTGGAGGAGTTCCAGCCTCCGTGCATGAAGGCAGATGGAACCCATTCAACAGCTGCATCTCTGGAGGAGCAGGCAGTCACGGCACACCTGCCCTGGCTTGGAGCAGCCACAGGCAGGGCTGCCCATGTGAGCACCAAACCAGCAGTTTTTCCCAGCAGCAAAGCCAAAAAAACCAGGAGGAAAGCTTGGAAAACGATGTGGCTCAACAGCCCACAGAATTCAAGCTGGGGTCCACGCTCGGGGCTGCACCGTGCCATGTACCTGTACCTTCAAATACCACATGGGGCATGAAGTGAGGGCAGCAGCAAAACTGCCATCTGAGTGCAGATTTAGCACTTCTGGGTCCGGCTGAGCGCCACTGTTTTAAAGTACCTTCTCCAAAGCCAAGAGGCGACAAGAATAACTCAGCTTCCTGCGATCTCCTCCCTCCACCCACAAAAAAACTGAGCTGCTTCTCCTGCCCACTCCCCTTTAATCAGAATAATTACTTGTTTTTCTTTAAACTCAGATTTGGCTACATTTAGTGAAATTTCCAAACTGCCGGATGTTGTGTGATTTTTGCTAGGCTGCCGTTTTTCACAAAGTATGTGACTTTGCCATGAAACGTCTCAGTTTACCATACAAATTTTGCGCAGAACAAAAATAAGATCTTTTACTTCTGTTTCCCTTGGGTAACATGGAATCTTTGGTTATAATTACCATAGGTGTAATGCTCTGCCTACAGAGGCCGTCCAGATTACAGGGAATTTTAGGAGTTGGCATTGCTGTGACACAGTGGATCTGCACATGCAGACCCCCAGCCAGGGCCTGGGCTGCTGCCTCCAAGATGCACTTAAATGTAGCAACAAACAGAAAAAAAAAAAGTCTGGCCAAATTTAGAAGGGTGTTTTCCTCCCAAAGTGCTCTGCAAGGAGAAGTGGCTAGTGAGAATTTATTAGGACAACAGATGCATTAATTTTATCCTGAATTTCGAGGCAAGAATTGGAAATGAGGATATCCTACTAGGTGATAAAACTGTCTGTCACAAGACCCCCGAGTACATGTCACTTGCAGAGCGCCTGGAAAACACGCGATGAAAGAAGTCGGTGGAAGGGGGTGGGAGACTAATGCTTTCTGGAGCTCAGCGGCTTGGACCATCACACTTTGTTGTATTTGTTCAGACAGGGAAAACGTGGGAGGTGGTGCAAGCATGCTGTAACGAGAGAGAGATTCTGTATTTATCATTGCAAAGACTAAACACAGCAAGTCACATTACTACCGCAGGGAGAGGAGACTTGCTAAGCCCAGTGCCAAAGGGGTCAGGGCTGTTCTTCAGCTCCTCTTCCAGAGGCTCCCAGCAAACACTCGGGCCAAAGCGAGAGACGTCCCTTTTCCCAGGAAGGAGCAGTCCTGCTCCTCCGCAGTGCGCCCAGCCTCCTGGCTGTGGGCGAAGGCTCAGCACTTTCCTGGAGACGTGCACGCACCATGCACGGCAACTATTTCAACGCACATCCCTCTCTGGCTGGAAACTGAGGACATCAAGGTGTTGGGACCACATTCAAAGGCTGTGGGGCCACTGGGGTGGGACAGACTTTTGCTGCTGCTGGGGCAGTTAACTGTCCATAGGTGTCTGAGGAGCAGCAGAGAGGATGCCTGAACCCCGTGCTCCCATGTGCTGGCTCCTGACAGAGCCCAGGTACAGCTGGAGGGTTTGCTCAGCAATCAAAGGGAGCAGCACTCGGCAGCGTAAACAGTAGGATGTGGTGGGAGCAGCGCAGCATCAACCAAGGAACAGCTTGGATTCACGGAGAAGGAAGGGCTGCACATTACACTGTATATGCGGGCTGATGCTGGTACTTCCGATGCCTGGAAAGCTGCCGCCTCCACATCCTCTGCTGCTGGCACACAAGCGTTTCCTAACCCTCCACAGCACTGGAACTGAGGGAAGGTATCCAGGTATCCACCCCAAGCCATTCCCTGCGTCCGCTCAAGCAGGGATGAGCACACGGGGGTTATCCTGGAAAAGAGCTGCACTGCAGGGCAGTGAATGGGATGCTCTCCCTTCCTCCCTTCTTGGAAGATAAAGGTGCCTCCAGCACACCTGAAAAGTCAGAATGCTTAGTTTGAACCTCAGGATGGTCCAGATAAGCTGCCAGACTGTGTGCACACATCTGCCCATGAGCAGAGTTTCTTGCCTCTGCTGGTAAGTCTTCCTACATCTATCCCCATTTCCAAACAGATCCTACAAACTGCCTCAAACTCAGCAAAAGGACTCAAGAGTAGCACACAACAGACAATTGCAAGCAATTAACGCAACTCCAAAATCAGATTTTGGAAAGCCTTTCCAGTTCACAGAGCAGTGTCTTCTGCCTCCTGCCCAGTCTCTGTGAACAAAGGAGAGCAGAAGAGGCTGCACATGCAGGCAGCAGGTCCAGGGGGTGAAATGTGAATGCAACTTTCCTACAACACAGTTGTTTGGGTGCACACCTGTCTGTGAGCCCAGAGAAGTGAAGCCACGCTTGCACAGGGACCCTCTTGTAAACTTTCTGGCATGCATTTTTAGAAGACCTTTGGAAATCAGCTGCCATGTGCCTGTCCTAAGAAGCTGTCACAACACTTTACTGGAATACAGCTCAGATTGTTAAACCCTTGACAGATACTCAGGCTGCACAGGTATTGGTCTGGTCCTGCACCTTGCTAGCAAATATGTAATGTGGTGAGCTGTGGATTGGTTCTGCAATGTCAGGCAGAAATGAAACATGTCATTAGAAACACCTTCTGCTGCATGACCTCAAGGCATTTCCCCTACCTTGTTCTCTTTCAGAAACACAAAAGCACTTCCTGGGTCACCCTTATTTTGCTATTTACTACTGTTATGGCCAGAAGACTGAGAGAAACACACTTGTCATGCAAAGTGGCAATGAAGAAATTCTTTAGCTAGGAAAATTGCACGTACAGTGTGATGATTTTTTTCATCTTCATATGTATCCTCTACAGAATGAACTCCATAAGCTGAATGATGACTGGAGATGGTTTTAATCTGTGCATCTTGGGTGTTTATGTACCGTATACCTACATACAGGTTGTTTATCTATTCATGTGAGGGTTACAGTGATCAAACATCACAAAATGTCAGAATTACTATGTAACTGACCTAGTACTGCGAGAGAAGATTACAACTCATCAAAAAAAAAAAAAAAAAAAAAAGAAAGAAAGGAAACTGCAGTCTGTACTTACAGTAAATGACAGGAAAGAAGAAAACAAAGTTCCTTCATCGTATCTAGACAGTTTGGCCAAGACTCCTTCCAAAATGGTGACAAACTACAACGACAGAAAATACTGCAATTATTTTTAATAATTGAACAAGGGGGTAAAAATCAGCATCAGCTTTAAAGAAGCCAGTGGAGCGCTCAGCATTGACAAAGGAACGGACCACCTGTCCCTGAGCACAGCAGGACGGGGAGTGGGGAGAAAGGAGCGCTGCCTTTTGGGTGCTGGTGCTGCACCTCTTGCTGGGGGGGAATCACCCCTTGGTGTCCTGGGTGATGCTGGGGACAGGAGGTGAGTGCACGAGGGGAAGCCAGCAGAGCCTGCCTGGATGGGGAAGGCGGTGGTTCTGCTCCCAGTATGCAGTGTCAAACACGCAGCTAGCTGGGTATTCTTACAGAAGAATCGAACTGGCATATGTTGGTGGATTATGTTTAAAGGTCTCCACTGTATAATAGGGATGACTTGTTCTCAGAAAGTTTGAAACTAGAGGAAAACACACCCCACCATCTTTCTCCCTACGTACCAATTCCCCTCAGTGTTAGCACAGCACACCAGACCTACACAACCACTCAAGGGGAATGCTGGCAGCTGAGCTAGAGGAGCTGACTCTGATGAAAAACAATTTCCAAACAATTAAACCTGACATTTTGGAATGTATTTCCCACTACTGTCACCTCTAAATTAATTTCTTAGGAGAGCATATGGTGATCTTGCACAAGATGAGCTATTTTGTCCGCACAACCTCGTGCGTAGGAGTGGTGGCCACCTCTGCGTGCCACCCCAACGGCTCTGCAGCAGCATTTAGCAGTGCCAGCCCCTGACTGCAGCTACCCCCAGTGCTGTGGGGTGATGCTGACCATGGGGTGCTACCTCATTAACATGACACCCATTCCTTAAAACCAATTCTGGCCCAGTATGGCAATCCTGCTAGCAGCGTATTACATCTCACGCAGTTCCTAATCATCAAAGAGTCACCATGAAAGGACTGGGAGATGTATGATCTTGCCTGTGAGAAACAAGAAGCCAATTCAACATCTTAATGTGTCACATTTTAATGGAAACGCACATATTAAAAATGCAATGTTAACAGTGAATCACTTCACCTGAAGCCGAAGGTTACCTTTGCCACTAGGAGTGTTATCATTTCTTTGACGGTTTCCTCAATTAGTTCATCTATTTTTGAATGGTACTGGTGCTAGAGAAAAATAAAAGGAGAGGGGGAGGAAAATATTAACATTGATCACAGCCAACAGCTCTACACTTGTCAGCCTCTTCCCTTGGTAAGCCACAATAGTACCGCAGTATTAAACCGAAGAATTGTGCAGCTTATTACCCTGGGCCCCACTGCAGTGACCAGTGATTACTGACACTTGTAGGAGAGACCTTGAATTCAGGAGAATCCTACATCAGTTCGTGAAGCACGGGCAAACCCTGCCCTCTTCTGTGTGCCCACAGCTCCAGGAGCCACACGTGGATGCCAGAAGGGAGGCTCTGCCATCCCTGTGAGCACCAGCACCCAGTGCTCCTAGAGACCCTGAAGTCCCTTTGCTCCACTTCTGCGGGCATCATCCTGTCCATCTGGCACACGGACCGCGCTGGCCAACGAGACACACCTGCTGCTGGAGGGCAGCCCTTTCCCAGGGCACCGCAAACCACCCGGCCCTCAGCAGGGAGTGGGGAGGACGTGCTGCTCCAGGGGAGCTCGCAGTGGCCTCAACCACCGGGAATGGTGTTGCACCCATCCCACCTACCGCAGCAAAGCAGCTGAACCTGTGCCACACTGGGTTCAGCAGGCACACGGCTCAAAATAAGCACTCGTTTAAACACTTTGCTCAGTGACTGTAAGACAGAGTTAAAAACCACCCAACAAACCACAAGGAGCCTTTTTGTCCCATGCAAAAGCCAGCAGGCAGTGCATCCCCGAGCCCCGGGCGCTGGCAGATCCCGTGGCAGTAGCTCAGCACCAGCTGACCAATGCCTGTGCCTGCAGCATCAGCGCTTCTGAGTCTTCAACCCAATTTCTGCACATGCCAAACCTTGCTTAGCTTGGGAGCTCTGATGCAATCAGCTGCAATATGGCTAGAATAGGTACTAAAATACAGTCTTCTACTAATTTAGAAAAGACCTGTTTCCAATACAAGATTTAATTAGTGAAAACATACAGTATATTCTTATTTTCAATGGACTGAAAAAATACTGATTATGACTGCTTTCCAACACAAAACATTTGATTTTTCAGTCAAACATTTCAAGCACTGGTGCTAGTCACTATATTCATTACCACTTGGCATTAATATTGTTTTAAAATGTTAACATCAAATCACATTGAAAGAGACAAATCTGCTTTAAATACTAATCAGACTTTGGGAAGAAAGACTGTGAGGGCTTTACAAATGCTAGCTGCTGGTCTCAGTGTCTGATGGGTACCCTCTGAACTGCTCTGCAGTTTGGAGATTTTTTTCTATGGCAGTAACATTAATACAGGAATTCGGGAAAAAGAAAATAAAAGTAGGACACACTTACCCACTCTTTTGCAAACTTTTCAGATGATTGGGGACAGAAATAAAGAGGAAAGTGCAAAAGACAGGAAAAAGAACATATGAAGATAAACAATAAATAAACCAAAATCTTTTAAAAAAAGAGACGTATGAGAACAGCAGCATCATGCACAGAAACAATAAGCAATGGAAAATGAAATGTGATCAAAACCTCCTTTCGCTGAAATACCAGAGATCGCTACCTGTAGGATTTGCAGGCAGTAAAACAGTGGGAAGGGACCGGATTGTAGCTAACTGCTGGCACTCTCTTATGGTTTTATTTAGCTCCCAAGAGGAAGGGATCCGGCTGTCGACAGGAAGGGTTTGGCATCGCGGCAACCGCGCACCCCTCCCCGGGGTGGCTGTGCTGGGGAGATCCCTGCAGCAGGGGGGCAGGGCAGGGGGACGTGGCACAGCACGTCCCGGCCCAAGGCCTGGCTGGGGGCACTCAGAGCCTCACCTGGGCAGGAGGACAAGCTGGCACCACCACGCCACAGGCTGCGATCTGCTGGGCCCACGTAGGGGGAAAACATACACGAACAAGCAGGTGATTTTTGCATTGGCAGTTCCCATTCCCATGTCCTGCTTTGCAGATCAAAACATATACAAGTCCCTTATGGGATCATAGTTATGATTAATCTGTTTAATGCAGAGCTAGCCTTTACCAGCTCCCAGACTGACCTGGCTGTTCCCAGCACAGCTTGAATGCAGCTGTGAGGTGACAGGGACCTGTAACAGCCAAGTACAGGTAGAAGATGGTGATGTCCTTGGCAGACACAGCCAGGACTTTCTAAAGGAGATGGAGAAGGGGTTGTGCATATATTGGGGTGTCTCCCCCCACCGACGTTTTCCTTCTGCAACTGCATTTTCTGTGTATGTAAGACCTTGCAACCAAGCATTTAGCTAACTGCTTTCATGGAGTAAGTCATGAGTTTGAACTCAAACACGGCTAGCAAAGCAATCCACTGTGAAATGCACCGACTGATGCATGTTCAATTAGAAGCTTGTTTAAAAAGCAAATAAAAGCCTCCATGGAATAAAACTGCTTCTCCGGGAGAAGGAGGGGAGTCTGTGCACGCACCAAGGCGGTGTTGCAGGACTCCGAGCGCTCATTCCCATCGCAGCTGCAATCCCCAGGGTGGGATCAGCCCTGGTGCCAGGGTCAGTGACCATGCAGGACAGGGCCTGTGGGGCTCAGGGTCCTGCCCCCGGCAGCCACAGCCATGTGCACCCTGTGCCCTCGGTGTCACTGCCCCAGCTCCACCTCGGGAAGGCGAACCTTGGCCAGGACAGGGTCGGAGGAGGCGGCGGTTTGGAAAGCGAGCGCCTGGTGCTGCTTACAGACGCCTGGCTCGTAAACCAGCGATTCTAAACAGCTCCTTCAACATTCCTTATGAAAATGCTCAAGGTTAAAGATCACAGAGCTGGTTTGCTTTACCCAGCGTAGACCCCGCTCTCGATTTGAGTTCATCACAGCTTTCTATTAGCTCAATTATTACAATTCATAATCAGTGCACTACAATGATTCAACTTGACTTTATGTGATGAGTATCTTGCCTTGTCATGTAACAGATTGTGTGTACGTTGTATTTCTCTAAGGACCATCTGACCTTAGATATTAAATAGAAACATACTAGACCAACTGAGAAACATTTAATACATACATTTATCCCCTTAGATGTATTAAAAATTCAGAGGAAAAATAAATATTTAAGATGGTAAAGTATGTTTACCAAATGTTTTAACAGCTGCCTTTAGAGACAAGGAAATGGAATGAAATGATGGGTGTTTGTTTCACAGGGTAATGCTCGCAAAATGCATTCAAGTATCTGCTAAAGTGAGTGTGGCTGAAGGTAGTGTGAAAGGGAAGGCCTTTGGGGTGGGAGGGAAACTGCAGAGTGAGGTCAAGTAAGGTACCGAGAGAGTCTCTGCCCACATACAGCTTGAACTGTCAGAAAAATCAGTGGTTTGTCTCTAATAAAAGTGTCTTCTCCAGTTAGGTCTGGGCAAACAGCCCTGCCTGAACACTGTGGTGGGCAGTGTGAACCCTTTTTGCTGCTGTTGAACTGTCTGCACAGGGACCACGGACTGGAGGAGTCAGATGACAGCTGTGGCACTGATGGATGGTCCTGTCAGCGAGTTCCTCTGCCCCTCCCTTCCCTCCTCGGTGGAGTTGCCAGCAGCCCTTGCTGAGCTGTGTGGCTGCCACACACCACAGAGAGGGGGACAGAGGGACTCAGGCACAGACCCGGCTCCCCAGATTACAGAGGAAGATGCAGGCTGGACACCCGGGTTCCCATCCCTCTGCTGCCTATCTGATGGTCTCATCATTTCCACTGGGGACTGGAAGAGGCAGGGTGGCATTTTGTCCTCCTCTCCTGGGCTGTAATGACCCAGAATCAGAACTTTTATGCTCCTCAGCCTGCCCATCTCAGCACACAGGTTTAGAAAGCTTCAAGAAGAGATGGAGGTAGCCAAAACACGGAGTGGTACAAGCGAATGGAAGGGGAGGTAGTAAACACCCATTTAAAGAAAGAAAATAAAAAGGGAGGGTTTATAAAATACCAAAGCCCTAAATGGTAACTGGTAATGTACATCTGCTTTACAGGTCTATTAGTTCAGCTATCTGCTAAAAACCTTGTGCCCCAGCAACTGCTGCTTGCCATGGGAGTTTGCCTGTCTCTGAGCTGCTGTACCAAAGACCTTCTGGAAATGGCACAGCCAGATTTGCAGCTGAATCTCCAGTGCAGCCCAGAACAGCTGAGAAACGACTGCTCCCCTCTCACCTGCAGCCTGAGTCAGGCTGAACGTGCACTGTGACCGATGCTCAGAATTAGGAGGAAGCTGCAGCAAGCAGGGAGCATCACAAGTCAGCGTGGAAAAAAACTGTGAGTGCCTGGCCACATGGTACCCAGGCACAGCTGATGTTGCCAGTCTCGTGCCATCTGAATACTTAACCTGACAGTTTTCTGAATGCAATGAGCTGCTTCTGTCATGATATCAGAGTCTGCTTGATCTCCAAAATCTCTGTGTCCTGAGGGACTGTGCTAATACCAGGGTTTGATGCTGGTCTGCAGTGGGCAGTACCACAATGGTGACCTTCCCAGCTGACAGGGCTCTGCCAGGGTAAATGCTGCTGCAACTGCAGGCTGAGGGCTTTAGGGAGATAAATTGTTATGAATATGCTACAGAAAATGGTAGAGAAGTTCAGGCTTGGACAACAAAAGCCCACTGAAGATGTGCCCCGGCTGACCTGGAGAACAAGGGAAGAACCTGATGATGGGAAGTATGAAATCTCTTGCAAGGTGACTGTCACAAATAAAATGTTATAAACTGAAATATATATGAGAAAAATAAAAAGAACAGCTGGATCTGATCCAAACACCACTGACATCAGGGCAAGGAGCCCTGCTGTATCCAATGGCCTCTGGAGCAAGTCCTTTCAGAGGAACAAAATGAGGTGAACAACTAAAAAACCACAGGAACAACTTGTAATGGTTCACTGCAAAGTCTGATCATGGAAAGCTGTAGTGAAAAGACACATCTAGGAAATGCTGACAAGCAGCAGGATAAGAGAGCCAAACAGTATTTGTGAATTTATTCTAGACTGGTATATGAATATTTAATTTGGCTTGAAGCCACTGGAGCAAAATGATCATTATGATGCATTAAATCTACTTCAATTTGCCATGTCGTTCTAGTTCATAGATCAATTCACAGAAACGTCAACCTGCAACTATGGCTTCAGAAGAAAATAAAAATCAGCAATTCATTAAAACAGATTCGGTTTTTTGGAAACTTGAGTCATTAAGAACCTGGAAATCCAGAATGATCAATGATGTGCTGACTGTAGCCAATACTCAAAAGGAAGTCAAAGCAGCTGGAATTTCAATCTACTTTTGGAAGTTATTTCTGTATTTTGGTGGGGTTTTGTTTTTCCTTACAAGCATCACAGCAACAACTTGGCACTTCTGTTTTCCTTATATTTGTCTACAGAAAATACTCATACACAGAAAGTGTGTTGCCGACACCTGGCTCCAAGGTGCAGTTAATGACTCAATATACATGGTCATCATGCATCAACCAAGCTTGAGAGATACCGTATGCATACCACAGTCCTTGCAAAAAGCCACTCCTAAGTGACAGGGATTCCGAATGTTTCTATTCATTAGATTTGAGAGCAACTCCCTGTACATTCATCTGCACAGTCTCTATGGAAGACTAAATCCACAACCGATACAACATCTCTGAAATGAGCACAACAGGAGATAGGAAATTTCATGACATTGCCTTTAAAAGCTGTGAAAGGAGGAACCTGCATTTTTACCTCTTGGCCCATTTCCATACTGCAAAGCTTTGTTGACTGAGCTTTGGCATCCACCATGACATTAAACATGGTGCATATTGACTGAGGGACTCGGAAATCTGTTGATCGGCTGGTTTTCTGCAGTTTTACTTCAAATGCAATTCTTGTTCTGTGAAAGAAAGTAGAAAAAGATGTTTCAGTTGCTTTTAAACATACTGAAGCCAATAATAATAATGTGAAACAATTCTGAGAAGAGTTTGAGGAGCCAGAAAGCTGAATGCTGCTGGGAGTGCCAAAGTGCAATTCTTACAAATGCGCTTTTACTAAAAATTATTTTCCAGTTTAAAAAGAAACCCACTTTCCAGAATACACGTTATTTATAAAGTGTGCAACGGTTTCAGGGGAATTACGACTTTCTCATGCTCGATAAACAGTGTGATGATTTACAAACAACAGTGTCAATATACACCTATAATTTGGTTGCATTAGCTGGTTTATAACCACAGCCTGCCACACTAAAGGAAGCTCCTACCGCTCCCTGAAATCAATTACAAATAACAGAAACTCCTTCATCACTTGACTGGAAGGACATTGCCAGACCATTGCATTTTTAGGTCTCCGTGATGCTACTTGTTGAAGTTCCGAATTGTCTTACAAGTTCGTAAGTTCATAATTGTCTTATAAATATGAGCATGCACACACCTGCACCCCACGAGCCCACACCTCACTGCTCTCCTGAGGTTTCAGTGAGCATAAATTTGACATCCCTGGCAGTTACAAACTATGATACACACCAAGAGCTTTGTTGGGCCAAAGACTACAGAATCTGATGCCATCTCATATTTTAAATACCAAGGCATTTGTGACTCTAACACGGGAATGCTCTGCAGTGTGGTGGGCATTGTTTTGCCTTTCTTTGGAGCCTCTCTGCATATTCCAGAGGTACTTCAGTAATCTGACCTAATACAGAACAATTATCACATCAGACAGAATCTGCCAACAAATTAACAGAGGGGCTTCAATTTAGAAATAACATAATATCAGCTGCAGCTCAGGAATAACTCTGAACTTGAACAATCCCCCAAGGGTTATGCAAATGAAAACTCATTTACAAATGTGAAGCTCCTGTTCTTGGGATCAGATCTGAGCTGGTACATAGGTCCTTCTGCCTGGATTTATTAGTTAACAGGCCTTCCTTGCAAGGGCTGCTTTCCTGACAGCCCCGAAATACAACTGAGTGCGGAAGGCGGGGTGGCTCCTCCATGGATTCAACAGTTCAGAGACAGACGCGAAGAAAAATGTTGTGTCAAACTGAAATTGCTAAAGAAACCTTAGCCAGGCCCTGTTTGCAGGTGATATAAATAGGGAAGGCAGCATATTGGTTTACATCAGCAGTGGCATTTGAACTGATTTAATTACCAGTGCCAGATTTAGCCTGGACTCGGGGACTAGAATCTTGATAATTACTGAAAGGACCCAAGGAGACTTGGGATTTTCCATCTCCTCACAGAAAGGAGCATGTTCCTACTTACTTATGCTCAGAACCATTATTTATAGTCATACCAGTACAAGCTGGGTCAGGTTTTTATAGAGGGGCAATACATTTGTAGAAAGGTTGAGGCAATTGGAAAAAAACCCCAACCCTGACTCCCAGGCACTGAAGCCCTTCTTCAGATGTACCTGGAAATTTGCTTTCTTTTATCAGTTAGCTCAGCTGAGCTAACCTGGTCTGATTTCTCTGCAGCTATAGCTGGAATCAAGGGGTCTTGGTTCCAATTAAAAAAAAACCACAAAACAACAAACAACAAGCAAAAACCCCCAAAAAACAGAAGAGAGAGTAAGAGTTTTGCTGGGGCAGAGGAGAGAGCAGGGCTCCAGGACTGGGTTTGCTCCTAAAGGACGGTGTGACAACTGGAGGACAACAACTGAAGCTCAATGTTCGCGTCAGCCACAGGACCAAAGATGAGCTGCTGCAATAAAGAGGCACTTGTTCAATGTTAAAGACATCGAGATCATCTCATTGCACTTAAAATGCACTGGGTTTATTCCAGGATGGTGAGAGAGCAAGCCTTGAGTTGTCTGTCTCCTGCCTGCATTTCAAGGACTGAATGTGCCTTCCCCTACAGTGACACCGCACACGCAGGCTGTGAGGAACGTATGGACAATAAATGCCACACTCATGCTCACGGAGTCGCCAGGAAACTGTGGTACAGAACAGCCACATCACACATTGCAGCTAATACTGACATGTACCAGCTGTATTTGGCACCCATTTTCCCTCCAGTCGATCTCTTTGTCTATGAATTTTTGCACAATGAAATACATAGTTCATTTTTTCCTCTTGCCTCATCACCTCTGATGCCAATGCTGTAGAGAGGTTGGAAATTTAACCTCAATATTTTGCTTTCAAAGTGACAGCTGACAGTGTGTCTAAGAGCTTTTTTAAAAACTCTCTCTTTTGGAAGATCTGCAGGTGACTATCCTATAATGTGGCTGATGATACAACAGCTTTTCTCAATCAACAGCAGACGTGAAACCTGTGTGCCAAGATACACACTATCCCCTTTCACTGAGAATATTTTTCTTCTTTCTTTTTGACATGGATCTGTGTTTTTTAGGTGAGCGCTGGGATCTTTCTTAGGGCTATGCCTTCAGCACTCAACAACATCAAACCAAACTGCATTTACAAAGACTTGATCTCAAGTGCGGCACTGCAAATAAGCAACTACATAAAAAGCTTGAAAGAATGGGTGATTTATTGCCTTATTGTGAGTAGATACTCTCCAGGGCCTCAACAGAGAAGTGCTTTGTTGGGAGGGTCCACAATTCACAGCAATGGGGTCAATTCCACTTTTTAGGGTGGAATAGGCTTTCCACCGCACCTCTGCTGGGCAGAGCTGAGCTGGGGTCACTAATAAAGGATGGTTGAAGTGAAATTTCATTGACACTAAGACATAAAAACCAACAGGCTTGCTCATGGGCACGTACCTTTTCACACAGGACTCAATCATGTCACTTGCCATAAGCTTCAAGCGCTGCTCTAAGTGTTTTCCAAACTCCTCCTCAGGCCAGTGCAAATCCCGAATGAAAGTCTGTAGGGCATCAAGTTTCCAGAACATATCTTCTGAGGTGCCTGATCCATTGCTGGCAGGGCAAAATGAGAGCAAAAGTCAGAAGTGGCATCAAGCTCTTTGCAACCTGATGTGGAGACCGTTCCTCCAACAAGTGTGGGGCAGACAGTATTTTCATACACAGGACAATGCTGGCCATCTCCACCATCAGGATTTTGAGTTTTACCATACAGTTGCCTAAACTACCTTGCTGTCATCACCCACAAAACTTTCCAGACCAGATGAGTAAGACAACATTATGAGTTACACACATTAACGGGAAGAACGTGTGCATGGCAAAAATCAGCCTTAGTTAATAACCACATTAACGTATGTGATTATTAAGAATTAAGGCCAGAAATTGTGGGAGAAAATCCTTGATCAATAATAACTGTCATACTGGGCTGCATGCAGTTATTAAGATTTAGGATTTCATGCAATTCTCCTCCCTCCGAATTATATCTTGAGTTTGCCTTGTCCCCCCAGAGAGGCCCCCATTTCCAGGTAAGGGACAGTGCTAACAAGTGGTGAGCGAGGACACACTTTATCTCTTGAACAGCTGAAAAAAAAACTGGGGTAAGTAAATCGAGCTAAGGGCACTAGGCAGCTCATATCCAGGACTTTTGGCAGGATTTACTGCTGCACCCTTTTCTTGAAAAGGCAATTACAGGATAACAAATTTCCATTGTTTAAAATTTATTTTGCAACACTTTTGGTCAGCCACAGAACTCTGAATTTTTCTTCCAAGCACATATTCTTGTACCCATACCCCTGCCCAGATGGAAGTCTTTGGTCCTGCAGTGTTGTAGCTACACCAGCTCTTTTCACAGTATAATTATATCTCAAACCTCCACTTACAGAATAAAAATACAGAACTGGATTGCACTGTGTTTGTGCAGAGAAATTTATGCATCCATAACCCTTTTCTCTCCCTCTCTCCTTCTCCCTCACTTTTTTTTTTTTTTCCCCTCCAGAACAATTACCAAGGGAGCTTCAAGAGTTTCAACCCCCTCCTCGCATACCACTAATGCTAACACAGTAATTTATAAGATATTTAACACACCATGCATTACCACTTGTGCTGACATCATCTATAGAAACAGATGAGGGAGGGTGTTTCTATTGTGACAGATGCCAGCTGCATTGAGTTAATGCTAGAGGAGCTCAGGGCTAATGCAAACAGGGCTACTGCCAGGTGAGAACCGTAGTCCCAACATGCCAGAGGGGTCCTGAGGGGTCCTGGGCTAACAGTCAGCGAGTTAAAGAATCATCTCGGTTGTAGGAGAAACGTATCTGACACTAAGCAACAGGTAACATGTCCTTGATGGAGGGGAAGGGTGAGTAAAAGGAAACCAGGGAGATGAAAAGATAAAGAATCAGGCATTTCCTTTAGCCAGGGGACCGGTTCGTACAACAGTCTCACATGTTCATCTAACCACCAGTTTTCAGTTATGCCTGGTTCGAACCTGTGCTTAGGTGTAAATCAGCTTTAACAGTCTAAACCCAGTTTTGGAACTGAATGAATTTGCATTTTAAGTGATTAAATGTGTACAAATACAGTAATTGGTGTTTACTACAGCAATATTATGACATCTACTTGGTTTCAAAATTTTAAAAGTATTATTCTCAGTCTTTTTCTCACTTTTGATTAGGGCTCCATCCAAGTAAACAATATAGTATATTCATTTCCAAAATGCACTGTTCATATTTTGCTTGTGAGCACCACAATTACTCTAATCACGCAGGCAGCTCGCAATATACCATTGATGCTCAAGCATTTTCAGAGGAATTATCCAATTTTCTGTCATTACATGATTCTTATCTTTTCAAGGGCAATACCACAAAGCATGCACAGAAAAAGATTAAAACTTTTAAGTACTCTTTACAGACAACTGCCTAAGCTAGCCTTAAATATAGCTATCTTAGCATGAATATGAGTTGTATGGCTTTGAAACATAAACAACCCTGCTAATGTTTTAAAAGCTTTTAAAATGTATTTAAAAAATCTCACATCAGTGTTTGCTTTACTTTGGTTTGTTACCAGTGCTCTGCAATCCCGCCTGTGCCAGGCTGATGACAGAGACATTCTGGTGGACTCCAGGTGTAGATGTAATCAAGGGTGTTTCAGTAACAGTGAAGGGGGGAGTTTTGGGGAGTTCTTCAGTTTTATCTTTTAAGAGAGAGGGTAGAGAAAAAGCACCACAGTGCTGGCTGAGAACACCCTATGCCAGCCCTAAACAACCCTCTCGGAATTTACAAGGAGAATTGAGGAGATTTGTTTCCATGTGAGGACATCCTGGGAGATGAGCTACCTCAAATGATGAGATTTGCGTTGAGCCCACTGTGTACCACCTTCCACGCTGCTTGGTGATGGGACTTTTAAGGGAAATCTGCTATAAGAAGAGAGCTTGCCTAATCTGTGCTGAGGATTTGTGGTATGTTCCCCCCACACATGCACCCTCGGACACTCGGACAGGGAGGTGGGAGGCAGAGAAAAGGCTCCTACAGACTGTCTGCTCTGACACTGTGCCCGATTTTCTAAGCCATGATCTGCAGCTCACATTGAAATATCTTTCTTTAGTTGGTCATGGCATTATTTAGGCAGCTATGGTGGTTATGGAGTTTTAATTGCTTTCTGGGGCCTCCTCCAACATGAATAAAAACTGTTGCAGGGTGCTCCTCTTTCTTAGATCGCTTCATCAAAATCAAGACAAAAATTATCTGGGAAATGCAGAGTTTGCATTAAATAAAAATCACTTTTAGATCTACATCTGGTCCACAGAAATTGGTTGACTGGCATTGAAACTGGTTCATCTTCTCTTTTGGACAAAACTCTTTGCTGAGACACATAATGTCACATTTTAAGTTCTGTGGTTTGTACATTGTTCAGACCATGGCCCATTGTTGATAGCTATTTTGTAAAGTGAGGTACTTGCTCAAACTCTCAGTGGGAGTTGAGACAAATTTTCAAGATTTATACAAAAAAACCCTCAAAATACACATGCCAGAAATTCACCAGTGTCTCATTCAGAAAATGTCTAATTAACGGTATCCCTCTTTAAAGTTTTATGTAATGCACAGAAACAAACAATACATATCCATGCCAAGATTACTTTAAATTTAAATGAGATCTAATTTGAACTGAATACACACTCAGAATCATAAATAGCAGCCATCCATGACGGTGCAGAAAAGCTAGGCATTTGTGGGATGCCTAGTGGGATGTTAACTGGTAGATTTGGTACTTTAGGGAGATTCACATTTGGTAGATTCACATTGGGCAGATTACTTGTTAAACTCCTGTGGAAGAAACAGACAGAAAGAAAAAATACCATAACAGTGACAATGCCGATGTAGCAGAAGCATGTGACACTCAGAAACAAATCTGCAAAGTTCACAACACGAGGACAGTTAAAAAACTAAAGCAAAACATTTCAGGAAGAAGCATGAGTATGGAAGCTTAAGTGTACTGGGTTTGCAGTCTGCAATAAAAAGCAAGTTCCTAAAAAATCCCAAACCAAACCAGAATGAAAAGAAGAATCACAAAGTAGCAAATTAATAGAGTACTCAAACACCCATGAAAAGTACCTCCACCTTCAAGTCCTGATACCATTTCAAAGTGCTGAGAGCAGCCTTTCTTCCAAAAAAATCTCTCTTGTAAGAGTCTCAGTTCTTACACACTCAGTAAGGCTGGATGAAAGAGCTAAGGAATTGGGATTTAAAATAATGAACAGAGAGTTTGAAATTCCAGCCATAAGTTTTTCTTGTCACTAAATTCAGTGGAGTTGGGATTTCTCTGCAAAAGCTGTTTGTCTTAGACCCTATAAATAAAAAAGAAGGGTTAATTTGGACTGAGGAAACAGTGAACTACAAGGTTCTTCCTCAGTGAAGACTGTGCCCTGATCCTTCCTTGCATTCCTGGGTATGGAGAAGATGGGTCCCACAGGTTGCCCAGCCCTCCTATGTGTACTGTGAATAAACTGCACTTCGTGAATAAATCCAGGACTAGTATGTGACTGTTTCTTGGCTGGAAGTGGACCATGAGGCGATTAAGACATTCAAAGGTTAATTTATGAAGCATGTGTACTTGGGCATCATGACTTCAGTCAATATTATCAGATGTGCAATTGTTATGCAAACAGAGATCTTTCAAAAGGGGGTACTTTGACACCGTTTTCACTGGATTGTTACTTTGGCTCAGGGAAAATGGAATCAGGACTTCAGGATTTCAGCTTCACCCTGCACTGCTGAAGCTCCTAAAAGCTTTTCTGTTGATGTACATGGGCACAGCTTCAGCATCCAAACTTCCCCGCTCTCAGTGACTGCATCAGGATATGCCACCTTTGGAGGTCTCTCCCATTCCCCTGGATTACATCAGTTACTGTACAGGCAGCGTTATCTGGCCCATTAGGAAACTCTCAAATTATACACTATGTGTTTCAAGGCATATTGAAATCTCAGCAACTTCCCTAAGCCACCTTTTCTTACTGCAAGTTTTACGTATCAAACCCCAAAGTAAAGGAATCAAGCTGGCTGTACTGAATAAATGTTTCCTAATGCAACAGACGAAGTGAACCACATCTCTGCACGAGCTCAGCTTGTCATTGGTGGTGACTCTTAGGGAATATGCTTCATTCTTGGTCTCCTTTTGTGAATAAAATCCCTCCTTGGGTAGAAAAATCATAAATCAAAGTATTTTTCTAGTGAAAAAAACACAACTATGCTCTTATTTTGTTTTGTTTATATGACTCTTAGTAGATCTGACTTCCTGCTATCTTGCTTGTTCTCTTTGTTGGGCAGTAAGCAGACAGGAGAATTCACTACCGTCAAAAAGCTGTCCATTGTTTCCATTCATACTGTATCTGCTGTTTAGATGATATGACTACTGAATGAGACACAGACTCCATAGTGATTGAGAGAGTGTTAAATTTTCAGAACTGGCAGTGCATGTGGTTAGATACTGATATGGAATAAATAAAGAAATTGCAAGAGGTGGACAACATATAAATGTATAAGGAAAAGCAACTTAAATAACTTAGCCAGATGGTAAATACATAAATCAGAGGACCTTTGGTTTTAATATTAAAATTCAAGAAGTGACAGTGTTATATTAATAAAAACACTGTATTAATAAAATATGACTTTTAGAGTAAACAGTATACTATATTCACACGGAAACATATTTCTTTTATACAACACATTATTTTGCTGATGCAAGAATATGTTGCAAGAATAAGTTAGTACTCTTAAAACAAAACAAAACAGCAAAATAATGGAGTATATTAACATACAGTAACTAATTTAAAAAATATTCTCCTGAATTGACATGCACAGTTTTGCAGGTTCAACCGATCTAATTATCTGACTAACAGTTGCAGTGAGACCTGTAAAAAATTATTAATATTACCAACAAATGTTCCATAAAGTCTGCAGTTGCTCAGACCATAAATGTACAGGTCCAAGATGAGAAACCGTTTCTAGAAGCCAGCCATGCCTATTTAATATAGATGGCTAAATATAACCTCAGCCATCAGGCAGGGAATGTGGGCATTTGCATCAACAAGATGAGGGCTGTCTGATTTAAGACGACTCAGCTTCAGCACTGGATGCTGATATGTTTGATAAAAGACGCACGCTCTGGAGCTGCACCGCTTGTTTTCTTGGCTTCTTCTGCTTCAGCCCCGTTTTTGTGTCTGTTAGCTGTGAAAATGGCTTTCACCTGTACTGTCTGCTGGGAAATTCTCAGTGCAAACAGACTGGCAACGTCCCCCTGGACAACATCCCAACGCTCCCACTGTACTGCAGCACCGATCACACAGAACACGTCCAACAGCACCGGGGCTGCTCCTGCAGAGCTGCCCTAGCAATGAAAGGAGGGCAGAAAAAATCACAGTATTTTTACTGAGCTGTCTCTCGGGTTCAGAATAGAACTAAACAAGACCCTTGACCGTACTTAAATGATCATTTCCCATGGGATGCCTGAAATGATTTAGTGATGGAAGACGCAAAAGCCTGTCTCTTCCATCCCCATAAACACTTACAACCTCACTGCCGAGGCTGAGCAAATGCTTAAGAGCAAATCTTTTCACAAAAGCCTTGATGTGAAGCAAAGAGCTTGATAGTGAAGTAGGCAGTCAAATCTGTGCTCTTCCTGTGACTGACACCCAGAATAGTAACAAAAATACTCACTTTCACTATGACGGTGCTTCTTTTAAGGGGAAACATTTTCCACTGGCATTTTGTAGTTGTACAACCTTATAAAGTGATTAGTTACAATCACATTGTTCAAGTTCTGACATTTATATTAATGATACATTTATAAATAGTTCGCAAAGGGTAAGTGAGCAATTAAAAGATGCTAAAGCCAGGACTACAGTGTGGTAGAGACAGCCCTGGGTCAATGAGTAACATCTTAGTCAAGCCATTGAAACTGGTTGTCATGCACTGGCTTTAGCATTTGCTCAGAAAGATCTTCCAACACAGACACACACACAGAGAGACACCACACACACACACACACACACACACACACACACATACGTGTCTGTTGGCTCCGAGATAAATCAGTGTTCTCTCAGAAGCTAGAATGAAAAAAAATCCATTGCAAACCCTACTTTTCCAAGACCTCTCAACTCACCAGAGAACAGACCTACTCTGTATCCTGCATACTTGGATGACTGTGCGAAGGACAAGTGTTCCACATTTCTCTGCGTGGATTCATACGAGCACACCAGCTGCTCTAGCTATAGGGCACGGACCCCCTGCAAATTCAGCAGCTCTGCAGAGGCAGATTACAGAGCCCTCATGAGCACATTACATCCATGCTTTCCCCCCCCATTTTTTCAATACTTAACAGTATCTCTCTCCCTGTTAGTGATTTCTGTACCTAACTCCTCAGAGCATAAGGTGCAGAGTATTCGGCAGTGAAAATAGAAGAAATACATACTTGAAACTGCCATCTGGTCAGGTTATGGAGGGCTACATATTTCAGCCTTGACTGCAAGCAGGAGCTTAGAGAAACCCTTTCAAAAGACTCTGTGCTGTGGAATAATTTCTTGGTTAACAGGAGATAATGAGATTTCCTTCTCACAATGCAGTGTAGAGATCCAAAGCAGGACAACAAGAAGCTTGGTGGAATGGACAGCCACACTGATCTGCCTTTGCTGGCCAACCTGAGTGTCTTTCTTCAAAGAGGAAAGCTATGGAAGAACATACTGCAGTGTTCCCAATTTCCAAAAAGCTTTGCTGGAGACGTGGCAATAGAAGGTCGCAATTTGGAAGGGAATTGGCTGGTCCAAACTATTTGAGAATCTATGGCCAAAAATTCAACTGTGCTGCAGTATGGACTTGTGGGGGGAGAAGACAGTCAATACAGGAGGGCAAATCAAACAAAGTAAGTCTCTAACCTGAGTTTCTCTGCAAGTTCCCTGTCGATCAGACAAAGAGGAGCAGGTGGTCTGCCCAGGAGGCAAAAGATGAAGACGCCTTAACATTTAGTTCTGAACAGCACATCAAAAGTGTCATAAGATCCTAGGAATGACACTCTTTTCCTTTGCACTGTAAGTGCCACCCTCTGGCACTCACTGGTGCCTTCCTTCACCGGGTCACATCACATTGAGCCAGCATTTGCAACTTGCACTTTTGTGTGCGAGACACAAGAACAAAATATCAACTAGTGGGAAAAAAAAACCCCATAGTGTATCTTTACACCAGATGGACAGAAGTTTCTTGTGGAAAGCACCCACTTTCCTGATGGAAGCAATCTTTTAAATACCCAAGTCTGTAAGAGAAAGAATCAATCCCGGGCTTTTGCTTGGAAATGCAATGCTCAAAGCACTCTGTAACTGGAACTCCAGAAGGGAAGAACCATCAAAAGAGAACTAAGAAAAGATCTTTTATAACTATCAGAGATAACTTGGAAATGATAGATGATGGCATACCCAGGGACAAAGCATTCTGACAGGCTAGTACTGCAACCAAGTGCTTATGAACATCTATGGTTAAGCTCCTAAAGTAATTAAACACCAAAATGATGACGGCTTCTGATAAAAGAAAAAAGCAGAATGAATTGTTTATTGAGTGCTTGACTGAGGTGGAAAGGCACACAGAGTTAACTCCCTCTGTTTCATAACAGACAAGGAAATACAAACACATTCTTTACTAAAGCAGAGCTCTGAAACTGAAGTTAATGCTAACTTCGAAGTGCAATTCTGCATGAAGGAGTGGCTGTAAAAATGGCATTCTCCTACTCGAAAGATCTATTTCTTGTATGTTTTCTGGGTCACATCTGCTTATTTGAAACAAGATTTTTTAGGATTTTTAATCCTGTTAGCCTGCAGACCAAAGACAGCAAATGGAAAGTGAGAGAGGCTCCTGAATGCCAGCCACTTAACCCCACTCAAAACAGAGGGGATGATCAGGTGTCAAGAAGAAGTCTGAGATTTGGCAGGCAGAATCCTTACGGATGCTAAGGATGCACAAGAAAGAAAGGAAAAAACCTGGGTACTCAGACTCCAGGTTGCATATGGGAGGCTGGCTGCTGAACAAAATCTCTTTTCCTTGTAAACGGAACATATTTGGTGTGAAAAGCCCTGAAAGACCACACGTTCTTTTATACAGCAACCTCTGAGAGCGCAGTGCCACTTCACTTTGCCTGGAGAGTCACAAAAAAACCCAAGGAAGAGTCTCTGCAGAGGTCACTTGGTCCCAGTTCCTGGTCTGAGGCACTGCCAGACTCATGTTACTTGCAAAGGGTCAATCCTTCTCTTTTAATACCTTTATTAGAAGAAAAAGTCAGTTATTTTCCTTTGTAGGATCTGACTTGGCTTTATAGAGCAAGCATGACAGGGTTCAGCAATGCTTCAAAACCTGTGAAATAACAACAGTAATCCAAAGCACATGTCACATTTTTATCATTTGCCAGCTCTCGAGTTCAATTTGGGTTTTTCCTCAGGCTCCCAATTTCTTTCTGGTGAACTCCCTAGCTTTCCAAATGTAAGAAATGAGTCTGCTTGAACCATCTTGCCTGTGTTTCGCTTTGTTTTCTGCACATCTAATCCTACAGGCAAGGCAGCTGGGACAGGCAGAGCTGCCCTGGACACAGGGACAAGCGCAGCCACCACGGTGGGGCTGATGTGAGAGGCACACGCTGCACTATCCCCCTATGGGGTGGGTGGAAAAAATGAGTATTGGGAAGAATAAGTACAGCAATGACTCACACAGGTTATAGGGGTGGACTGAACACAGTGAAGCGAGGTTTTTTTGTTCTGAGAAGGAGCTACTTGAGTTCAAAAGCAGCATTGGAAAAGGCCTTTTAGAATGGGATCCAAAAAGCCATGCCAGCTAAGAAGGTTTTCCCATTTTCATGTTTCCCTGTCCAAAGGCACACCGTTCAAACTGAGGCAGCAATGCATTTCAAAAAGCCAGTACCATTTCCCTCATTAGCCGGAAAACCCTGAAGAGATCAGGCCTTCTAATTTTAGCATTAAACTAGAAAATCAAAAGCACTTTCTGCATGTCTAGTCTAATGTTTGCTAGTTCATCTCTGTATGAATCTCCATCCATTTGCACCCAAATTCCGATTGTATCAAAGGAGGTTTCCTTACTTTACTGGCTCCCATGACTCCCGCTCAAAGCCCCTGTGAATTGACTGTGCAATTGAGGACTCCATCAGATCGACATATCTAACAACAAGTGGAGCAAACAGGTCTTGGAGGTGTTTGTGGAATTTTCCATTGCACAAATTATCTAGAATAGATAAATAAAAGTATAGTAAGACACTACTGTTACTAAAATCTCTGTAACAAACCACAGTGTGGCACTTCATTACACAACGAATTTGGCAATGAACAGGAAAACTTCAAGAACATTAACAGGGCCTGGCATCAGGCACCAATGTTCACGACACAGACAGTAGGAATGGCTTCTTACTCCAAACAAATAAACAGACAATGAATCTTCTTTTCCATTAATGTCAAGCTTACAAATACATTATTACTTCCTGGGAATAAAACAGGTGTAAGAAATACAGCATGGCAAACATTACGGCTTTAGCAGGTGGGAAAATCATTTCTGTACTCACTACCATGATGCTGGAACTTGCTCTCAGAGGATGAGTCCCTGGCTTTTTCCACGTGGTCTTAGAAAACTAACTGGGGCCCTGGTCTGGGCTGAAGGCAATGCCAGTTCTGCCACCAGCTACTTGGGGAGTGGTTGGACCACCCGGGAGAGTGCCGAATCCTCACATGGGTTTTGATGGTATGGACCCACGTGCTTTGGGGAAGAGCCTTGTTTCAAAAAGCACTCCTGCTTCCATTTACTTCAATATTTTCCTCCCTTCAGTAAAATCTTAAAGCAGGGACTGGATTACTTCATGCTAGATAAATGCAGTACACACATATAAAATGATAAACACGTTTAATGACAACGAGATAGAGTACCTAATTCCCTGCTTATCAGGCAGCCATTACCAAGAGACTTGAGAAGAAGAAGCAAAATAAAAGTTCAACTTCTCACCTTCGACTGAGGCATTTGACTTAAGGGGTGTCTGTGTGCTTTTTTCTAGCGGTAATGGGACAAAATCAAGCTGATGCTAAAAGGGTACGTACTGTAAATCTCTACCCATCTCAATTCTCTGTGCAGTATGGAGAGGTGTTATCAGTAACCTGAGCCGCCCACTGAAAAGGAAACGATCAAAATACAATACATACAGTCACTACGGAGGGAATCGTTTAGGAGCTGAAAGAGCGGGAAGCTGTCCCAGGTGTCTGGGGGTTGCACCTCTAACGCAGCATCCATATCCACTGCAAACAGTGACAGGAAGGTCTCCGCATGCTCAACCATTAGGTCTGACCACCAAGCAAAGGCCTTCAGAGTTGGTAGAAAAAGATAATAAAGAAGTGTATTAGTTTTAAGAAAGCACAGGGAAAGATGTTAGGCCACATATCTCCAAAAAAAAAAAAAAGTGCATCCCATGGAAACTACCTTTATTGTAAAGAGAACAGTGCTTTGGAGCGCTAGCCTGCACGGGCAGTGCTAATCACAGAATTAGGCACTGCTGTTCTAATACAAAGGTTTTCTGTAGAGGATCTGTTCAGAGCTCCACCATAAAGGCGCGCAGCTGTAACGTGGCAGAGAAGGTTTCATCTGTTCAATTTACAATAAATGACTTCATTCATCTTTAATGATGCTAATTATCAGAAAAAAATAAACTAATTCTTATTCTAAAGTAGAGAAATTTGGGAGTTTCTTCACTGTGCCTGTGAATTTTCTGCTGTGTTTTTCAACAGTTTAAATTTTACTTGGATTCACTACTTCTATTTGTCTTGAAAAACAAAAAGCCTGAGACATTAAAATCTGTCCTGAATCACTCACACTCTCCTTTAAAGATATTTCAAACATCACCAGCACTGTTAATTATTAAAAGTTATTACAGCACTGTTCGTTTTACATGGTTAGCTATACACGCCCATAGAAACACACTACCACCTTCATGATGCTACTGATTAGGAACTCATTACAAAGCTCTACTATCAACATGCCAAGGTTAAAAAAAAAACCAAAAACCAAACATATCTACGTCAAGCCTGTATTTTCACAGAGGCAGGAACAAAATGTCTAAACTTGAAAACCAAAAAATATCAGTGAAGTAACTCATTCTCATGCACATGGGTCCTTAAGATTGGCTGTGCGGGCTCTCTGAGGTGACATTCACATCGTACATGGCTCAGATGTGAATGCTGCAAACGCATGCATGCGTGTTCAGTAGTCACTTCTGGCTGGGAACATGCAATATGAGAAGTGCTGTAGATAGGACCATGTGCTGTCATTTTGAAGTGGCAGGAAATTACTCCGTGACTTAAAGGATCTAAGGAACAGCTTTGTGGCACTTTGCAAGAGAAAGAAACTTCTAGCATAGGCGTAAGAGCGGAGATGAAAGAGACTGGGAATAGAGGAATCAGTTCGATGAGGATTTGCCAGTTGGGGAGGGGGCATTTTTTGCAGATTTTAGCAGACATGAATAAGCAGGATGGGCTTTCACTCTCTCAGGGCTCAGTTTGATTCACTGATGAAGAGCTGCACTGATGTGCACAGCACAACTCCAGCTGCTGGTTCACTTGGCCATGGGGAGGGAGCTGTACCCCCAAACCAGGTTACTGCCACGGACCCCTTTAACTTTCCTGTTTTGTCCTGACTTCTCAGCCATCCGTGATACTGGCAGGGGGTCTTTAGGACTATTTCCACTCCTTTGTACTACCAAAATATAAAGCAGACTGACAGTGACCTGCCATTATTCCATGAGTTAATATAAATGGATGCGAAGGCATGGATAGGTTGAGAATTTCACTCAGCATTCTGCTCCCAGATGTGAAATAACCAAAACAACCACTTAAAACTCTGAACTAATGTTAGTGCTGGGCCTTTCCTGTCATGGGGGTGATGATGTGGATGAGGTGGGCTGTACCATGAAGGTATGGCTTCACTGTTTGCTTGTGCCTGGAGCAGCGAGGTGGCTACAGCACGCTCCTTTGTCTGCAAACTGTCCCCAGCCCCAGGGCCGTGGATGAAGCTGCTCAGCACAGCTGCAGCAACTCCTGCCTGGGGGCGCTCAGCAGGCTCAGTGGCAGTGGTGGCCCTGGACATCTGCAGAGTTTCACTCTGGAAAAGCCAAAACCAAGGTGATGGAGCCCACAGAGCTGAGCATGGTGGGCAGTGCTCTTCAGCTCTTCTCCCACATGTGGTGCTGGTGTCCGACCCAGCACACGGCTGGATGCCTGTGAGTGCCACACTGGGAGGCATCAAACCACTGTGAGACCATACAGGAACTGAAAATGTCAAGACACAAGTCTGGTCCCGATGCCTGCTCCAGCCTTCTCCCCAGAGTGGGTGGGAAAGGAGCTGTGCTGAGCAATGGGGCTGTGGAGGGTCCCCTTAAGTTAGCAAAGCTTGGTTGTGGTTTTCAAGGAGGGTGCTGGGGCTGTCCTTGCTCTGATGTGGTTCCTCTGCCTGCCAAGATCCTGCCACGCTGTCACCCGGGGACTGAGCGAGTGCTACGAAGGACCAACAGCAACCAGGATTTTGGGGGGAAGGAAAAGAGAGGTGGTCAAAGAATATCTTCTATAACAAATCTCAAGACAAACACTTCAGAATTCTGCAATAAAAACCTGCTTCCATGGAAAGGGGAAAAAAAAAAAAAGAAGCTATTTTAAAAAAGAAATTACAAAGAAAAGCATGTGATCATTGGTGAAAAAGAAAAAAAAAAGCCCAAACCAGTAACAGTTTCCCCTTTTGTTAGAAAAGTCAAATTTCAGCTCTGTAAGTCTCTAACTTACGTTAGGATCCTCAATCTCCTCCCTAGTTTCGGTGAGCAGGACCTTCCTGCAGTGGGAGTGGTAACACCATACTTAGAAAACCTCCTTCAAGATGGTAACATTTCAGTTATTTACCATCTACTTACCTGCTTTGCTTAAATCACAATGTAAGGGAGAGGAAAAAAGTGTGCTTTCTAGCCAAACACACCTATAATTGTATATTTTACACATGGATACACATGTATATATGTATGATCTCAAGGAGTTAAGATACATATATACATATACACATACGTATACATAGAGAGAGAAAACTCAAGTTTAAAAATAGGTGAATGGCATTGTCTCTGGCATTTGTCATCCGTCATCCAGAGGAAGGGGAAGGGAGCTAGGAGACATCTGATGAGAGAGATGACACAATGACAGAGACCTCCCGCTCCCAGATTACAGACACAGGCACACGGGGTCTGCTGCATTTCTGCCTCTGCTGGGTTGCTTCTTTCTTATGGGCAAGGCAAACCCAGCTGACTAGACACAGTACTTGTAATGATTTTTGAACGTTTTCCATGCTCTGAGTATTATTTTCCGTGTTCTCATTAGGGACTCTGCCTGGATGTCCACACAGGGAAAACGGGGCATGTTTTAAGTGCAAAACTGCTGTTTTTCAGTAAAATAAGGCATTTCTTCAGTAAGCAGTGCAACTTCATTTTCTGCTGAATATTCAAAATAGACCAAAGAGTCACACCTTGTAGGTCAAACCTTCTCCACATGTAAAAAACCCCAAACAAACAAAACACACAAACACAC
>JAWWEU010000023.1:7383638-7513847 GCA_035583155.1 Acropternis orthonyx | reverse complement strand
AACAAACAAACAAACAAACCCCCCCCCCCAAAAAAAAACCCCAAAAAATCACCTTGAATTATTTGGGGGAAAAAAAGAAAAAAAGTCCAGTGCCTCAGCAATTTTCATTGCACTGTGACAGCATAACATAGCTACAACACATAATAAAAGTCAGTGATACACCACCCAGCTTCTTGTGTCTCTTCCTTGGGTGCAATTCAAAGTGTGCAGAGAGCTGGCCAACTGCCTGTGCACTGCTGAAATGCCACAGCCACCCTCAGGACAGGGATTCAATAACGCACCGACCGTGTGCTGGGCTCTGGAGAGAGATGGATTTCACCCTTCCAGGTCACCGTTCAGAACAAGGGACCGGGATGCCTCCTATCCGTGTTGGCATCAACCTTCTGTCTCTAATCAAAACCTTGTGACACAAAAGATGCTGGAGAACAGTTCTGAGCCTTCCTCCTGGTGATCTTGGCAGCGTGGCTGGCTGAGCGTGACCGATCCTGTAACCACTTCCTTTAGAACTCCACTCTTTTCCAAATAACCTGTGTTTAAAAAAACATCTCCTTCCCGGCTGGTTGTACATCCAGCCTGTGCTGGTGAAGAGTGGAATAAAGCAGTTTGTGCACAAGTGCAGTGCTCTTGAGCACCCCTTGATTCTGTACAAATAAGGTTTATTTCACTCTTCACCCTGTGTATTCTCTCTCTACATATAAATACTGTATATCCAGTACAAGGCACATACAGACAAAACCAGAGGAAGACCACTACCATTCTAGGCACTCGTGTAGTACTTATTCCATCTCCACCACAGTGTACTAGAGGTTGGGTGAATGCAAACGACAGGTAACGACAGGCTGAGGAGCGAGTCCAGGCAGGTAGGGTTGTGTTGGGATGTAACTGCAGCGCTCGTAAAATATACCCACTGCTGCATGCATGGACCGGACTGCTATGCCACATTTACCCTCCTGTGTCAGGCTACCAGCTCTGCAAGCAGCCGACTCGAAGTTGCTGTTACATTCCTCGGTCAAAGTTACGGAAGCGAGGGCAACCCGGGTAAGATCCCAGTAGGAAACATGGCACTGAGAGGGCATGCACGAAATATGACAGGAGTGACTCGTTTCATTCGGTTTAGTCACATACCTCTTTCCCCTGCCAGGATCATCCAAGATTGAATGAACAGTAGAAAAACAGGGAGGAAATTTAAATATGCAATCAGGCATTAGTTGGGTTTTGTGGATTGTTGTGTATTATCAATAAGTAAAATTATACTGCAAATTTAATACACACCGGAATGATTTTTAGGTGACTGTGAAATTATTTATCAAATGCTCTTAATGCAAAATATAGTGAGTATATATAGATATAATATATCGATGGGAAGGAAAAAGAGAAAATAGTGAATGAGTGTTACAATACCTATAGTCATAAACAATAACTGTTCTCTCTGAATTTTAAAATTATTACCTTCTCAATATGCATTCAAGAGCACCAGATTTACAGTGATCTCAGGGCTCAATCCTGCAAATACTTACATGGGTAGGCAGCATCACCTGCTCGGGCAGAAATGTCCCGACGTGCTGAGAGCAGGACTACAGCCAGCCATGCCGGCTGCCTGTGGGGGTCAGGCGTTTCCAGGATCAAGCCTCATGATTTTCTGGTCTATGTTTGACTATGACATGGTTTCAGTGGTTTTAAAACATGAATCTTTCCCTTAAAGTGCTTTGAAGAGTTAAGAGTGGTATTAGGCCTTAGATAACCCAAATAATAAGTAACTAAGCATAATTCATCCTAACCTCCGTGACTAGTAACTGAGTTATTCCCAATAAGCCAAGACAGAAGAGGCCAACAGGAAGCCAGGTGAGTTTATCATGTACTGGGGGGGCCCAGGGAAACCTGAACGCTCAGAAAAGGACAGAAAGGAGATTTCTGTTTTGTCATGGTTTTCCTTGCTCCTCTCTGGACAGCAGGAGCTGCTGCAGGCCCCTGCTCTTGCTGGCTGGAGTCACACACACAGGTCATTATTTGGAAATACGGCCTTTTTGGAAAGTGGACAGGCTTGCTCTTGTCTGTAGTTGGTGGTGAATAGATTTGGCCAGATTCAGCTCCTGCTGGCGCTGTTGGAAAGGCTGCAGACTGACATCGAGGAGAGCACAACTTAATTAATTCCTCCTTTAGCCCTCCCTCCCCTCTGAAAACACATTCCTCCTGAACTGTACTTTGCCTTCATCGTACTCGAGAACCATTATTCAGGAATACTTCTGGCTTTTAAAGAAGACAACCCAGGACCAGTTGGGAAGACATCACACAAATATACAAGGCTCCCAGCAGAGCCTGCTGAAGACCTGGGGGACACGACCTCGCCGGGCGCCGCTGCTCACCTCCGCATGGTGCTCTTCGTTTTGCTGTAGGACTTCGATTACCAACTCTGCCAGACGTATTGTATCTTCTAACTTTTTAGCTGGTGTGACTAACCGGCCTACATTTTCTGTAGTACAAGAACTCAAGTTAAAAGGGAAGCAGGGTGAAAAGCTAGACGTACAGTTAGTTATTTTAGAGGTTAAAAAAAAATAAAATCCCATAATATTCTACAGCTTTAAAGATCTTTTCATGCATATGTTAAATGCTTATATAATTAGTACTGAGCAAACCAGAAAGCCACATTCGTTATTATACTATGAAAATACAGTGCTCCAGCTCTAAATTTCACAATACTGTCAGAGTTGTTTTGCTTTATGGTGGCACTTTATTAGCTCAAATAAGAACATCACATTCCCTAAAGACAGCATCTGGCCACTAATATATGAAAAATATGCATCCTTCGACGTAGACGATGCTATTATAGGAATCACGTCTGTATTATTTTAAAATTCTTTTAGGAAGATCAATTCAAACAAATCTGTCTGTACTTGTAATAAATTGCCACTTGAGTAATTTAAATGTCACCTGCTACTGAGAGCAAAAATTGCAGGTCTGCCTTGCTCCAGGATTTAACTCCACAAGGGTCAGGAGTTATGCATGCTGGAGGGAGTGGAAAGTGGTAAATCCCACGTTCATAGGTAAGATTTATATGAGAAAAGAGATGCAACTTTACAACAAAAGCCCCGCAAACAAACCAAAGAGTTTAAATCCTGGAGCTTGGTGTTTAGCTATGCTGAGTTATTTCACAGCATTTTCTGAAAACTTAAAAAAAAAATTAAATTATATTCTTCCAGGTAATTTAAACTAATAATAGCACATTAAAAATCTGAGGTGCTAATAATAAGGAACACTTACAGTATTTCACAAGAAATAATGTAGAAAAAGAAAATAATCCCATTTTCCTTGAATAACAGCTTCTGCAGAGCTGGCTGAGTGCAGCCGAGGAGGGTTCTGTGAGCTGATCCCGCAGCTCACTGCCCTGGGGTGTGGAAAATCTCCCTGCAGTGGTTTCCTGGAGGAGAAGTGGAGTGGGACACCTGCTCCCTGGGGATCCACGTCACCACACTGACCACAGACATGTCTCTCCAGTTAAGAACCAGGTCCCAGTCCCTGCTCCCTAGTGCAGCGAGAGCGACCAGGGGCATTGCACTACACAGCCAGTTCATACCTCTCCACTGACACATATTTTGGCCTCTCCATAATATCAAACGCAGGGAATTCATAAATAGGTGAAGCACCAAAACACCAAATGATCAATTCAAACTGTAATTAGCAGTGTAGCGCAGACTGCATGTCCTCAGCACAGCAAAATGCTTGCAGTGCACGCACTGAAGTGCCATTACTGGGACCCACCCCGGGTCCTGCCGACAGGCCGGGTGCTGACGGGGCATCTCTCTCCAGCCTTCCACACACTCTGTGTTTTTGCTAGTGTTTAGTTCTTCTGTACTGATGGGACAGAACCTTGTTGCACAAGGTGGCCCGCTCTGCTTGGATGGCAAACCCAGAGAGAAATCCCTGCCTTGCTGAAGGCTCAGAGATCTTCCAGGGCTTCATTCTCCCCCTCAAAATCTTACTGGCTCCTAGTTTTCCCGGAATACCTGTTTACAGGTAACATATTTCCCATGAAAAGGAAAACCATGTTTCAGGACAGTCACATTTGGGTAGTCAAGCAAGGGGCTAGTTTTCAGAGTAGATTGGCAAACTGATTAGCTGGAGTCTGGCACTGCAGGGGCTCAGCTTGGCTGAGAGATGGTAAGGCACCATGCAAAAGCACTCTAAACTTTTGCTGGTTTATGTCATAGATAGGAGCCCTGGGGGTTTCTTCCACAGTTTTCCTTTTATTTCTTGTATCACTGGAATAAAAAAAAAAAAAAATGCAGGTTTCTCTTAATATAATTTATTGGGCAAATGCTGAAATTGCAGAGCTCCTGATTAACTCCTTAGTCTTTGTTCTAATCAATCCAGCACCTCACTGGCTGCAAGAGGTAGAAACCACTTTCTTTTGCAAAAGGAGCTCAAAGACACGTCCCTTAGTAAGATCTGATTGTTACTGCACCTCCGAAGCCAAGGGGAAGGTTTTCCATTGATCAGAGCAGCATCAGACCCATTCTCATTTACAACACTGATCTGCTCTCAAATATAACTAAAAGACAAAAGTGTTAATAAGAACAACTGCTCAGAGATGCTGTCTTTAAAGAAAATATTGATGCTTATACAACTTTGGCAGCCAGCAGATGTCAATCTTAATTTTTTTCCTTCTTATTTTAAATATTTCCCTGGTTAAGTTACTATACATCAGAATATTCTGCTAAGATAGCTGGAGCACTGACAGTTACATGAAACGTATACGATATACTTATCAAACATTTCATCCAACATCATGTAAAGCTCATACATATTTATAGTTTTCATGCAAAATGTTATGCAACAACAATGTTATTTTGTGCTGACGTTGATATTTGAAAATGTTGCATATGTCAGACATTGCTAGACAAAAAAATGTGGACATTTTGAAATAAATGCTACCTCTAAATCTCTAAAGCCTACCACATCGCGCTAGGTGTTTTGTGTAAAGCTGCACATGAGAACTAGCTTTCTACTGCTACACAAGCGACTGCTAGACTAGAAAACCACTGAATAAAAGAAAGGAAGACTATTACAGTACTTGGCGGCTGTTTGGCCATGCCTTTGAGCATATGATTTATCATGTTAGTCTGCGTTTGAGGAGATGATGGTGGCCCAGCCGGTGGCTTCGGCTTGGGCGGACGGGCTGCTTGTGCATGACAGAGAGAGACGCCAAAAGTAAAGAGACAAATGACTTCATAAACAGTGACAAAAAGATGGAAACTTCTAAAGGAACATAAGCAGAAACGATCAAATACAAATGGAATAAGCTGCTGGGTTTTTGCTTATTGGTATTTGAAGTATTGCACGGTAATGACACCATTTGACAACACATATTCTAGAAGTCAGCAGATTCGAACATCCTACGGTACCGTGCAATCAGAAAGCTAAAAATTCAATGCAAGTATGAAACTGCACTTCGTGCAGTCACACAAGGAAACTGACACGGGTTAATTCAGTTAAAACTCTGGAATTCAGAAAAGGTGAACTAAAAAAGATGACTTGAAGTCAACGCCCCAATGCTTAGGTACATTTAGCAATAGAATAATGAGCCACAGGAATTAATTGCTTTGCAAATATCAATTACACATTTTAGAATTAAACATCACTGTTGGTTAAAGGGAGCTATAAAATATTCTTGTGCAATTTAAACATGTAAAAAAATCTGTCACTTAAAAATGTGTGGTTCCTGATCGTTTCCAGCTCATTTAATTATTTTCAACTTGGAATTCTAGTGGCTTTTATATTCTGGGTTGAATCATATATAAAAACTTGCCAGCTCTATCAAATATGTTACTTGCTATTCCAAATGTTAGAATACTGCAATCAGGACTTGACCCATCTGTCATATAGTTTACAATATCAGCACAGGAAAAATTCAAAGAAAATAGCCTTTCCTTTTACATACACCCAGAGAATAAATTATATACTGTGAATATATTAACACAATAGTTTCTATTCCTTTTAATAACAGTTTTTAGTAGCATTGTGACTATTTTTAATCATGCCATTTGCAAGGAATCTGGCATATTTATCTGGACATTCTATTGCCAAAAGTCCTTGCCATTTTGCTTGCATTTTCCAGCGGGGGGGAAAAAATTGGTTGGCTTGTGCAAAGGAGATTTCTGATTGCTTTTAATTCTCACAGAATTATAACACTTATCAAAGTATAATAAAGAATATTTGAGTAAACCATTAAGGAGTGTGAGTTAGGTTGGTGTCCGTCTCCATACATGGGGATAGATACGTACACACACACACACACACACACACACACACACAACACACACACACATAAACATACATACAATGTGCACGTGCACACACACACGCACACAAACACACACACATATTTTTAGTCTTTGAAGCTGTGTAATGATTAATTCAGACTCTGAAATTCAAGCTACTGGTTTCTGGCTTTTTTCCTTTTCCTTGTTTTCTTGTAACAGGAAAAGCAAATCTATTCATTCATCTCTGGAGCAACCCAGATCTTTGTTCAATGTTTACCAAGGGTGGCTTTGTCCCTGGAAACAAACCTCTCAGCCTCAAGTGACAAAAATAACTGTTTTTTGGGCATTGGCCTAATGACTTTCACTCTGATTTAAAACATAAGCAAGAATTCCATTTGGCTACTTACTGATGGCTCCTGAGCTTGACATGTACGTGTAGGAAGAATATTTCACTGCCCATCACTATGGAGAGCAGGTTGTGCCAAGGTCCCTGAACGGAAAGGGATGGTGGGGAGAATGAATTGCACATCTCTTCCCACCTGCATGTGACAATTGTGGGGTGGGAACCCCTTGCCACCCAGGGGAGTCTGTTGGGTGCCAAAGCTGGGGGTGTCAAAGACAGAGAGGTCCTCCTAAGAGCGCCAAAGGCAGAGTAAAAACACAGCCCAGAATGGCATCCCATTGCACACCTCAGCTCTGCAACCCTCAAGCATCCTTAAATCTGAGTGAAGCCCCTGCATCCCCAACAGCTATCCATCCAAAAATAGGTCTCAGACTTCATGAACATCCAGACTCCAGAGTGTTGAATGGGCCTGACTAGTGCAAGTGTTTTCTGTCCTAGGGAAAAGTCATTAACAGAGAAGGAGGAGGAGGAGGAAAAAGCAAGAGATGCAGCAGCATCTTCACGAGTTGCTAGTGCAGAGCGTACAGAACAGCTTGGAGGAGGCTCCCGCTGTGCAGTTGTCAGCACAGTGCCCCGGGGTGGCTCTCACTTCTGTGAGAGACCCCCCCCAGCACCTTCCCCTGCTCCTGGCATCCCCCTGCCACCACCCGCTCTTGGAAACAAGCTTCCACAAGGCATTGCAGCAGGTTAAGGAACAAACTCTTGATATAATTCTGATCTGGCCCAATCTGCACAAATATTCATCTCTTTTGTTCGCTTCCAATTTTTCAGACCCAAATTCAAGGCTCTTGCACTACGGCTGCAAAACCACCTGGAGCGAAAGGAGAAGAGTTCTCTCTGTTCCTGGGGGCACTGAACACCCCGTGAGCCCCAGCCCATGCTTTTCTTTGTTATCTCTTTATTGCAAGAAAATTTAAAAGATCAAGGTCTGGCTAAGGAAAGGGCTTAATGTCCTCTGGAAATTTAAATGGCAATGGGGCTGTGACTGCCATGCCCTGTGAGGAACTGGAGTTTATGCGCTTCTCTGGGTCCTGGTCCCCGAGATGGCACGTGAGGTTCCTTTCAGGGACCCCTTTCAGGGGTGGCTCAGCTCCCGCTTGGAGCGAAGGAGATGTGTAAGGCTGGATAGTTTTTATGGCACTTGCTAATCTGAGCTGCAGCATGTGTGGCAGGTTTGGTTTCACTTTTCTTTTTTCTCTGTCCTTTTCCTCTCTGATCCCTCATCACAGCCAGTTTAGTATCAGAAATGCTCTTGTATTTGCTGCTCACGTGTGTCAGATGGGTAAGATCGAAACACCTTCATTGCTGAAATCAGAGGCAAGAGCAGCTTCTTCCTTACTAACAAACTGACAAAGTGCTTTCCTGGACAAACTCCTGCCAAAGGTTTTTATGCTTCTGTGTGATACTGGCAAATAAAATACTTGCAGAAGCTCAAATTACTTGGCAAATTCTGGGCTTGTGCTTGCAATAAGCTTCAGCCTGCAATGAGTATAACAGGTACATTGATAAATCTGTTCTACTTTGGGTATGGATATTGCACACAATTCATTGTGTGCGACTTTACAGACTGGAAGATTTTCAAACAACGTGCTTCTCACTCAGTACCATGCTTTCTGCTGTGTGGGTTACTAGTACTTCTCCAACAGTAAGAATTACACTTGCAATAGGAGAAGAGTATTATTGACTTCTTTTATTTTTTAAAAGTGTAGCCACTGATTCAATGATTTCCTTGGAATAATTTAAAAGTTATGACCATTGCCAAAGGCCTTAGTATCTAAGTGTTATGTGTGCATTCATTTCCAAGGCAATCATCAAAATGATACAAAGAGCTGCTGTTATCAAGACAATTGTAAAGAATAATGGACTTAAACCAAGGGCAAGGCAAAGCCGCCTTTTATTATATTCCTAAAATGAATTTGCATGTATCTGAAAGGGATTTCAGTGATGGTATTTTCTTCTTTGAAAATAAGATGTGTTACCTTAAGGCAAGAAAAAAAATCACAGAAATGGGCTTTTTTTTCAACTCGGTAAGAGACTCCAATTCAACTCAAAATCTCAACATACTGAAAAGAGAACTGATCTCCTGATTTTCTGATCGCTATTGAGCCTAGTGAAGAATCTGTGCCTATCTGAATTGTGTCTCATGCCCCAGGCAGCAAGTTGCTCTACAGTTGGTGAGAGACTTGTAGAAAGATAATGTCAGAATGTAGATGTTCAGATTTCTGAAGCTCTTGTAATAACTTTGTACTGCTTTCAGCACTGCTTTTGGAAGGGCAAGAGGAAATCTCAGAAGCTGCATAATGATTCTTCATTAAACACAACTGAATGCCACTTCAAGGAATGAAACAAATAAAGCAGCATTTCAGCAGCACATGGATACAGGTTGTCATGTCTGAGTGAAAGTGTAGGATTTATTAATGACTTCAGCCTACACTTTCACACAAAAAGATGGATGTTTTCATACATTTTGCATCCATATTTACTCAAGAAATACAATTTTATTTTCTTTCTAAGCTTTGTGGTTTATAACAAGTGCTGGAGAGATTGCCCAGCAGGTGCTGGGCTGACAAATCACAGAGGACCTCTCCTTGTCTCGGACCTGAATAACCGTCAGGCAGCTCAGCTCCTTAGCTGAGAGTTACAGATACGTGCAGAGCTTCCCAGGCTGAGATCCAGAAATAGGGAAGGCGAGTGACGTAAAGTGAGCATGGGACTGTGACAAGGGCCAGTACGAGTGCCTTGAAAAATACCACTGCTTCTTAACAACCTGCTGTATCGCTCTAGTCTAAAACCAACCTCTCCTGCTCCCGCTTCCTCGGCGGCGGACGCCTTCCACGCCTGCTGGGCCGAGTGTACGTGCAAGATGCTCCATGGCTGGTGCCAGCCAAGGCTGACACAGCCCAAGCTGCCGTGCTCAGTCCCTCTCCGGCGGGTGCACCCGCGCGCCCAGCCTGAGGCAGGCACCTGAGAGACGGCTGCCTCTGCACGGCCACTGTCGCTGCCCCTCGCTGCTCCATGGGCAGCACTGACCCCGCACCGGCCGGCTTTCAGCTTCACACCCACCCCGGCACCACCACCGGGAGTGTCTTCCAGGGAAGTCAGTCTGTCCAGGGAGGACACTGCACACCAGTGATGCAGCGTGGCAAGATGTGGTGCCTAGGGAGCCCTGATTCCCTGCAAGGGGTGGGGTGGCTCCCAGGCAAGCAGAAACCTGACATGTTTGGATAGCCCAAGAGTAGGTGATTTCCCTTGGTGACAGTGCAATAGTTCAGTGGGTCCCTCTGCTCTCCAGTTTCTTTCCAGGAGATGTCCCACCGCTCTGCTGCTCCAGCACTAAGCACCGAGGCAAGACCTGTCTTTGTCTCTTCTCTCCGTGCACCCACTCAGCGCTAACACGAGAAGCCTTTCTTCACAGAGACCAACCCAAACTGCAGGATGAGAAATAACCCATTTGAACACTAAAAAAAATCCCCAGTCCTACACCAAACCAATCAACTGCCGAACCAACACCTATTGCCTTGGCTGGCACCATCTCTAAAGCTGCCTGCACCCAACTCCAGCAGTGCAAGGTTGCACTTGTGTTCATGGGATCCCTTGCTGCCACAGCACTCCAACACAGTGCAGCACATTGCGCAAACCCCATGCATAAGGGATGGAGAAGTTATTCTTTTCCAAAGGAGTTATGGGTTCCTTACTCATATAAATAAACAGACCAACATTTATTAAAAGGTTACACTTATTAATCTGTTAGTAGTTTCGTCTGATCAGTAGTTAAAGCAAGCAAATAATGTTTAATTCTTTTAGTATAGTTTCCTGTTTAATGTTCTATTTCAATATTTTAAAGCATGGCAAGAGACTACACACTTCTCAGGAGAAAGGACATCAAAGGGTGACATTTGTGTGTTTGAGAAGAAGTTGTTTTCAGTATCTTATTTTTATTCTTGCTTCTGGCAAAATAAATAAAAAGTCAGGCCAAACCCCAGTCACTTTTGACTCCACTTAAGCTGAGGAACTGGTTTCAAGTTGAGTCCTGCTGACCTTGCCTGAAAATTTTTCATTTAAGACAAAGGGAAATTTGTGGGCACAAAGCAGCGGAGTCACAACTCCCTGTGCCCTGTCACTTGCTCCAAGCATTGAGAAGAAGCAGGTTTATTTTTAAATGAACTGGGCTGTAGGAGTGTCTGTATGAATTTCTAAACTGTAGGCATGTGATGGGCCATTGCAGCAAGAAAGATGCTCGATGCATTTATTGTGCTTAACGCACAACAGCCTGTGCTCGCTTTAATCGCTGCAGTTAATGGTAATAATAGGGATTGCTCTATTTGCTCTTTGTTTGTTTCCACCTTTCACAGCTGTAAGCAAAAATTATTTTCCATTTTCTAAATGCTGATTGCTATTCACAATTAATTTTACTGTCATGCAATAGATTATGGACCAAATTTGAGCTGAGGAGGTCTGAGGAAGCCAGAATCTGTCCCAGTCTCTTGTATGGCTCTTCTGAAGCCATTTCCCTTTGCAAACAGAGCTGAAATCAACCCGATCCGTTTTTATTTTTTTTCCACAAAACAGAACAATCCACTCACAAAAAGAAATGAACAGTTCAGGTTTCAAGGACTTTGGAACTAGGACTCTGGGATACAACAGAAACGAGAACAGGGGCTTCAGAGCTCCACCATCCCATCTGCAGAGATGGGCACTTGAGCTGAGCCTTTGCCTTGTTACATGTCACCACAGGTTATAAACGAGAGACAAACACAACTTTTGCCCCACCAGATCATTTGTTACACACTAACAAAAAATTAGAAATAAAGAAATAAAGAAAAACCCAGTCCTCCCATCAGGGCATAAAACAGAAGGTATGGAAACTAAAAATGAACATTAGTTTAATTATAAATGTGCTTGTTAGGTGTGGAAAATTAATGGCCAAATCACCAACATTTTTTCACCCAAGATGAGCTGCAGTTCTTTTGAAAAACAAGACACTTTCTCTTTACAAAGACTAGATTCTCCTCTACAGCTGTCTCCTAAGAAGATACTACATCTCTATAGGGTATTTCTAATCTACACTCTATTCTATGGAAGGAGGAAAAGGAGATTATATAGACAGCACAAATTAACTCCTTAAGTATCAATGCATCTCCATTTTCAGCCTGAAGGAGTACATATCTTAAGGAGCTATGAAAATAGAAAACAAAATAAATATAACTCAACAGTCCTAACAATTTATAATGCATATACAATTGTTCACCTGCGTCCTTTTGATTCTCTATATGAAAGAGAGAAAGCAACAAGGAGAGAAAAGAGAGAAACAAGAACAGATATGCAGGATTAATGAGCAAGTGGACCGCACAGCCCCCCAGTTATGCGTGATATATGACATTTGAAAAGAAGAAAAGTCGTCCCGTCTCGCCCCACCCCCCCCAAGCGTGGGGTTACCAAAGGAAGCTCCTTTCACGGAGGTGAGAGAAAACGCTGCACAAATAGAAAACCAGAGAGGGCGAGCTCTGAGGACACAGAGGGGATGTCCGAGTGACAGCGAGGTCGGGATGTCCCCTCCAGAGCTCGGTGCAAAGGAGTAAGTAAAAAAATTGAGGAGGAGAGCAAGTAAAGTGCATCCTTCCGCTCCAGAGCTAACAGACAGGAGACATTAAGATCTGATGTACAGAGAAAGGACAGCCTTAAACGATCTTAAACACAGGATTGGGTAAAGACCTTATACACAGGCAAAGGGATGGCTTTTTCCAAGTGTCCTTTATCTGACCTCTAGCTCACTTCTCCCCGATGTAGCTGCTACCTTTTGATTGTGTACCAGTGACAAGCACTTTACAAATTGGGGTTACACAGAAGCAAAGTAAAAATGCATTCAGGTCACGGACATAAAGAAGAACTGAAAAAACTTACAGACGGTCTGAGTTTGTCACAAACAGATGGGTTAATTGTCTAACCTGGTTTAGGCTGATAAAAAGTGACTGGACTTCTCACACTGGGTTTCACAGACAGAAGCAACAGACAAGCCAATGCTAAAAGACTTGAAGCAAGGAGAGTGAGCTGGTTTGGATCTGGACTTTCTTGAGGTAATGAGAACAGAGAGAGCGAGGACAGCATGGAGAGGAGGGTGGTAGGTACTCACGAATGGTTAAATCCATCACTTGAGAGGCCAAGCAGAAGACAGGATGCTCATACATTTCTCTCTTTTTCCCTATAAAAGAGGATTTTGGCATGCAAGAGGCTTAGGTCAGAGGTAAAGAGGTTATAGGCTGTAGGTCAGAGGAAAACTTCATATCAGGTTAAAAGGAAAGTAGCCATAGAGTATTTTGGGATACACACAGGATAAAAAGAAGGAAAAAAAAAAAAAGAAAAAAAAGGAGGGTTTAAATTTGAGATCTACTGGATTAACCATTCAGCATGCCCATGAGTCACAAGAGAGGCTGTGACCATGACTCCAGAGGTTTGCTCTGAACTGTTTGCAAGAATATAATGATCAAAACATCATGAATAGAGGGAAATAGAATTTCATTGGTTTCAGGCTCCAAGATACTAAGGATTTCAGCCTTCAGTATCTAAGGCTTTTGCAGGTATTTCTTCATAAGCATAGCCTCACGCACTGCTGCCACTGATTTGGTTCTGCATCTCTGACAAAAGTCCCTTAAACGTGTGGCTATTCAAATGTCAGCTTTCAACGGCAAGATTTCAAAGTCATGTACAGTGTGCAGGAACATGTCTCACCAAGGCAAACTTGGCATTTGCTCTTCTAAGAAAGCATCTGAACATATAGTGGACTATGCTCATGAGAGAAAACCTGATGCATGCAGCTGGCGGATGTTGGGTTGTTTGAATTAACAATCCCAGCATGCTTAGAAATTGGTGTTACAACCACTTTTGTAGAAATAGCATCAAAAAGTGGCTGTGGCCAATCACAGATAAAGGAGGAGAAAAGCAGAAGAGAGCAGATAGTGTGGAATGAACTATTTCTCTGAAAAGGCAGCTGGAAAAAAATAGGTTTGTTGCTTCAAAGTATTCCCAGACCTAAAAGTCACAGTGCAAAAAAGAGGGCAGATAATTAACATAACCGAGAAGAATTGAGGCACAAAAGGAAAAGTACACACTAACTGTTCTACTTTGGAAATGAATGCATTTTTACTTACAGATCAAAAGTTTGTTTTTGCATAGATTTATCTGAAAGAAGAGAGCAAATCTTACCAACGAGTTAGTGATATTTACAGAGAGAACCTAAGGGACCCAGCCCTGGGTAGAAGCATCCATCAACAGAAAAGCTGCTTTTGATTCTCAGTCCTCCATCCTTGTCAAGTATATTTAAACATTGCATTTTACAGAATACACCAATTAAAATATCCTGTGAAGTTGAGTACTTTGATAAATTGCCTGATAATACAATGCTTATGAAACCTTCGTTCCTTCTCTATTTTTGTCACTCATTACCAAGTCAAGAGTTGATAAACATCCTTTTAGTGCCCAATTCTTAAGTGTTTCTCACTGGATGCATAACAATGAATTCATTACCACTGGTACACAATTTGCATCATTACACAGGAAAAAAATGGAAAAAGAGAGGACATATCATGTACAGAACCTGGACAATTTGCCATATAATAACAACCCAATTTTTCATGTAAACAAGAACTAGGAACAAATCAGAGGGAGTTTTAGGGGTTTTTTTTTAATCCTCTCAATATTGTCCTATAGGCATACAACAATAATCTTGGCTGTGGGAAAGCTTCACATCACACATGACAGAAACCCAGAGTCTAGAGCAGAACATACCATTCATCTGGAAGACACAGGTTTAAGCAATTGGGAACTTGGAAAAAGTTGGGTGGGAGTTTCAAGTTGGGAGTAGCAGCCAACAGGGTACCAACATAAACTGATAACATGTAAAGAACGACTGTATCATAGAGCTTCAGTAACACATATCCTCCAGCAAACTTTAAAATGTCTTTTTGATGGCTACATGTGTCTCTGGTCACTGGTTATTATTCTCCCATAACTTAAAAGGTCAGTAATATCAGCTATGCCAGATTTAGAGTGACAAGAAAGAAATCTGATGCAAGTATGGGACCACTGATCAATGACTGTTATGTAAACTGCAAAGACAATGAAACACTCCCAGAAAAAAAAGACGTTTTAAATTGACTACAAATGATTAAACATACATTAAACAGTTTTTCAGCTTTTTATTTTTCACTGGTTTCCTGAACTGTCACGAGCAATTAGCTGCACTATACCTTCATCTGCAAATATGACATCCCAAGTATTTCTCAATTTGTTTTCTAAAACCACGACGTGAGTCTGAATACTACACCACTGGCCAAATGCACTAACAATCACAGAAAAAAGCTACAGTTCTTTTTAACTGTTTCCTTTCTCTTTTCCAGAAAAAGAAATGTTTTGCATAGCTTCCATTCTTAACTGCTTTTGAAGCCAACACCATGAAAAGTATTCTGAATCACAACAGTTTTATTGACAAGAGAATAAATAGCAAATGAGCTTCTTTTAAATAGCTCCCAGCCACAGTTGCCGCCTAGAAACATAAGAAAAATTGTAATTTCACAAAGAAAGAGCCTTACCTTCAATTTTGGCATACTCTGATAGTCGAGTATAATTGACTAGAGCTGCTTGCTCCAAGCATTTACGGATGACTGTTTTTACCTCCTCTTGAGGGACCGGAGTAACTATGTCTTTCATCAGAACCTTGACACAAGAAAATCTGATTTGTTGTGGCATCGGGCACAGGGAACTGCTTTTCTCCAAGCCCAGCACATCCATCCATCCCCACGCTAGTGCTGTGTGGCTCTCGGGGCATGTGTACAATACGCAGGACCCACTACGAGGTCACCTTGGCCAGCCCAAGATGTGGGACCTACCCCTGCTGTATTACTCCTGTTCTGTATCTACGCCCTATGGCATGCCCTGACATCTGTGACGATGATTTTTTTAGGGCATGACATTAGGAACTATCACACATTGCCCAGTGCCAGGCAATGTTTTGCCCTTCCCAGGCTCTGCTGACTGAATTGGATTTGGGTCTGGGTTTGGCCACACTGAGGGTTAGCAGAAGTGATGAAAAGGATGTTGGAGCAGCAGGAAGGCTGGAATATGGATGGGGAGGATGATGGCAAGCAGGTTTCATAGATCCAGGGGGAACAAATCTGCCTGGAGATGGGAATTTCACTGGGCAGCAGCCAGGCATCTCTGACAAGGATCTGTGGTGTGGATCCTTTCCAGGGAGATCCTCCACCCTCATGTATTAACACAGACACAGGCTGTGCTGTCTTTAGTGGCCAGGCTACACATCTGTCTCTGAGCTGAGGCAGGACAGACACCTACACCTCACACTTCAATGTTAACTATCGTTAATTACACATCCTATGCAAAGCCAACAGCTCTTTGAGCTCTTCTAGATGGAAAGATACATGAATACAGGTAATTTTAATGACTCTCTGCTATTTTTGTGCTTACCCTTTCCAGCAGTGACAGAGTGGCTTTCAGTGCACCCTCTGGACGGCCAAATGGAAAGCAGTACCTAAAAAAACCACATCATGTCAACATCAGACCAGGTGCATCTGAAAAAGCCTTTCCTGAGCTATAAAGATGCTTTCCTAAATATGCAAAACAATTCCCTAGTCCCTCTGCCTGGAATGAGCAGTCTTTCTACGGGGTAACTTTCTGAAAGGGTTTGTTGGTGTGGACACTAAGGCAGCAAAATAGAATATGGGTTAGCTGATAGTTTTAGCAGTTTCTTAAATCTGGGTGCCACCTGGAGAGTTTTTTTATCTCCTAGGAGAGAATCAAATATCATCTTGTAAAAATGGGGGGGGGAAAACTTCTCTGGAAAGGGCATTCACTTCCAGCTGGAGACCTGGCGATGCACCAGGCTGTAGGTAACACACATCGTCCATCTGTGTATGAACGTGCACAACCTGTCTGGCCTGATCGGTGTGCTGGGAGCCATTCATCCCTTTTAGTGGGGGAGTATCCATCCTTTCTATACTGAGACAGCCCTGCAGAAAGCCCTGCCTGTCAATACTAGCAAGAAAGGAAAATAAATGGGTAATAACTGAGCAGAGAGGAACAGAGATATAAGAGGATAAGGGATTTTTTTGCTGTTATATTTTAGAAAATATCCACAGCTTTACCATGCCCATGAGAGCAAGATGGTTTGAGATATCCGTTAAAGGATATATATTTAAAATCACACTCCAGCTATAAACATGCTTCACTGCCCTGTGTAGGTCTGTGTCACTTATGCAAAATTCCCGTATGCATTCAAAACCTGCCTTTTGGCTTTGCTGCTTATAGGAGGGAGCTGGGAGGAAATCAGTCCTCTCGCATCCAGCCTGGGCTCTCTGCCTTTACCTAAAATGCGTGATCTGATTCTCCAGAAGCACACGAAGCCGCTCCTTGATCTCTTCAAAACGCTCTTTCTCGTCCACAGTCACAGTTCCTATCCCGTCAGGCCTGGAGGAGAAATGCCACAGTGACTCGGGCTCCACCTTGGCACCCTGGCACCTCAGCCCCACAGCACACCACCCTTTCCAAAAGGGACCTTCCGACTATGAGACCCAGGACACAGGATGTGCCATGCCGAGACATGGGTGGTTGCAGCAGAACTGCTTCTGAGGTATCAAAAATAAACAAATAAAGAAGTAACCTCTCTCAGAGTGATAAGCTAGCTCTGGAACCCTTCCCCCCTGCCTTCCCCCTCATTTTCTCTGTTAAAGAAGTTGGGAAAAGCAGATTTACCCCTAAACACAGGTATATGTAGGGAGCAATGCCAGCTCTCACTGCAGGATCGGGCCCATTGCTGGGAAAATAGGGACTGAATTTCTGCAGAAAAATTCAGCTGCTAATTTAACACAATTCACAGTATAAAAGAATATCAGCAACAGACATACACATAAACAGGACATAAAATTCTGCACTCCTTCCTAACCACTGAATTATCCCACTATAGTGATTTCTTGAAGTGAACCATCTTCAATATATTCTGCTGAAATGTGCCCAGAGAGTGACATGCGTTTTACACTGAAAATGCAATGCCTTTTTGGTCATTTAATTTATAAAAATGAACACATTGTACAATTTATGATGGATTTTCTCAGACTGTTTGACACTCCTGTATTTGAGGAGTGCACAGGAGCGTGTTGAGGGACACCCAGGTCCTGCTGCTGTGGGGTGTTTCTCATCTTTCACAGAGCACAGTGTGCAGGCAGTCCCCGCTGAGGCTCTCCTGGGGCTGGATGATGCGGTGGTCCCTGTGCTCTTCCACCCTGTACCTCTGCTGATGCCAACCCACTCGAGAGCCGACAGCAGCAATCCCCTCCTTCTCCCCAACACCCACACGGCAAAATCCGCCTCGCAGCAGCATCCCAGGCAAGAGGAGAGAGCGAGTCTAATCCATCCATTGCCAGACAGACAATCATCGGCATCGCTTCCCATTGCCGGAGAGCAAAGTCTATGGATTTGTGTACTCCTGGGCAACTCTGCTGGCACAGGCACTCTTCAGGTAATGTAAGACGTCTTAAAATTGAACAAATGTTCTTACTTAAAGGCCTCCTCCAGTGTTCAGCTTAAGCTGCGTAAATCCGCAGTACTAGACTGGTTTGGCTTTACAAAAGACTTGGCAAGGGATTACAAAGCTTCTAATGAACCTCCTGTCAGGGGTTAATTGGTTGGCTTTATTTTCCTCTTAAAGAATCAAAGGCTCTAAACTTAAAAAAACCCCCAAAGCCATAAAAAATTAAAAGCTATAAAATCTGTGCAATCTCTTCTCTGTGACCCTTCATTTCGTAAGCTCTTAGTGTTATAAATATGAACTCTGATATTCCAACACAGGTGAATAAACCATTAAAACATTTGGGAAGAGGAACTTGCAAATTGTACATGATATTTACTGCAAAATTTTAAAGCTAAATATACATTCAATAAAACTTGTAACATGGACACAGAAAAAGACTTGAATACCAGGGCATGTATTTAAAGTTAAACAACATTTAATCAGAATCTTTATTTGATTATTTGCCAAATTCAGTTGTGTATTAAGGAAAAAAATAGGAAAAAAGATTTAGGCTGAAACTTGGATAAAATGTCTCAGCTGGGGAACACATTTCATAAACAGTTTTGGAAGTATGGATCTGGTCTCATTAGTACCTAATTAGTACTAGTTATTTTGAAGAAATGAGCAAGCCACAAAAAAACCAAATTAGATATTGAGCAAAAATTAATGCCTTAACATGCTTAATATAATTTATTCTAAAGTTCCATAAAATATTTAATATTCAGACCGAGATGTCCATGCCTTTTGTGATGCTGTGCACCTCACAGCGCCTGGTTTGCTCCCAAGCAGAGAAGAGATAATTCAAGGCAGACGGCAATAAATGCCGTACATTAAGGGGCAGAGTTGAAGCCCTTGTCTGACTTTTGGCATTCAGTCCTTCCCCTGTACCCATAACAGCTCAGAGTGTCACTGGGTTAATTGTCTCAGTGCTGACAAACGAGGGAGGAAAAGCTGCCTGCCCTTGCAGTGATTTGTTGAGGGACTGGAAATGGTCTGAAAATTGTGTTACCCTTTGCTAGGTCAATAACCTCAACTGGTGAGATTTAATGGCAGGATCTGACAGCTCGGGTTGGGTCGCAGCCCTTTCACATGAATCTCAGCTTCCCACTGTATTCAAAGCGCTCGCCATGTAATGACTCGTGGTGGACACCAGGGACGGGCTGACGTGACAGCATCGGCCGCGTCCCGGCTGGGCAGTGGCGGCTCTGGAAGCGTCATTGACCCACATGAAGACGAAGGGTGGGCTCTGAAGAGAAAGTCTCTGGCCAACGTGTCTCTTGGCCAAGTCACAACACCCCAAGGGATGCCAACGGAACCACTGAGCTGCGCACAGACCATGGAGGCTTAACACCTTGCCTTTGCCATCCTGGGGAAACTGTGTGAGCCAGGAGGACACAAACCCAGTGGCTCCAGCCACCGCTACCTCCATGCAGGACGCACTGTGCAGCGTAAACACACGCTGCTCTCGCGTATCATGCAAACTTGAGACAATCTACAGGTCAGCTGTAGCCATTTTTGGAGCAGCGCAGATGTCTGGAAGGGCCTGCCAAGCGAGAGCCATCACCACGGCAAGGACTCCCTTTCTCACCCAGCTGTGGACTATATTGCATCTGACATGATGAGCATCTCTTGAATCTACCTTTCAAATTTTCGGCAAACCATTTTCTCACTGTCCTTCACAAAGTTGACATTTTCGGCAGCATGATAGGAAAGATGTCATGTCGGCTGCTTTTCAAGTTGTTGTCACAGTGGTTAGCACCAGTTCTGTCATCTTTGCTTTCCTCACAATCCCCCATCTTGAGCCATGTCACAAATAATAATACTTCCGATGTTTTTGTCAAATTTCAAATACTATAACCCAGCTGCACATCTTCGGATTTACTAGTTATGTTAATCTTTGTTGCTCATCTTCCCAGAAGCTGAAGCATTAGGAACTCATTAATTAGTGACAAATGCAGGATATAGATAGAACTGGAAAAACACTACCCAAAGCCTTGCACTTAATTTATTAGCTCGATAATTTTGAAACCTAATTAAATATTCAAGTCAAATATACTTTGAAAATGTAATCTTTCTGAGGGAACATATTTATTTTCCTTTTCGCAAGAACACAAAGGGTATATAGCTTAGCATCACTATAATTTAAGATTCGCTTCTGTGCTAGAGACAATTCCAGTACATGGCTGATGGGGCTTAAAAAAAAACCCTAAGAGAAGCTCGTCACCCCAGCTTATTGTGAGGCTTTTATTGGCAATTTTGTTTTCAGCAAAGGTCTCCAGCTCAACTTTGATATTTGCTATTTGATCTCAAGGAGAGAAGCACTGACTCCTCCAGCAAACAGCATCTCTGCAGCAAGGCCAGCAAAAACGCAGCTGCAGGAACTGGTGTTCTCACACACAGTCCATACCCACATCTCTACTGCACCGAAGCAGTGATGAGAAGTGAGAGGAGAGCAAAAGGGTGAAAAAAAGTTTTTGATGTACATGGTATATACAAACACATGAAGGACAAAATGGGTTTGGGTCTATGAATTCGGGCTGACAAACAACATTAATGTCTCCATCTGTGTGAGACACAATTCCATCCAATTCTCTACAGCTCCTGCTCATGGATACTTGAGGTGTACGGCAGAAGTTGTGGGCAGAGAGGGAAGCAGAAGGGCAAAAAAGGCAAGAAAAATAACTAACGAGATTTTTAATTATAAGTAAACAAGTTTCAGAGCACTCCTTCTGCTGCAGATTCACTGTGTTGGCTCTAAACTAGTAAATTCCCACTGTAAATATTTCATATGAAAAGTTTTAAATGCCACTTTCCTAATCCCCCCATGTTTTTAAGTTTTAAGCCACGAAAACAACAACATCAACAAAGCAGGTGGTGAAATTAAAAAAAAAGGGTTGCAATTTAAACAGCAAAAAATATAGTCCTTGTTTAGCTTAGATGGTTTGTGCAAATTCCAGGGTTAATTATAAATTATAATTAGGACCTGTGATCCTAAGGCCACTGCTTTATTCTACAAGTCCCACCTCCCCCCATGCCCTTTTCTAATTATACCCAGTGCCCCCAGGGCTAGTTATGCTGCTAAAACAAATATATCAAAATGATTTTTTAACAAAGACTAATATATGAAGCAATAGCATGCATTTGTATGCAATTATAAACATACAGTATAGCTCCAGCACGTTAATCTCTTTGACATAAGCCTCTATGAAATACCATGGCGGCTTCTAAATGAAAAGACATATCATCTTTTACACCTTTTATGTTTAACTTGTCTACACTTTTTTTTTTACTGGGGAAAATATTGCTTACACGTAGCAAACAGATCTTTGCACGCACTGTGAGCCCTGGCATGCAGAGCCAAGGGAAAAAAAACAATGTCAAAAACTGATGCAAATAATTTGATTTTTTAAGTAACAACTCAAATATAAAACACGTGCTGCCTTCAGCTCCCTTGCTGGTTGCCAGGTGCAGCACATATGAGCTATACAGTAAACATCGATGATTAGTGCCTTGGACGGCATGTGTCAGGATAGGCTTTCACAGGATCCCTCGCAGGAAGACTTGCCTGTGCGAAGTCCCACCGGTTGCACGGGGCCGGGCTCTGGGGATGTGGGCAGGATCACAGCTGCCTGCCTGCTGCCTCCCACCTCTCCCCCAGCAAATCGGCCTGAAAGAGCCCACCTGTCTAGACCCCGAGGAAAAAAGTGTATTCAGCAAACATTGATTTTCCCCAACTCCCCTTTCTTCTGGGGATTCACACGGTGTGGGAAAGGTCGGCCGGGAGCCCTTTGTTCACCCCAGCCTCCCGTGAGATGCTGCCGAGCATGGGAGCCATTTCATCTCCCAACTCCTGCCTTCATTTTGCTCGAGCTCTCCTCCACGCCGCAGCACCGAGCCAAGTCACGGCTCATCGCTCCTCATGTGCGATCGGCACCCCCGACGTACCGCGGCTGCACCGGATGGTTTCTGAGCCCTGCCATCCTCCACCCATTGTAATGAATCACGTCAGCCGTGGAGCTGGTGACCTGCTGGTGGCTGGCAACCCACCGCCCTTCAGCACAGGCGCCGGATCCCACCCGACAGACAGTTGTAGCGCGTGCTGTGTCACCACAGACTTATCGTGGGGCTGGATGGGACACGGAGCCGGCACCCAAGGAATGGGTACGGCATTACGCCCTGCCAGGTTCAACCTGCCTTGCTGCAGCCAGGGCAGTGCGGCTGAATGAGGCATGGGAACTCAACACAAAGTCCTGGGAAAGCATACGAAGGCATCACGATAAAGTGTTCATATATTTACTGCTTAAGGGCCCAAAACAATCCTGGATTTCTTTTGTTTCAACTAGCTGTGTAGAAATGTTGCCTTTATTGTGAAAACAGCCAGATATGCAATTAGAATATAACGGCAAAAATTACAGGTATGTCACATAGAGTTTTCAGTGCCTCAAGGTTTATGACAATTTCATTATTTCTGCAGTGAAAACATAAAGGAAAGCTAATGGTGACACTAGCTAAAGAAGGAGCTACGTCTTGAAACCAAGCTTGAGGCCATAAAATACAGTTTACAGAAAAAAGGGAAGTCACTAATACACCAAATTAATTAACAGAGAGACTTGTAGCTGCTTGGACCTTGGATAAATAGTCATTGAACAACTTGCAGAAAGTTACGGTGTTCAGTTGTTGTTAGACTGGAGGGGCTTCAGTCCAGCATCCTGATTTTGATAAGCTCAGGGTCTGCTAATACTTAGCACACACATGATCAATATTTAAGTCTTATTTTTAAAAGTTTTGGATTAACAAGCACAAAAATAATCTTTTGTGGTGCCAACTTTAAAGTTTAAAAATAATATTATTATATGCCTAAACCAAAAAAAAATGCTCAAGAGAAACCAAAGCCACTCCTGAAAGCCACTGCAAAAGGCAGGAACCGCTGCTCAACGTTTAGGCACAAGATTTGGACCTGGAAAACCTGAGCTCAACTTTCTGCTCCACAATGCCTCCCACATGCAGACAGGGAAACAGTGAAGCTCCTCTAACACATCACTCACTCCTCTTGTGTGTCAATAAGCTGGCAGTATTGTCATAGCCCTCTGACACGAAGACAACAAAAACACGGAAAGAGAACTCAGAGAAAGATCTCAGTGGCCACGTAAAACCTTCTGTAATTTTATCCCAAATCACAATGTCTTCTCAAAACCATTCCTGCTCTTACCTTCACTAGCTTTTGAGAACTACTGATAAAGGAAAGCAAAAGCCTCAGTACTATAGTGGTGGTACCAAATGCAGAGACATCAGCAAAGAGACAATGTATGTTGTCTGATGTCTGGATGACACTGTGCCTTTCTTGCCTGTCACCTGTAAATGTATCAGAAATCACATCATCTTTCATAATGGTAAGACTTTACAAAAGGCATCCAGCCGACACGACTGTTACCAACTCACTAATAACCACAACAGTTAAAAAGCATCGAGTTCCTCAGTCTTAGTGAAGAGCAAGTACCTGGGGAACAGCAAACCATGTGGATATTCCTCTTGTTGATCCCTGCCTTCCTGACAGCCTGACCTCGCATAGTCAGGTGTCTGCAGGAGGTGAAACTTAGGACAAGTAATTTGCATTTGACTCCAACTTCACTTGAAAAACAGATGAAATTCAAACAAAAAATTAAGGGGACTGTCATGCAAACAGCAGTGATTTAAAGCCTTGGTATGGAGAGATCATGTCAGGGGTCTGAATAAGCAACCTGAGCCCAAAGGAGCGGGGAGACCAAACTGACATATAAAGCAACAGGGCTACAAAAGGTCCCCAAAATCCCATTTTGACCATTTCACCTGCTGCAGCCACAGGGTCAGCTCCAAGCTGGAAGTGCTCTCCCACCAGCAGCCGTCCTGCTCCCATCCCGGCTGCGGTGCGGTGGCCACGCTGCTGAGGCGGGAGCCGGACAGGCGAGGAGGCGTCGTCCCCGCGCTGACGCCTGTCATCCTGTCAGCCTTGACCTTCAGGCTGTCCTCAGCATCCGCACCGCAGCCTGCCTGCACTTCCCCGCTGACTGCGAGCGACTGTTGTCTCGCTGCCTGACCTTATACAAACACGATACAAACAGACAGCCCACCTCAGCTCCATCACTGTCCGCTGCTAATACAGGAGATTGATAGCCACATGAAATGATCTCCCTGCTCGACCTTCATTACTGGGTGGCATATTCTGACTGACAGCCAACCTCATCCTGGGGAAAGCTAAACCATCCGTTCAGGGTTTTTACTGTCTAAAAGTGAAGGAACTTTTTTTTCGGTAAAGGAAATGAACGCTTTTTCAGTTTCAACAGAAAAATAAGCCTTTGTTAAACAGAAAAATGTCTCGTGACTCAATCTTTCCCAAACCACTGTGCATCCCAAAAACAATGCGATGCATGGCTACCCCAGGATGTTCTGTTGAATGTTGTGCTGGGTCTTGGGGCAGGTGTGCACCTTCACAAAATTTTTGCAGGGAAAGTTTTTAGCTCTGCCATGAGCTATAGGTTTCCTGGGGAGAGCAGGGCCAGCCATAGGGCAACGAGCAACTCATGGACACAGCAGGTGGGAGGAAGGGACATAGATAAAGTCAACATGGCTTTACACACATTGCAACTGCCAGTAAGGACTGCATGGGTAAATACTGGCTTTCCATCGCTCTCTGCCAGCCAGCTTGTGCACGATGCATGTGGCCTCAAGAGATTCCTGAAAAGAAATCGTGACTCTTCTGCTCAGATATTCAGATTTCTTACAGTAGACACAAAAGATACAGATTCGTGTTTTCTCTCAGACCCCCTGTAGTCCCTTTCTGTGACCTTCTGATAGCAGAAGCCAGACACTGCTCCCCGCAGCCTCCGCACCAAACTGCCAGGTGTTACCCAGAGCCTGCCCTTGGTGGGAACGTGCGATGTCGCAGCCTTGCAGCTCCTGCACAGAGCCTCCTGAAATCCCCAGGCAACAGAGACATGGCAGTGACCAAGAAGGAATATGAACCTTCAACCGTCAGCTAAAGACAGCTAAGTCATAGCAAGGCACCTCATTCCTTTCTTGGAATATTTTAAATGAGTGACTGGAATAGCCCATCCATGGCTGAGCTGCCCCTCTGGCAGTGCCCAGCAGCTCCTGGCATGGCACAGCAGCCACATACAGCCTTGGACAGCTTTATAGCATGGGACTGGGGTCTACACACCACATGAGTTTTAAAGCAAGACATTTTCCTGAGCCCACAACTCTCCAGCCCTGTGGGAGGGAATGGCAGGTTGTCACCTTGGCCAGTACTGTCAGATGCCTCCTGTCACCAACCCTGATGAAGAGGAGGCTTCAGCCCTGGCTGTGCTGAACTCTGTGCTGAGGTATAGGGGGTAGCTGTGACCAGCATCTGATGTCCTCTCTGTTATGGGCCAAATCAGATTTGAGCCAGGTCCTGTTCCCACACTGGCCAACGTAAGTCCTGCCTAGGACAAAGCGCAATGGGGCAGTCAGTTTTGCTGCCTGGTCCCATCTTCTACACGCCATATGATCCATCTCCTATACACATGCCTAGAAAACTCAAGGTCCTGACCTTCTATGGGACTTGGGTGCCCAAATTCCATCCAGCTCCCAGGGGAGCACATGACCCAAATTCCAGAGCACAGTGGACCTCCCTGAGCCGTGGGGTGCAAACTGCCCAGTGTGCTCAGTGACTGAGTAGCCCAGTGCCCTCTGCAACACACTCCTGTGCACTGCACGCTTTAGCTTACCTTTTTGGCTCTGGATTCGGCTGGGATTTGGGCTCTTTCTTTTTTTTGGACTCCTTTTTGGAATCCTTTTTTGTCTCCGTTTCAGTGGCAGGGGCATGAGACGCTTTGCCCCCCTCACCGTCTGCACTTGGCTGTGACCCACCAAGTAATTCTGCCATGAGTTGGCTTGGGGGAGTGATTGAAATGCGGGTGGCAAGGCCAGCAGAAAAAGTGAAAGAAACAAGAAGAAAGCATGAAAAAACTCAAAATAAAACGAAAGGAAATTACACGGAAAGGAAACAACTGAAATCATATCACAATTGGCAAAGAAAGAACGAATGAGCAAAGGAAAGTCAGAACTAAAAAAGAAACTAAGGAAGCAAGAACTTGGTTTCCATGACAAGATGTATGAAAGTAACCACAAAAGCAAGTGGCAGCCTTGCAACATAAAACCTGGGTAATGCTTGTCGTAATTTGGGGTGGTATTTACCAGGGCATTTACGAAAACACGTAATTATTTTATAACACTCCTTTCTTTAGCAGCATATGCAGGATACAGAGTGATATCTCAAAGTATATAATACAATTTAACAGAAAAAAAGCAGAAAAAGAAGTTGCAACAGATGCTACAGCTGTCAACAAAATAAACAGAGAGGGACAAAGCACAGCTCCAGTTCCTCCCATCAAAGGCTTGCCAGATTTGAGAGAAAGGAACTGGCTTCTTCTGAAACCGCAACTGCTTTGTAACAGAGCAAGATAAAATTTTCAGTTATGTCTAAGCAATTTCTGAACTGATGTCACGTGGACTTTAAATGAGACAGGGATGCCCAAGGGCTTAAAGCCCTTCTGAACACTGAAGTTTGATGCTGCTGAAAATTTCACTGCTGTGACTTGTCAGATCCTCTCTCACAACAATTAAATCAGCACAGTGTATCGTTTACTTGTATTTATTCAACCTGTGACAGTCACAGGTACTTTAACTTTATCTTGTCCAGAACTGCATGTAGCAGGTGTCTGGGCAGGAAAGTTAAAACCCTTCATTTCTGGATCCTCTATGTGCATTTTTACTGCTTACATTAAACAAGCAATGAAACAAACAAACAAACCGACTATGCCACTAGAAGTGCTGCTGCCAAACATCCACTGTGAAAACAAATTGGGGACTGTTGTGCATTATCCAAGGAAACCTATATTTGACAAAGTCATCCCTTGCTGGCTAGCCAAGAAGAATTCCTTACCTGTTGCCATGAACATGTGATGCACAAAAGGCAAAGCTGTAGTGAAGTAAGGTGGGGTCAATCATAGCTCCGTTTTCTGCGCGCTCTAGCAAATCTCTGAGGTAGCAGAGATGTCTGTGACAGCCTCTCACTCCATTACGTGCACAATACTCATCTAGCACAAAGACCTGGCCAGGACTAAACCAGCCCTGTTTAGAAATAAAGAGACTTGATTTTAAATATAAGTTATTAAATACAAAGGCTATCAGATTTGGAGGTGTAGTGGTCAACTGTTCTAATAAAAGAAATACAAACCTAAGGCTATGTTAAGGAAAAAGGAGAGAGGTCACGCAAACAATACAGTCTGTACATCATCACTCAAACACAGCACATACTCAGTGCAACTGTTAACAAAAACATATTATGCTACCATTAAAGGGAAATGTCATTTAAATGCTGAAAAGTTAGGCCAGTTCATATCAGTGCCTAGCAAAAAAAAGAAAGAAAGAAAAAAAATACACCTTTAAGAGATGACGAAGGTTCAGTTATTTAAACAGCATAAAACAGCAATGTCATTTTGGGGATAGGATTGTACATTTGGGCAGGAGCAAGAAGACTGATCTGGGGGAAGAGGACAGAAGATTACACTGAACAATGACTTCTCTTGCATCTGGCAGGTAGGAAGGTCCTGCAGACAGAGAAAGGCAGCTCTGCAGTATCAGAAAGGGATGTTTCCTGCTGTCCTTATTTTGTACCACTGGCGACAGGCTCTGACATTGCCCATCTCCTCATCACTGAAGAAAGGGGAGCTCTGCTCAAGAGCAGGGTTTCTTTACCCATCCAGAAACCCCAGACTATTTCTGTTTGTCAGTCCTGAGGGCCTGGTGACACGCGGCTTGTGGTGCAGCATCCGGACTCCCAAGGAGGACACCCTTCCCCGTGAGGGGACGGCTCTGGTGAACGTCCTGGGACAGCCGAGTGGAATGTGCCTCTGCTTTTGGGAAAGGTGCTAATGACAACAAGAATAATCTCGTAGATTGCTTTTCAAAATGCTGCAAAACAGTCAATATTTACATGGAAATTTGGGTGCTAAACAATTGCTAAGACGCAGCTCTGGAATGCATCAAGCTGCAAAATCTTTCATCGTTTAATTGAAAAGTTCCTGCAGCGGGCGGGAGAGTAGTTGAGGCAGAGCACTGCCCCTATAGGCAACTTCTTTGCCACCCCATCTGTTACCCCAAATGCTACATCTTAGAAACAACACTGCTGTGAAAGATTAAAATATATTTTCTACCACTCAGATGACACCAAATCTTTTCTAGATGCCAAAATAGCTGCTTTGAAAAGAGTTGAAGAAATATCAATTAAGAGCTCAAAGACATAGAGAAGGATTTGCTCATCCTTATTGGGCCAACTCCAAAACAGATTGAGAAAAGAATTAAAATAATGAGGGGAAAATGATAGATATAGGGAGAAGCTACAGTGCTGGGATCACTAGAAGTGCACATTTCAAAATGAAGACACAGAACAATGCAGATGGGACAGCCCTCTGGAAGGCTATTTTTTGGGAGGGGTATATTTGCCTTCACCACTTTTAATGGTATTGTTGTCTGCTTTTTGGTTGGTGGTATTCTGCTTGATTCTGGAATTCTTTACGTTGCCTGTTTGTTACATCCTTGGATGATCTCTTCACCTTGTCTCTCTTCACATAAGTCTTTGGCTATCAGGCATGGTAAAAATATAGAAATGCCATGATTGCTCTGCAATAGAAAGATGTCTGTGTTCGGTTATGGGGGTATAAGTGCAGCTGAAATTGTTACATTCTCCTAATACATACAAAGGACTCATTTCTCCCTATGAGGTGAAATCTTGGCCCTACTCACATCAATGTGAAGGCTGGCGCTGATTTCACTGGAGTCCAGTATCAAACCCAGAGTTTGAGGCAAAGGAAGCAGAGGTTGGACCCAGTGATCCAGAGCACCCCGCACTGCTCCCCTGAACTGGATGTTGGTCCTCAGGAGGAGAGAAGGGACGAGGGCAAACACTCAGGATTGGCTGCCATGGTGCAATGGGGGGAAGTGTGAGCAGAAGCTCAGAGGCTCAGTGATGAGTCTCAGACCTCACAAGACCACAGGCAGCAGACTATTGGTGAAGAGATCCAGAGCCCAGGAGAACCAGGCGGTCTTCCTTTGCAGGCAGAGGCAGGAAATAAAACACCTGCTGCTGAATGGGGCTCCAAAGGAGCAGTAAATGCTGCTCACTACAGCTCCAGAAAAAATCCTAAGGTTTGACGAAAGGTGGCATTCAGACAGATCTTCCTCACCTTCAGGCGGATCCGGGTTCTTGATGAAGACTTGCCTGGCCCAACCAGCTGACACCCAGCCAGCCTGGCAAATGCAGCTGACAGCAATGACACACAGGGTGTCTGTCCCCACTCCAGAGAGGGGTAGCTCTCACAGATGTCTCCAATAGGATGAGGAAACCTGGAGGGGACAATGGGGAAAGGGTGCAGAGCACAGGGAGATCCACTGACTATGTTCAACAAGCTGAACTGCTCCTATGTGGGAAAATGTGTCCCAGGCACCAGCAGAGTGCTATGGGAGCTTTGCAGCTGGGAAAAGCAAGAATTGGTCAGAGTTGGTGAAGGGCAAATGCAAATTTTGAGAAAAACAGAATTTTTGAGGGAAAATTTTCACGTTTCAGTAGCTGAATTTTCCCTTTTACCATAGGAAGTCCAAGAGAATTTAAACTTGGTGGCCTGCTTCATGGACCTCTTCCCATCACTCTGAAGACCTTCCCCTGGTACACGCTGTGCTGTATAATGTGAATTCCATGGATGCTGACACATCACGGTCAACAGAGCTCCAGCACAGACATGTCTGTATGAGCTGGATGCTGGCAGTGGGTTGGGAAGTCTTGGGAAAAGCTGAAGGGCAGTCTCAGGAAACAACACACACCTACAAGTGAAAGGAATGAAGACCCACATGTGTGGGGGGTCCATACTAAGCTGGAACAGCTGAATACTCTTCCCAAAAGTCCAGGAAGAGCCCTGAGTGCAACTGTGCTACCAGTTTGTGAACTATGGGCAGGAGCCCTCAGCAAACTGCAGAAAGAGCTCTTCCCGTTTCCCAGCACTGAGCTCTCTGCCAGTAAACATCACTTCTGCTGTGGCTGAGATGAGTCAGCCAGGCTGTTTGTTTTCCTAGGGATGCCTGGCTCAGCCCGTGAGTGGGCTCACAATTGCGTTGTTTAACCTGGTTCCACAGAAAGGAAGTGATGCTGAGTTATCCTCTGTGTCAGGGTGAGCACTGTGTCTGGGTAAGTCTTCCCTGGCACCTCCACATCCATGTTTGAAAACAAGAAGGGGTTCAACGAGGCAAGTCTGTGGGACCTTGCATGGAATGTCCTGTAGGGAGAATAAGAATTGCCCAGCAGCACACAGAGTGGACAGAGCAGGCTTACCACGGGCTCACAGTTCCTCCAGCCAACTCAATGTAGGGCTGTCACCAACATCCCAAAGACATAGCAAGAACAATGGGAGCTCTTTGCAGTTAAACTCAAATTTTCAGGTCAGTCTGGATTTTTTTACATCATAATCAGGACCAAACCACGGTAAAGCAAGTAAAGCAGCATGTGAAATCCAAGCATAGGTGAACACAGGCCATTACTCTCTTCCTTACAACACTGCAATGGGTGATTTGAAAGAAGATCAAATTGATTGGTTAATTGGTGATGATCCGCTCCGAAGAGGCATGAGTCTTGGTGCTGAGGGGAGCTCCACTACTCCAGCAGGTTCTAGCAAGGGCCTGAACATCTCCATAACAAGCAGAAGTGAGGCTGGTGGGTTTCTTGAAGAAAAACATTGTTAATTGTTTTCAGTGATGGCCTCGCACCTCTCCATGGGTTTAATTCAATGGCCACAGCTCTCTCACCAGGCCTGAGATTGCACAGAGACAAACCAGCAGCAAGCCAACCTCTCAGACATGCATGGATGGGGATGGTCTTCCTAGGGTCAGCCATGCGTGGGGAGCAGAAGCTGCATGCCAAAGTTACTGCCTGCCAGAGCAAAGACCTCGATGGAACCGGTGAGGAACCTGCTGCAGGTCTGACAATGCTCCCACCAAGCCTACTTGTACCACTTGGGTATCTGTTGGTAAAGTGCAGCCTTCCCCCACCCAATCCTTACCTCAGGGGATGTCCACAACGTTCCTCCTAGCCCTGCCTCTCCTCAGGAAGGTGACGATTCACTACCACTAATGGCATTTACTGATTCTCAGCCATTCAGAGGAGATTGGTCCTTGCGTGCAGTGCAAGGAGAAGGGTAGTGAGAGAAGCCCCACAGTGGAGGGGGATGTGGGGGGCAGGATTTGAGATTGACAGCCTCATTGCCAACTGCTCAGCTGTGTTCCCAGGGTGCTCTTTTAACAGCAAAGCACTTGAGAGTCCCAGCTCCAAGACTGCACAGCTGGCAAAGATGAGGGCTCTCAGCACGGGGTAGTCCTTCTGCTGAAGGAGCCCACCATGATGCCCCAGTATGGAGGGTTCTGCATAACTCTGGAAGGGCAGCGGGTCAGGATCTGTCCCATGTCCTGTTCAGGACAGGTCCTCTAATTCAGGTCCCTTTAGAAAGGATTCATTCTGTTGTTTTCTCAAAAACTAAGAGCCTCTTCATCCTCCTCACCGAATCTGCTAAAAATTAATTGCTCGAGTTGTATTGTTTCATCTTATTTGTCATTTAAACCCTTAGAGTACCCAGGAGCCCCCAAGCACTGTACCCCAGCCAAAGGCTACAAGCTGTCCTGGAGCATCTCCATGCCACTGTCCTACAGTGGGCTGAGAGCTGCAACTGCTGCTCACAGGAGTACTCAGGATGGGCATGCGACTATGTGAGCATGGACAGACTGCAGCATCACTGCAGTTATCCACACAGTACCATCTGTTACCTGCTTGGGATCCCTGCTCATAAAGAGACATAAAGGTGGGCCACAGTTATTCCTGGTGGGACTCCACTGACATGGGAGGTGGTATCAGACCATCATCTCTCCCCTGTTCTCTCATCCAGAAGACTCTGGAAGGCAGTGCAGGAGGCTGCAAAACACTGCTCTCTATTTCACATCCCCACACTGGAGTTTGTCTTTGCAGGAAGAAACATTTTAAGCATTGCAAACAGAAACGATAAAAACAGTGCGACTGGAGAAGAACAGCAGTCAATTCACTGCAGGCAGCCTCTCAAAAGAAATACCTCTGGGCCAAATTCAAACCTGGTGTAAACAGAAGTCAATCTTCCAGCAACAGGGGGATTAGCCCCCACTTGCACTAGCTTTGACTTTGCTGCTTGATGTTTATACCACTAGAGACCAAAGAATATACTTGCCAGACAAGAATAGGAATCATTAAGTCTGTGGTCCAAAGTGAGGCGCTGAACCATCTCAAAGAGTGAAGCGTGGTCAAAGTTACAGGGATTGGAAGAGATAAATTCATCCATGCCATGCTTTTGAGCTCTATCTGCATCTGTTCATTTATACATATAGAGAAAGACACCATTTAGAGAGATATAAGACATTTTAGTTGACAAATACAACAGAAAAAAATATACAGTATGAAGCACAAAAGCTAAATATCTCCTCTTCCTTCCATTGCCATTAAGTTTTCTCTTTGCAGGCTACATAGTACACTTCACCTCCCATTGTCAACTTGCATCAGTTATGGACTATATTATTGCATTTAGGCATAAGATTTTAGAATTAACATCTTGTCAACTGCTCATTATAGTGCATTTATTCTGTACTTGAAACCAGAACATAAACCCAAGAATTCACTTTGTATCTTACAATAGGCTATGAGTTAACAGAATTTTGGCTCACGTAAGTAAATTAGCTCCTATTTAGATAGTTGTGGTTAATTGTAATAGATTCTGCCATTCTAATGAATGCTACAGCTGTTGTATTTTTCTCTACATTTGCTATGTTTTCTAGGTATCAGACCAGTTACGTTGTTCTTTATCCAAATGCCAATGTTTGTCTTCCCCACGGCAATTTTTTTTCCTAATGGCAACTTTAAATGCTACCTCACCGAAATAAAAAGATGCTCTTTTAAGCATTGCTAAGAAGTTAAATTGATATGTAGTTTGTTGTCACAGAGGCAGTAACCCGACAGTGCGCCGGAGCTGCCAGTCATCCCGATGGAGAGACTGAATTTCCTCTGCCTGGATTACGAGCTGCCATTTTTGGGTGAATTAACAGCCTCAACGTATTCACACTTCTCTGCTTTGGGTGACGTTTACGGGCACTAACTCCTAGGGGCTAATTAATTAATCTCAACATGGTTAACTAAAAATACACCGAATTCAGCAGTTGAAATGAAGCCGCCAAACCGGCCTGGGTGCGGCCAGCCGGGACCCTGCTGGGAGCAGGTTTTGTTCTACCAGCGGCTGGGGAATTAAAGGACACCTTTCACTCGGTTTTGTCTGTGCTCAGCTTCCTACTATATGGGTTCTTGCCAAATCCTTGACAAAGAAAATAGGATTTAAATCCTTCCCCTGTTTGTAGCCTCCTACGGGAACTGGGTGGCCTTGAAACAATGTGGCTGAAAGGACACAAAAATGCAGTTTTCCGCAACGGCAGTATATGGTAACTGTATTTGTTTTAAAACAAAATCCCTCTTTACCAGAAAAAAAAACTCCAAAAATCTTTAATTAAAAAAAATTCAAGTAAATAAAAAGATCTTTAAATGAGAGTGAGAATGTTCTTTTATATATGTTTTACTACTCAATATTTAGCTGTGAAGGATGGCATGTCTTTCTAAATACCTTGTTCATGTCAGTGCTCTCACATATTACTGATCATTGGAAGCAATCTTTAAATTTTCCGTATAGTCTGTCATTATCTATATAGAAGCTATATAAATAACATCATCCACTGGAAGGAAATCAGACAAATGAAAACATGCAAGATTTCAATTAGCTGCTAGCAATACTTAATTCAGCAGTAGCTGGCAATTTTCCTCACTAAAACCCTGCTGAATAAACACTGACGTTTTACCTACAGCTGGTTAATTTTTGAGGGTCTGATCCCCTGTTTCACTCTGTGTGCTGGGTCCTGTTGTCCCCCACCCTGCCTCCCTGCCCAGTCTCAAACTCCCCCCTCTGCCTCTGCCAGCAGCTCCGTGCATTCAGCACAGGGACAGAAGCTGCCGATGGTGCCAGGTGAGGTGGCAGCACCAGGGCTGGTTCGGGGGACAGGGACAACTGCCCTGGGGAGCGCATCCCCTGCAGGGAACCTCTCCAGCATCCTTGGGCACGGGATGCGAAGCCCACCCAGCCCTGGGGCTTGTGGCATGGGTCTGCTCCTGTCTGTTATGACAGCTTTCTGCCCCCTGTCTCTGTCCCTTCCGGCCAAGATAGATTTGATTGCGTTCACTCCCAAAGAGTCCGGCTGTGCTGTTTTCGATTCCATCCCTAGTGCCCGCAAAATGTTTTAACAGCTAGTATCAGACTATTTTTAATGGCTTGCTGCTCTGCCCGGCTCCTCGGAGTTGACTGCAAGCTGACAAATTGGCTGGAGGCCTTCATTTGCCAGCTTCGCTCAGAGATTTTATTACTTTTCAATTAGGAGCCCTGATACACTGTCAATCCTCCCTCTCAGCCAACTAGGCTCCGAGAGCTGAGTAAATCAGCTGGAAATTTGAAGAGTCCTCTAGCCCTTTAGCTGGTGAACTTTTTTGAGCATATGTGCTAGAAAGCATGTTTGAAATGAGTATTTTTTTCACTCCAGACTAATAAGCTTTTCCCAGCGTTACGTTCTCTGAGCAAGGTGGGCTCAGAGCAGACCTTCAGCTGGTGGGAACCGACCAAAGCACCACAGGCTTCCACCGAGCTGAGGGTCTGGCTGGGCTTTTTACAATCTCTCTGCCCTAGGCAGGGGCACAGACAGTTCCCTGCCAAGCGTGAGAACAGACACAGTGATTAAATGTCCTTCACAACTGTCCATAATCAGGGGCAATTTTACTTTCATTAATCACTTTGAAGCCACACCTTACTGAGCATCCCTTTGGGTGCCTGCTCAAAAGCCCATTCCCCCCAAATCTCTCCACCTCGGAACAACCACATGAAAAGAGAGACATCAGACATGGCACTGCGTGAGCTCAAGTAACCAGAAAAGCATGATCCACATGACTTCTGCTCAGTCAGTGGTTTAAAATGTGGATTTCTGCCATGGGAAGGAGGATGAGCAGCTGCAGCTCTTCCTGCATAGCCCAGCACCACAGCTCTTGCATGGCCAAAACGCTTTGCATCAGCAGAGATACAGGGCTGGGGGGGTGCATGTTGCCCACACAGGGGATACAGCTGGTGTGATGTGAACTGGAGATGCCTGTGGAGAATGGTAACACAAATGTGTATTTCTTTTAAATGGAATATCAGCTCTGAGCCAAAATTCTTAAAAATAACTAGGAGTAAGTTAAAGAGGTCAACCCTACACTAAACTCACCTTCCCTTAATTATCTAAATAAACACCCCATTTACCTTGCAATCTATTTTTGCATTTTGATTTTTCCAATGGACTCACTTTTAAGAATGAAACTCAGGAATCAAATTACACCAAAAACATTAAACTTCCTAGGCAATACACAAAGAAAAGATCTAAATATATTATAATTCCGCTTCAGACAAATATCTGCAATTTAAAAGAATGCCAACATCTGCATTTGAAATAAGTTTTATGTCTAATCTACCCTCTTTCAAAATGGCCTGTTCAGTTCAAATGAGATTTAAAACAAAGTACAAAATGAGAATGGCTAATATTCACATCCAAACTGTACAGCCAATTTGAAAGTACTTTAAATTAATTGTTTCAGTCAAATACGGCTGCTTTTTTGACCCTGCTCTGTTATTCTAGCTAAAAAGGAAGGAGAAACCAAAGAAAGAAAGTTATATGATGCTCCAGTAATTTGCAATTCCTTCCCAAGGTGCCGTGCCAAGCTCGCTGGTGCTCCTTTGTTCAGGGCCCCAGCCGAAATGCTGCTGCAGGCCCACAAAAGTTATCTTACATATTTAGACAAGCTGCACACAAGTGCAGCTGAAAGGTGTTCGATGGTGGTCTCGGGAGGGAGGCTGCCAGAGGAGGGACATGGGCAGCACAGGCTCCACGAACCTTTCTTCTGGTAAACTGCAGGCTCTGGCCTTTTATATCACACTTGGTCCCCCACATTTGGTGCCTTTTTTAAATACGGCCAGGTTTACTTTGTTCATTTTTATCCAGTTTGTATTTTATTCTGACTCCATTAACTAACCCCCTGTCACACACACCCTCCCTACAAGCGTTCGAAATTGGAGTCTTAAAAAAATCTGCCAGTGTCGGGAACACAAAAATTTCAACGACAACAAGAATAATGAAAACCAAAGGACTGTCCCACTCTTTGGTCCTCTGAGGGCCGTATTTCTCTATATCTAACTGTTATTTAAAGAGACAAAACAGTCAAATCTCTCATTCTTTTTTAAAAATGTATTTCCCTGCCCTCTGCATTTCTTTTGCTCCAGCAATAAATTTGGCAGATTTTGCTTTGAGAGCAGTGAAGTTAATAGTGGGGGACAAGCTCCATAAAAGAATTCTTGTTATAAAAGGCTTTAGGTAGCCATTTTATTTTAAGAATTTCTTACTCCAGATTTATTTCTTTTCGATAACGAGTGACTTTGTTTTAGTACCAAAGGCAACTGAACAACCAGTAAATTTTACAACACGTTTGCTTATTAAAAAAACCAATAAAATTCCAACAAACAAACAAAAAAAAAAATCAAACAACTGTAAATTAAAAGGTGACTTTGTATCTTACTCATCTGGAAAATGTGTGCTTGTCATATCTGCTTGACATTACAAGAATGAAGATGTGGTTTGGACAGTAACAAACAATGACACTAGTCAACCTCATCAGGAGACATGAAATAAAGGAATGACAATGATTGATGGCAGCTATTCATTTACAGATATTTCTAGAAAACTCCTCACTGGCCTGGCCGGCCAAAGCAGGAGAAGTTTTCCACCCTGTGCGGTGCCGGAACGCACCACGGTGGTGGGTGACGGTGTGCCCACCGCGACCCACCGCCCGCTCCGAGGGGCAGCACGGTCCCCTCCTGCCCTCACCACCGTACGGGAGCTCACAGACACGCTGTGACTGGTCACAGAAACACCCAGGGAAGCGCCTGAACGCCTCCGTTTGCCCGGCCCCGTGGAGCGAGAGGCTTCACTAGCAAACAGGGGTGTTGCGGAGGGGGAAAGGCTAAACCCCTGCACCAGGACATGGCCAGGCGGACGGTGAGCGAGCTGCTGGCAGTGCTGCCTGGCGACTTCCCAAGCCCCCTCCTCGCCGTGCACTACGGCACTGCCACCTCTGAGGAGCGATGGGTGTGTGTGTGTGTGTGTGTGTGTGTGTGTATCTGTGTGTATCTGTGTGTGTGTGTGTGTGTGTGTGTGTGTGTGTGTCTCTGTGTGTATCTGTGTGTGTGTGTGTGTGTGTGTGTGTGTGTGTGTATCTGTGTGTATCTGTGTGTGTGTGTGTGTGTGTGTGTGTGTGCGCGCACAGGGCTCTGCAAACCTCCCCCCCAAACCTCCTCCCCGTGCCGAGCTGCGGCCGCTGCAGCAGCCTCACCTCGCCTCTCAGCTGCGGAGCCAAGAGCTATTATTTCTTCTCCCTTTTACATTATTCTGTGTTAGAAGATAGTTTTAAATTTAATTGGCTGTTTATTCCTGTGGTTTGTGGCTTCTGCCCTGCTGCAAACAAATTCTTTTCTGCTTGAGTTACAATTTTAATAAATTATTATGAATGTTCCTGTAAATCACCAGACGCACCAGGCACTGAATTGCAACCTAAGTTATCTAATGCTTGGGAGTTAAATGAATAAGAATTTGTAGTATGAACTTACATAATTCCTTGTGTGGCAAGTTAAAAACACAGTTTTAGAGCAACTATTTATAATATAAAACATTGTTTCAGAGCATTTTTATAACTATTTAAAAGTATTTTGAATTGGATAACTGCAGAAACCCGTGAATTTGTATTTCATAAGTTAGATTCCCAGGCTTCTTAAAGCATGTAAAAGTGATTTACAGGCTAGTTTTAAATTCATGCAAGCTATGTGAGAACTGAATTAACATTTTAATTCTGCATTCCTGCAATGAAGCATCTGCAAGTTGACAATACAGAAGACACAGCAGCTTTCTCATGATATCTCTAACTATCTTAAAAAAAGAAAGCAATTAAAGCACAAAACTAATAATCTAATAGAATAGCAATGCATTGTAGTGCAAATACATGTAATGTTGCCAAACCCAAGTTCATTCATTCATTCACTCTTTCTTTCTTTCTTTCAAAGTGGCAAAAATCTGTATTTCATTCAAATTAAACTTTTGTGGGATTTTTTGCAGTAAAGTCTGATAAGAATCCTCTTTGGAAATCCAAACATTTAGAAAATAAAATAAAGAAAGAAAAAAGAAAGTGTCTGCTGAGAAGGAATTCTGCCTGCTGTACCCAGGGGGATATTTGTACACACACGCACATACTCACACATAGGAAAAAAAGACGAAAAAAGGAACAAAAGGAGGAAGAAAAAGAAAAAAGGAGTCTTGTTTGATGGCCAGGAGGGATGACACCGCCTGTTCCTTCTCATAATTGCATTCAGAGACTCTGGATACATATTTGCCAGCTCTCATGACCCACTGATGCTACTCCCTCCTAAGGAAAGCAGGCACTCACCGGATATTAGAGAAGAAGCTTTTAACACCAATAAAGGATTTGTACGGGGGGTATTTAGGTCTGAACAAAGATTGAGGAGAAGCTCTTTTACAGTACAAGTTTGGGCTTTTATCTTTTTCAGAGTAGGCATTCCAGAGGGAAAAGATAAAATAGCAATTCCCCTGGCTTATGCTTTGACAAGCATGGCTTTGATCAGTGACTGAGACCCGTGCTAAAACATTATTAATTTATGATGATTTGGGGAAACAGCAGCACCCCTCCATGACAAGCACATTTAGGAATGAGTGGGCCAGCATCTCCAAAGCCAGGGGGATCCAGAGAGCTGCCACTTGCTGCTGAAATCATCCCCTAACGACTTTACAGGAGAGGGAACTATCAAACCTTGTTGACTCAAGCTTGTTTTCACAGGGCATGTGTGGAGGGGTTTTTGGGGGTCTCCTCTGGAGTCCTGCACCTTTTCTAGGTCTCTTGGGGTCTCCTGCCCTACCTTTCTAAGCCCTGAGGTGTCAAGGTTAGCCCTGCACTCTGGTGTGCTGCACCAAGCTAATCATCGGCAGGGAGAGAAAGGATATTGTCAGAGTGCAAAATGATCTGTTTTCAGGCAGGAAGCAGTCAACTAGATGTAAATTCCATGAAACAAAAGAAGGTATTATTTACAGTTTTATTGTGATGTTAATTAATATTTACATCTTAGAATGAAAAATAGAAATGTTAATGATTGGCTTTACTAAGAGGATCACTTGATGCCAATGTGAAAGCCAGGGAGAGAAGGCAATTATGCAAACATCACATGCATCCCAATTTCAGTATGGAAACTTACATTTCAAACCTCAATTCAGGAAAATAACATGGAAAGTTTGTACTACAAAATCTAAACATGAGAAAGATTTAAGAGAAAAAAAAAAAAAGCACATTGCATACGTCAGATAATCTAGTCTGATTATCTGAGCTGTGCTAGCTACAGGGAAGCACTTACCCTTGAGTCCAGCTAGAAGTTAGCAGGGTAAGAAGGAACAAACCAGAATAACATAAAGACTAGCAACAAGGCTCAGGAAAGCAGACAGGAGCCCTAACCTAGCAGCTAAATATTTGGGTTCAAGCAAAGAATGAAAAAGAAACTTAAAGAAAATCAAACCAACCAAAACGAAAACCACTTATAGCTGAAAATTTCTTAAGCAGCTCAATAAACCTCACTACTTATTATGGGGGAACAAATAATCACAAATTCTCAAAATAACCAACTCTTTGTATATGGTGTGATTACACAGTTATTAAATATAAACAGACATTAAAAAATTAAATATAACCACAAGTGATACGTAAAACAAGAACAGACCAATCATTCATGTTAAAAAGAAAAGGGTTTCAGAAAAAAAAAAAAAACAGAACCTTGAGCACATTTGGGAATTTTGTTTGATGCATCACCAACACAGAATGAACAAAGATTGGTGCTTTCAGACAAGTGACCACTTTTATGAAGCTTAAATATTGCCAAAAGGTGTAATATGTATTGGCAGCATTATTGACTATAATACTGTGCATGATTTCAACAGTAAACAAGAACAGTTTTGGGTTTTTTTCTTTTGTAATGCGAACACTGGAGAAAAGCACAGCTTTGCGTGAATGGAGTTTTTCTTTGAAATTGTAGCAAAACAAAAAAAGCAAAACTTTTCACTCTAACAGGTATTGTTCACCCACATAAAAGGAATTGTAGAGTCATACAAAAATTAATGAATAGCAGGATCTATTCTTTTTTTCCAGTACTTAAATTGCAAATAAAATAAACTCCACCCTGGTTCGGAGCTGTCTGTTTACTTCCAAGTCAAGTGCTGCCATCGGACTGTGGATGAGAATTTGAGTGTTGCTCGAACTTTTTATTTACTAAGTCAAAAGAGGGGGGAACCAAGTGAATTGACTGTTTCTACCAAGTTTCCCAAAGAGCAAGATACGTCCTTCCCATGTTTCTGTGTGACAGACAGCTCCATCCCAGGCGCGGAGGGCTGGATTTTCTCTGCATGTGCATGCATGCGCATGAGCCGTCTCGGACTGCTACGACATGAAAGCTGTAACAACAGTTACTCGTCAAATGGCTTAACATTTACTTCTTTGCACATCCTCATTCACCATAGCCTCTAATAAGCACAAAAAAAAATTATAAATGACAGGTATAAAGATAGATGTACAAGAATAAAACGTCTCGCAAAAGTCCTTACCTTTCTGCAGGCAAAAAAAAAAAAAAGAAAATCAAACCCCAAACCAAAACACCCAAGCCAAAAAAACCCAATAACAAACCAAGACCCTTTTAAAAATGCAATACTTGATATGCTTGAATTTCAAGACTGAAGGAGCTGAGATATGTATTTGTGCATTTAAGACTCTCAACAATCCATCATGGCATGCATGACCCATTCATGCTTTCGATTATTTAACTGCTGCACCCAATGACTTTTGCAATGAGCATTGCCACGTACAGGTGTTGAAATATGAGAAATGAGCAGCCTTTTGCTGTTGAGATGAAGGTGTACTATGGCATGTCGCCCTACTCCTCTTGCAGGATGTGCACAAACACCTGTCAGAGGGATCTAGATCCAAGGGAGCCGGAGGAAGGAAGACCAACATCAAAACACATCAGCCCAGAGGATGCTGAAGTAGCATGTCATCATCAAACTGATGCACTCTCTTTCAGGCTTTGGCACAACAAAACCAAGAGGGTTTCCCAGTGCTTGCTGCAAAAAGGGGAGCTTGAAGCTGCCCAGCTTTTGGAAAAATATATTGTGGATAGAAAGAGGGTTGTGGTGTCATAAAAAACACAGTGATCCAGATTTGGAGCTGGTATTAGCAACAGAACAAGTGAGAAAAACTGAGGTCAGATCCTGACCCCCTTGGATGCCCTGGAGCGACCAGGGGGTGAAATCTTGGCTGTTTTCACCAGAAGCGAGGATGAGGGATCTCTGCCTCCTGGCAGGCGAGTGAGATGGAAAAAACAAGGTCAAACCTGTGGCATTTCTTTAGCTCTGAGCACAGTCAGGCTGATAGAGTCTGCAGGACCATGAGCAGCTCATGGCTCTGATGGATGTGCTGGGCTGCGGGTAGATGCAGAGAGGACTCCTAGGCTCAGTCACTGACTGCCCTGCTCCCTGTCAAGGACCAGGACAAGCCTGCTGCCCTTTCTCCATCCCAGGTACTCTAAGCAGAGGGGTTCAGCTCTCCCATGCACACAGCATTTGGCTGTGCACAGAAACAACACACCCATAGGTCCACAGCCCTGGGCATTCCCTTTTCCTCCTCAAACTTCTGGCAGATTTTGCTACAATGCGTTTGGGAATACAACCCCTCACCTGACCCGACATATTAGTCTGGCAAAGTGAAAACTCTGTAAATATCAGGAATTTACCAAGCAGAAAAATTCTCCAGGCTTGATGTCTGCAGGAATGGGAGAAGACCGGAGGGAAAGGTGCTTCCCCAGTTTGATGTTCTCTGCTCTCATCTTGCTCCACAGGGATTATGCAGGAATGAGCAGGAGCACCAACCCCACAGCTAAGAGCATCCTTCAGCATCAATTGTTAGGAGAGGGCACCACAAGCACCATCCCTCTGCTGCTTTCCCTTGCTATGCTTTGAAGGCTTTCAGCATGTAAAAAGGCAGCAGTAGAAGGACCCATGCTTGCTATTTATGAGAATTCTTTGATTAAACATTCTGGGCAGAGGAATATAAAATCCCTGGAATACACAATCTCAGGTCAGCACAACTCAGCCAGGCCTACAGGCTTATTACAGGCAGTAAACGTTCCACTTACAAGAGGCCAATTCCCACCTCCTGTTTTGGCTTTCTGAGAGGTGCCCTTCCTTCCCAATCTGAGTTCTTTACACCCTGCACTCCCAAAGTCAGTGACCTGACTGGGATGAAGAGGATGAGGGTCACTGAAATGAAAACACTGACTATAGGTTTACCATGCTGCATCACACTACATCTCACTCACAGCAGCAGCAGTGCAAGGCAGAAGGGAGGCCAAAATATGCAGGCATGTGGAGGGTACAAAAAGGAAAAAGCAGCAAGCAGAGGTCTTCTGCTTCAACATTACTCGTACAGTTGTATGTCTGGCACTGTTGTTTTCTATAAATACTGAGCTGAAGAAGTCAAATAGATAGAGAAGTTGGTCAAATGCTATTGACAAGGAAAGGGCAGATTTTCTGAGTTTCTTACAACAATATATTCCATAACTGCTTTAGAGTGACTATTTTAGAATGTTAAAATCTGCTTTATTTAGAAGAATTAAGATTTACCACTTTTCATTACTTTACTTATATTTAATGATATTAATTCTTAATTTTTGCTGAAGCTAGCAAGAACTGCTGTATGTTACATAACAAAGGGGCTGCAGACGTGTGATTGAGACCTTCAAGAAAAATGAGCGAGGAGGCATTTGTGTGGTTTGTAATCAAATTACATTTGCAAGACAAAAGAAATTGCTCTAAATTTCAAATGAAGCAAACTGGGTATAACTGCACAGGACATGCAGCATAGCTACGACTTAAAAGATGATTGCTTTAAATTCACATCTAACTGGCCTGCAAAGCAACCTGTTAAAAATACCATATGTTTTCCTACAGTTGAATATTCAACAGGAGACCTCTTTTTGTGTGTGCATTTCATACTTGCAAGATTTGCACCTGTAGTTCTGAGCACGTGATGCATTTGATAGACAGCTAATGGCGCTAATGAATCACTCTGATCTGGGTGTGCAGTTTATTGTGTGGGGGTAAAACACGTGTCTGTGAAAAGCAAGCTGGGTCTCAGGCTCTCAGATCCCAGTCTCTCTCCTTCATCAAGTATTGCACTTTAAAATACCCATTGATAAGTTCCCCAAGGAATTTTTTTTCTTGGGTTTGGTTGTGCTAGTAACACAGGTTAACTGCTTCTGGTTCTACTGATGTAAAAAGCAGCTTAATGATAATGAAAAAACATTTCATTTTGAAATCAGAAACATGTGCGCGAATATTGATTTACATCAGTGCAGAGAATCTTTCCATCAAAGACTTCTGCCTTCTAGGAGAACTTATTTACTTACAAAATTGAGAGATTGGGGCGTCTATCTGGGGTACATTTCCTCCTTTAGCATTTAGCTTTTGCACTTGGGTAGGCGGCACAGGTTTGTGAGACTGGCCGGTGGCTCGGTACATGGCTTGGACCCACAGGATACGGTCCTGCTCATCGTCACTTGCAAAAATCACTGTGTCTCCTTCCTTCACAGCGTTGAAGAATGTTCTGCCGCCATCCAGACCTGGTAGGAAAGGAATGACAACGTAGTTTCACAGACTTTGAGGCCAACTAGGGGATCTTCCCAGCTTTCCACTCCACCACTGCTTGGGTGTCACCTCAGCCAGTTCCATGCTGCTCCCAGCTCAATCCCCTCCTCTGCATCAAACTCACTTGAAAGACAGCCCACCATCCTGCACCCCAGTTACTAAAACACACTCTGACACACTTGGACTAATTGCTTCTCTCACCTACAGCCCCATCTGTGCACGTCCCATGTGAGTTGCACCAGTGGAGCCCAATTAAAAATGATTTTTGAGGGGAGGTGGTGGGAGGTTCCCCATTAGACCAAATGCATCAGTGCTTACACGGCGCAAAAGGTGCTTGGGTGACGTCCTTTCTTCCCTCTTTGCTGATTTGGCACATATCCTCCCCTTTCCCTAACATGACAATTAACCTGGAATAAAGGTCTTGACAATCAGCCTCCCGTGTCTTTCTTCATCTCCTCTGGGGATACCCTTATGCAGGGCATGGTGAGGATCACCATGCTCAATGTATGGCCCCACTGAAATAAAAGTGGTGCTCCTCCACTTGAAGAAGGGTCTCACCACCCAACAGGTACCTCCAGGTACTAGGGCTTTCTGTCCCTGTCCCACACACTGATATCCATCAGAGAGAGAATGGGGCAAGCAAAAGTGTTGGCTTGGTCCCGTAAATATTTTCTACAATAAAGACAGGCACAGCTGCTGACCTTTCGTTTAGGGAATATAATCTGAAGGCACAGGTCAGAATCACTACTCAGTTTGAGCATTCAGTTCACAATCACATTTCACTGGGATTTACATGTCTAATTTACTTAGGCTCCCCAGAAGAGATGAGTCTTTCCCTCCTCTGGTGCAACTCTTAGCTCAGTTCCTTAGGTCTATTTATAGTAAAGTCATGCATAGCTAATGATCAGTTATAAACACAAACATATTTGGAATAATGCTGATCACAGTTCAGCTGCAGGCAGGGAGAGAGGGAGAGGACTCCTGTTGGGGAGCTGCACGCATGGCGAGCCGAGCACCCACGGGTGCAGCGGGGACCCGCCAGCGCCGTACCTGGCTGTGGGTCCGTGTAGTCCACAGTGTATCCGTCGAGCTGCAGCAGCTCTTGAGGTTCAGCTTTTTTCTCCCGGTAGCTGCACATAGCAAATGTATATTGGCTAACCTGAAGAAAATCACAAAGCTAAGATGGCACCGGGTGATCACCACAGGGCAATCCAAAGCACTCACAAATGCCGCACGCTGACGGTGTGTCTGCAGGGGGCTGGGGGAGGTGGGGTAACTTTGACGGTCATTGCCCATGTGAGAGACTAAACTTTTTACCAGGTTTCTGCAAACCCCTCTCTTAACACACTCTGCTGTGGCAGGCATCTAATTCTCTGCATCAGTACATACAGCGGTTTAATTTCCTCCAAAAGAGGAAGCTCCACGGTTTATAACCCTCTATCATTTATCCCCAGACAAGTGCAAGAGTGACACCCTGTCACAAACAATGTGAGCTAAATTGCTAGGTGCCAGTCATATTAAAGCAATCTTAAGATCCCACTGATCTCGGCAGTTGTTGTCATCAGTGCTGTAAATGGCAGCTCTCACTCCTCTGAGGTACCATCTGCATGACACGATACATTCAATGTCAAGCTCTTGACGGAAGCCGACTCAGCTGCGGGGGCTCTGCCAGGCTCCCGAATCGCCTTTAGGAGCCCATCAGGCCGCATCAAGACCCCGCGCGTACTCGGCGTGCTGCAATCTGGATGGTCGGCGAGAAGCTCGTCCAGCGAGGAGGAGAGGAGAGGATTCTCCATGCCCCAGGCTAGGAACTCACGGGGAAATTTACTGTCAAATGATTTCAAATGACTTTGTTAAGGTTGTGTCATATCCTGGACGCCTGACGTAACTTTATTTGTCTGGACATTTTCTTGACCTCTGGAGGAAACTTTTAAACTCTGGTGGGTGGCAATGAATCGTGCTTGTCATTTTTTTGGAACTTGGGAGACATCCTGAAAGATGGAAGCATGTTTGGGCTGGGGGGTTTTGCTCTCAAACTCCAGCCAAATCTCTCGGCTACAAAGATGCATGCAGGAGTTCTTTTGGTGACATTTATCACTAATAAAGTGTCATTTATTTAAGTCGGGAGACCCATCTATTGGCACAGTCTCCCATCCACCGCTCGGTATACTGCTGCCCTCTATGGGCTTCTGTTCACTGCCAGCCTGCTCCAGCAGCCCTGCCTGCACCGTGCTTTCCTCCAGGAACAGCTCCAAGAGCCACCTAAGAATAAACCCTATCATTAACACGTTTGTGGGAGTAAGACTAAAAGTGATGCTTTAAGCATCTTGCATCCTCCTTAAAACTACCAGCACTGACAAAAGATTGACAAGTAACAGACCAATAGCAGGAGCACACCAGTGCATATTCCATGCTCTGAACTTTGCATGCCTACCATGGTACCGGCAACACAAAAATTAAAAAGATTAACACGAAGAAAACTAAAAATAACCCAGTGCCCCACAGCACAACATTCAGACTCCTGCAGTGTTCATTCAGTCGTACTTGCAGTATATTGCTGCCACCTCCTGGAGAAACTTTGGAATGTGCTTTATTAACGGGGAAACTCCTGGAGATCTCATTTGAGAGGTAAGGATTTGATGTCTCTGTGTTAGACAGCCTGAACTTCAGACACTGCGTGATAAATTCAATTCCTGAAATGAGTCAGTGCTAACCTAAGTTGACATTGACTGAAAACGTTAATACCACTAATGGTTTTTTGCCTCTCCTCTATGCTCTACAGCATCAGGTAAAATTCATTCAGTAGTTCAGCTGCTGCTTCTCTGACCCTGAACATGAGGTCTGAATTTCAGGCTCTTCTTCATAGAAAAGTAATTCCACTCCTATTTGGACCCAGAAAATACTCTTCATCCCTGTCAATAAGCCAACCATACCAATACAGCAGTAACGTTCAGAGCTTGTAATTCTCATGTTAAAGGTTACAAAAGACAGATGTAGACCGTAAGCTCTACTGGAGCCATCCTGGGACAGAGGTCTCTCCTGTTAGCACGCACATGACTTCCTTGAAAGCAGGTGCTCTGCACTGTTAGCAGAAGAGACCTCTAAGACAAACGTACCAGTGGGTCTATAATGTGCGCTGAGCCAGGTCTCACCTGGGTTCACCTCCTGTTTCTTTCTCTACTCACACAGTTCAAAGGCTAAGCCCAGGTTCAGGAATGCCACAGAGTCTGCTGGCAGGAACAGGCTAGCATCAGGTTGGAGGGAAGACACCTCTGGAAGAGGTGCCAACAGTGCCAAGCAGAGTGCTTGCACCTCAACAACTTGAGCTACTGACTTCGAGGACTGGCTGACCAGCCTGTGTGCCCTGTCCTGCTGCCCAAAGCATTTACTGCTTGGCGTAAGAGAGAAGCTGGTGCCATGGCTACGAGTGCAATGTGGCCCCTTCCGTTTACAAGCAGTGGTAAAGCAAAACCCAAGAAAATGAGATTCTAGAAAGCTCGGTATGTCATGGTCATGCTTTGCTGCTGAACAGCACTGTAGGGTCAAGTGGAGATTGCAGTTGTCTTTCATGAGTCCTCTAAAATATTGTGCTTTACAGAGCCTGCTTTATGGAGAGGCTCAGAAGTGGCCAGACTAGTGAAACAGTTAATAGCACAAATTAATCTTACAGCCTGCGGAGTTCACACTGAACCATAGCTGAGTATGAGAGAGAGCGAGCAGATGGGATGGGCAAGATGAATGGTTTGAGTAATTGGAAAAAACACAGATACAGAGAGGAAACTGAAGGAAGACAGAGGAAAAATCTCTGCCCAGTGAGGGACAAATTCTCAAAGCAGCTGGGATTTCATCCAGGGACTCGATGAGGGCCAGGAAAGGAGCATCTAAGGAAGCTGAACTGAGAGAAACTAAAAGAAGGGAACTAATCCAAGGCAGCCCTGGCTGGTTCATTACAAAAAAGGGAAAATGCTTTGAGAAATAATTTGAGACAAAAGAACATAAGGAAAAGAAAGTGGGGGAAAAAGAGAAAAAGACAAAGAAATTCAGCAAAGGGGAAGCAGACAGCAGGAGACAAATGCCAAAGTTCACTATTCCCAGGCTGCTAAATGAAATCTGACTTTCTTGGCACTTGACCATATTCTGTCACCAGCTATATAATCCAACTGATTAATAAATACAGTAGATATGCATTAACCAGTCCTGACTTCGTCCTTGTTTCAGCACCAGAGACTCCTGCTCTAGCGAGCACTGCTTTCCCCAGGATCCTGCTCAAACCTGTTAATTGTCATGCCTCACGCTCTGAGCTCAGTCATTTGCCTCCCCCTTTCTCACTGTTGACACAACACCGCCCTACTTGGGTTAAATTCTTAAATGGACCTTTCCTAGATTAACAGCATGCATTTTGTCCCAAGGGAGAGAAACCGTGCAAAGACACTGCCAGCTGTAATACAGCTTGATACTTTGATGGGAGGCTCTTGTCCTCTGGTTGCAGCTGTATGTTGCCTCCCGAGCCCTTGCCTGACACAAATGAGCAGAGGAAATGATCTAGCTTAAAGAAAAAAAGTGAAAAAAACAGTTTTCACATCTCAGCACATCCATCCAGCTATAAAAAATTGCACATAGCAGTTGTCCCAACTTCCCTCTTCGAGCAGGAGGTGTGTGTGCTCTCCTGGGGCAGGGCTGTGTGGTGGGAAGGTGCCCCTCGTGAGTATGGATGAGACATGCAGGGCCTATTGCAGGCAGATGTAACAGGCTGTGGCATCTGTTTAACCAGCAGTTTCCAGACATTCTGTAGGTATCATCACACTCAAGATTTCTCAAGAATCACCACCTATGCCTAATTCTCAGCAAGGGTCTAACACAAAACATGATTTAGTATGATTATGGGGACCAGCTAACGGATCATTTACCTTGGCTTGAGGACCACAGTCTAGGACTGCTGGTGTACAGCACTGCAATTCTGCTGAATTATTTTCAGATTCTGGTGATTATTCAGAGTTACTGAACACTTACTTCATTTCATTTTATCCCGAGTCTGTTGACTTTTGCTAAAAGCAGGAACTGTCACTGTTAGTCTAAATTATACTGAGTTTAGGGAGTCTGTCACTAGAACAATAGATCCAGGCGTAGACATTGCAACTGGTTTTAATCTGCACAGAGTTGATCTGGTTCCAACAACATTCTGCAAACACCATCAGACACAATCAGCTGAAAACTGCTTCAAGCTACTCAGCAGACATGTTATCCAGGTACCATGGAGTGTTACTTCCCATATGCTGCCAGAGCACAGAAATGGGGTTATGACAAGAGAAGAACAGATTCAGTCTGAAATCTCAGTGTAATTAATTCATTTGCCCTTAAGACTCATTATAAGAAAATTCCTATCGCAAAGCCAGCAAACCCACCAGAACCAACCATGGTGTTGTTGCCAGTACAGCACATCAGACCTTGCAAAGAATTAATACAAGCTCTGTCAGCTATCAAAACCCCCAGACTTTGCATGATCAAGGCTCTAACTGGCAAACTGGCTGAAATTTGTACGCTGTGCTCAGGCAGCTGATACAGCAACTTAGGGAACACTTACAACATCTGCGATGGATGTACATTTTCTATCCTAACCAGTCACAGAGAACTTTGCCCTAAATAGCTCCAGTGCTTTTGCTTACCACTGCCACTGGCATTACGGTTGCCTTTACGAAGCATTTTCCTCGCTTGTGATGCTGCCGACCATTTCCATCCAAGCTCAGGGCCATATTCTGCCATCACTTTCACACTGCATATCTCAGGATTTAAAATTAGGCAAGTAACAAGTCTCTGCCATGTAATTTACATCTAATCAGTATTCTGCTCTTCTGCTGCTCATCTTAAAGGGTGTCTACGAGAAGGGTGGGCAGCGTGCAGAGAGGACTGCGATTCATCCGGAAAAGAAAACTAACCCCTCTTAATGCATGGATCCTGCTCTGGAGGACACACACCAGCTCTGCCAGCCGGGTCATGCTGTAAACCTTCCCCAAGGGGTTGAGCCAACTCCACCCAGCAAGGCAGGTGCTGGAGAGGTGAGGCTCAGGTCTAGAAATGGCACAAAGGAACTGCTCACACCCACTATACCCAAACAAATCACTCCACTCCTGTATAACCCTTGCAGTTACACAGACACAGAAGGTGCGAGGGATTATTCCACCCAAATTACAAGGCAGTTATTGCTCCTTTCCCCTTCTCTCCAAGGCTTACACAAGCCAAGTAGCGGTGGAAGCGCTCCCAGCAAGAGCTCCTTTTTCTCCATACGGGCGCGCAAAGCCTCCGTTCATGCCGGCGAGGCATCACTGACACAAAAGAGACAAACTGCCATCAACACCTTCCTCCCTGGTGCCGCCCACGCAGTTTGGCACCTTTGTGCCTTGTTTAAATGGTTATGAAGAGTTCGAGTATTTGTTACCATGAATTTCTTAACCACCGGTACCAAAAGGCAGAGTGGTACCACCCAGCAGCACTGAAGGAACTGAGGCTGTCTCCATCTGAAATGGGAAAGAGGGGCAGGAGAGGGCACAAGACCAGGAGGAGGAGGAGGTCACTCTGCAAGCAACAGGAGAGAAGACAGAGCTGCAATACAAGGTGCTACAGGTAAGAGAGACAAGGGATCAGAAAGGAAAATTTTTAGTTATTCATCCAAATGTATAGCCTTGACCATCTGGCAGTGTCATGGACTGACCAGACCACTATATCCCAAATGGGCTTTATGCTTTGGACTCTGTCTCTCAGCTCTGGTGCAGGCAGGAGCCTGGTGCGGATGAGCAAGCTCCTGAAACAGGGGCTGCTCCTTGTCTCTTCTCTATGTGACAGAGCCAGCTCACCTTCCTGTGGGGGTTATTTTCTGTCTGTGGTTTAGCAGAGTTCAGAGCATCCTGGACATCAACACCTTTACTGCCAATCCCTGTTCATATCAGCACCCATCCTTTGCATTGCATGAAAAGCAAATGACAAACATACGGACAGCAAAGTATTTTTATTCCATCTTTATTGCCTGCTGACATGTTCAATATGCTCAAACTACATCTGAGGGACTGCATAGAGAGTGTTTCTTGTTTATATTTGATGTACGGCAGAACACTTTACATTGCACCAAATGTTGAGCAAACGGTAACATAACAGAGAAGCTGCAGTGGCAGCTGGAATTTCTGAGGTGGGCTAGAGAGACTCTCTGGGGGCAAAAGTCTGCTCATCTTATTCAAATGAATTGCTTTTCTGGCCAAATTCTGATCTGATATGCCAACTGACGAATACAGACCTAGTAACATGAGAAAACATGGAATAACTCTGAGAGCTTCAATTCCACAGCAAGCTGAAGAATATATAGCAACTGAAAACTAGAGAAGCAAATTCAACCACACTGAACGGCCAGAAGAAAGGCTCCTTAAGAGAGACAAAGGAACACATGCCCAAACCTGCAAACCCTTGCACAGAAGAGTATCAGTAGATTTATTTATGGGAAAAACTGTTAGGAAAGATGATTCTTTGCTTTGGAGAATACTTCTCCACATGAAAAAAAGAGAACTGAGAACTTGGTCTAAAAGGACTGAATTGTCTCTCAGGGAAAATCAGTACCAGTTGCTCTACAGGCGATCACAGGCTGCCACAGCACTTTTAACTTCATTTCAGGACATAATAAAGGAAACGTACAGAGAAAAGCAATCCTTCAATCCCTGCTGAAGAACAAGGTCAGTGCATAATGTTACCAATAGGAAAGACAGATACAGGCATCTCCCGTGGCTGCTCTACACTAACTTCCCCTCTCTGTGGCCATTTTGACCCCACATGGAGTCCAAAACAAGCACTTAAACTGCCCCTGCTGATCACAGTTGGTTATTGGACTAGATACTCAACAGGTCCCTTCAAATAGCCTCCTACTCACACGGGTCACGCACATCATAAAACCCTGTTACTTCCCAAGGATGAATTTCTCATCTGCCTCACAGTTTAGTGCTATGGAAGTCAGCAGTGATGGACAAATGGGGAAGGAATGCAACTGAGCTTCCTACTGAGACAGCTGAACTTGGAGCAATAATTAGCACAAACCAAACTAACCAGTTTACAGTAGGTGATTTAGGACAAGAGAAGTCAGCTGTGTAAGGTGAAGATGGACTGTCTGGGCTCTTGTCCTTACCAGCACAGAACAGCCAGCACACAGACACACTCCATGCCAAATGTGGAGCCTGGCGCACCTGGGTTACACCATCTCTGTTCTTACACAGAGGTGAAATTCCTGCTCCTCTGCAGCAGACCCAACACCTGCTTCAGCAGCTGCAGGATTTCACCCTTTGACTTGATCACTTTAGATCTGTGCTGGCACAAGGTCTCAATGGGATCCCATGTTATTCCATCGAAGCATCTCTGTGTTACTTTCCTACAGGACCCTGCACAAAGCTTTTATTTCTCATACTTGAAGACAACATACCCTGGGAGTCCAGAGAGGAGGAAGAGAGAGAGATGAACCCAAGAGGACTCTGTGGCTTTCTCAGATTGGTGTGAGGATGGATCACTCACACGAGGCCACACACTTCTGTGGCCAATGCAGTGGTTGCAGATGCCCTTGGAAGGTGAGGGAACATTAACACACCAAGTACTGACCAGAACTTTTTAGGTCGCAGAGGACATCTGCCTGTTTCCTTGAAATTCTTAACTGTGGCCAAATACAAAGGTCTACTGAAACTGGGAGGGCAGAAAGTGAAAAAAAGTAAAACGGGAAAAAGGAAGACATTGCAAAATGATCAAGGAGAGCTGCAGACAATGAGAAGCAACAACCAATGTGAAGGCAAGATAAATATCAAGAATGATATGCTGACTCTGATGTAGCCAATGATGAAACTTCTGTAGATTTGAATTTAACCTGGAGGCTCAAAAGGGAACATCTATACCCAAGAACCTCCAGCCAAGACACGCTGAGCTTTCTCCTTGCCTCATTAATTCCTCACTAAAACTGATTCACCATTTCATCAAGCATTCAGGTGTATCTGCAAACTCATAGCTGGGATATCCTTGAGAACATGTGTACATTTAGAAAAAAAATCCGTAATTTACCCTATACAAAACCACAGCTCAGCATCAATCACAAGGCACTGAAAATGACCAGAGGAAAGACTTAAATATTTCATGTTGTGATTTAAGATCACTTCTCGTTACATCTGTTACCTGAACCAGGACAAAGAACCGTTTCTTCCATCTCTTCCAAACATTTTTACCAATGGCCCATAAATACCTAGGAGAAAAGAACAGGTGAATTCATTACACAAGTGACTATCTGTTGTTCTCTTGCTTTTGAATGTACTTTCTTTACACTTAGAAAATGAAGTTATTGCATGAGCAGGACTAATTGCAAGACTCTGAAGCCCAGCAGCATTCACAAATGTGTTCATTTCTAGCCTGAACAAATAACCTGTAAAGAAAGTCACACAAAAAGCTTCCAAAGTCTCAGCATTACACAGTATTAATTCTCTCCTTCCCCTAGTCTTTCACAACTTGCTCAGAATTTGAAACACTTTGATGTCAGGGAATAGATACAACATGGTGAGATGGGCAAAGAATACACTTGCAATGGAAGAATTATGGGAGAGAAACCCCTAATGTTACTTTAAGCCTTCACAAAACCATTTGGCTGAGGGGAGCTACCAGAGGGACACTTCCTGCATCAAACCCAGTACTCAGGATCTCAGTATCCATTGGACTGACTAAACACTTTTTTGAACAGCTAAATTCCTATGAACAGCTTGGCTACAGATTATTCAAGGAAATGGAATAATTTTTTTGGGAGGAGTGAATTTACTGTTTTCTGCAAAGGAAAAATTAACTTTTAAAATTAATGTCAAAATAAGCATTTAATCTCTGTGATGAAGTGGCCACTGTGACACTGTAACACACACACACTGGCAGAACTAGTGGCAGCACTGGGCTAATAATAAACACAAGGATATTATTCAGCATTAATATGTTTTATGTATCACTATAATTACTTTATATCTGGCTCAGTAAATAGAAAAACACTTCATTTTTGATTACGCTATGGGTTCCTTATACCAGAAGAGATCCAACATACTCCTCATGAATGTTTAAGCCAAATAAATTCCAAGTGATGCAGATGTGGGCACTGAGTCCTTGGCTAGTCCAAGAATAGGGTGCTACTACTTGCTCTTTTTGCTATTGCTGCTAACATCAACAGAAAGACAATCTCAGTTCTGGTAGCAGGCTGATGTTATAAACCTCAGGGTTTTAAGCAGCATCATATAAATGAAATGTTGGTTGAAGAAAGCTTGAGAATGGCCCTGCTGTCACCTACGGTCAAGGAAACAAACAGGACAGGGGATCTGTCTTCTCTGGCTTTTGGTGCCTGTGGTCATGGTGGAAAAATTAAACTTCACACGTGGCTATTGGCTCTGATCTTACCAGCAGAGAAGACAGGAGGAAGAGGAATTAAAGAGGATGAGTGATCTAAACCACAAATAACGGACCAAATCTATTAAAATGCTATGAAAATAAAAACAAAACAACCTCAGTTTATAGCACCAAAAACATACTGGAGAAAGAGTTAATCCAAACAGTGACTTTCCTGGACAGTTTCAATTTTTTATCACATATTCAGCTCTGAAGAGCAGACAGAGGGAAGCCTTGCCAGTGGCCTTAGGTACATCTTCCCAAGGATGATCTGATCTGTAATTGCATGAAGGTAGAAGCTGTCAGGGATCTCTCTGGTTCCAGATCCTCTGCCACCCACTCCTGGAGGGGAGAGGTTTCCCTTTTAACCTTCCAGATCATTAGTCCTACTCCAGGCAAGTGCTAATTAATTGTGTTGTGTGTCTCAGTATAAATAATGCCAATCACGTTGGGGTTTATTTCAAACAGAAGGTGCACCATGCTTTTGGTTCTGACAAGTCAACACAGGGAAACACAGAATAACTTAGAAAATTATATTATTCTCAGTAAGAAAGTCTGGCAGTTCACCTATTATTTCCTCACAGGGGAAAGCATAACTAGCAATTTCCTGAAGAATACTGTTTAAAGTTTGAACTGTTTGGCTCATATGGATTAAAAAAGACTATGCTAAGAATACGGAAAGTGCACTAAAAATGACTGAACTAATGCCATTTTTATATTTATCTTTCTTTTTCACCTCCTGTGAACTTGAGAAGAACAGTTTCTCTTTCAGAATCTCAAAAAAGAGAAATTTCCTAATGCACACTCAAAACAAAATGAGTTCAGATGGAGACAAGTCTTTACCCAGAGTGCTTCATGTTTTGAGGCTTATCCATTCGCACAGCAAGCTTGATCTTCAGATCTTGATCCGGGCAGTTTTTGGAGACAGTCATTTTGTGCCACTCTGACTGCTTTGGGCTATTAGGAGTAGGGTGGAGAACAACCTGTAAGAATTAAAACCAACAAAGTTAAAGGGAAAAATTACTCACAAAACAGGATTTAATGGGGAACAGAAACACATCAGATGAGCTACTTTTGCCCTAAAAGTCAGTCTGGATATGTCTATTCACATCAGTGAAGATAGCTTTTTATTGCTTTTTTAAAGTACATCTTATTATTTTGGAATTAGGTCATGTATTCTTTAGCTCCTCTATCAGCTCATGGGGCTGTGCAGACAGAACCTCATTATCAGCTCCTGTCATTTAAGGAAAGATTGTGGTAAATGAACTTGCAACCGTCCAGATAAATCAGTCTAGACATGACGGTGGACTCATGTGGTTAGCAAATCAGCAACAAGTTTTTTGCTGAGACTGCCCATTGCAATCATCCACTTTCAGACTTGTACAACCTGGACAACCTCCAGCCTCCCTGACATTTCCCACGTGAGGTGTGCTGTTTTAAGGCTCAGAGAGCTCTACCTACAATAGTTAATCTGCTGCCTTTATCAAGTTGGGAGAAAGCTGGCTTGATTGTTTATTTACTGTGACAACTGCATAAAGTAGGCAACATCTTAGATAGGCTGGTGTGTGTGACTGTGCTACAACGGCAGATAAAATCTGCATCTCACATCGTGACATCAGTGGCTGCAGGACTCTGCTTCCATTTCATACAAGTGAGGAAATGACGGAAGGGTCTCCAGCTGGGGTACACCAGCGACTGCAGATGAACACCAGCACAAGTGCTTGGCTCAAAGCAACTGAAAGGCTCCAAGAGGCAAAAAATACTTCCTGATCATAGCTGTCCTTCTCTCACTAATCCATTACCACTACTAAGCAGAGCAGCTCTCTCAGAGAATAAGATGCAGAGTATTCTCCCAGAACTACACCACACTGACCATCTTCTGGTGTTTCCATAGGCGTCCTTTGAGGTGGCCTAACCCCCTCCATGCTTCACCTATTGTCCTTTCACTCTCAGAGGTCTTTCACTCTCAGAGGTGACTGTGCCTGGCACAAATTCATTCAAGTTTCCACTGTTCTGTAGTGAGATGAATCTCCTTTACATTCATTAACCATTATGCAAGCAAATTGTTTTACAAATAGCAGCTTCACTCTCGTTAAATGACGTGCTGCCATCACTCATTCCTTGCTCATGCTTAGTCCGTGCTCCTGCCAAACTCCTGCCCAGACTACAATCTTGTGTTCCTCTGCTCTTCAACTTTACTGCTGAGTCAACAACCTAGGGGCTGTTTTCCATGAAGATATCCTTGGCGCTATTACCCTCTGATGAATGACTCAAAAACTTACTTTATTGCCTCCTCTAAAGCCTGAGGTAAACATCAGTAGATGCTCAACTTCACCCTTATTCATTAATGTTATTTATCACTTCTTTTATTGAATTGCTTTCTCTGGCAGGAATCTGAAGCTGTTATTAGTCACATAGATAAATAACTAAGCAACACCAGTCTGTACTGCACCACTCTTGGAAAAAACCACATTTAAGCACATCCTGAAAATGAGAAGCACGTTCTCCACACAGGGTGGGGGGTGTTGGAAACATGATGGACCCCAACTGAGCAGCATCCAAGGAACCTCACCACAATGCAGGTCATGCAAGTACATACACTTGCACTAAACTGCATCTCTTAGCAAGACAGCAGCCACTCAGGGTGTTTGGGATGTTCTCTACTTTGCTTTCTAACTTTTTGTCACCAAAAGGCACATAAACTTTCCTCAGTGGTGTTGTAATTCACAGCTCTTCCCCTCCTTGCTCTCAGTAGCTGAAGTATTGGCATGGCTGAAATCCATGGGAGCTCTGCCACTGTCTTCAATAGGGCCAGGATGTATTCCCATGCCTTCAGCTGCCCATCCAGCAGTGTAGGGCTTGGGAGCATTTTTCAGCTCTCCCTTGGATAAAAGTGGTGAGCTGAGGAGTGGCGGCTGGTTGCCAATTTAATGCTCGCAATAGAAAGTGGGCATTGTACTCGCCTGGCAGAGCACAAAGCCACTGCTCAAAGGGTGGCTGAGCAGGGGTGTTTTGTGTATAAAACCTGCTTCCCTCCTCTCTCCATGCAGACAGGTTCCTGCCCACTCCAACAGCTTAACCAGGGGCTTAACACGTTCCTGGTTTCATTGCTACATTAAAGAAGAAATCTTGATGCAGCCTGAGCAGACACGCGTCATCTCTCGGCCGCTCTGGGCACACCGAGCACCCCTTTGAAGTTTGGCCAACTGAAAGCACTGGTGGCCATGGGCCAGGGGGAATCACTGCCAGCTCCCCACACTCGCTGCTGCTGGCCCATGTCCTCTGGCCTGCAGAAACTCAGAGCTGAGGGATGTGCTCCCGCTGGACCAGGAATTAAAGCATATTGGTAGGCCTGGCTCATCAGCATTTCAGGGCAAGAGGGGTTGCTTTGGGGCCTGACATCTTTCTCGGAACAACATGCACAGCTAATTGCTTCCCAAGACCAGCGAAGTCAGCACTGCTCATGGCTGCCAGTGGAAACAAGACTTACAAAGCAAGCGGGTCTGCACCGAGTGTAACCACTCAGGGGAAAATCCCTGAATGGCATTGCGGCTGGCTGGGTGAAAAGCTCTGCTCAGCATGCCACAGCGGATAAAGGCAGGGTGCCAGGCTCTTTGAAGTAGGAGGTTTTGAAAATAATCCTGAAAATATTATGATGCTGTTCAGCAAAACAATTGTAGGTCTTCAGCTGGAGTACTGCAGCCTACTGGGGTCATCCTCTTTGTCAAAAAGGGAGGAGGACAGGGAGAAAGGAAGGATCAAGGTGTGGATGAGAAAAGCTGGAAAGGGCTGTGACTCTCTTAGAAGAGAAGATTGAGAGAAGAAAAGAAGAGGCAGCCTTGCTTTGCTCTCTTTCAAGTACAAGAACAAAGGATGCTACACAAATGTGAAAACACAGTTAAAGTGAACATGAATTATATGAGACAAAATTGCATGCAGTGCTCTCCACCATAAAGTTATAAATTAAATCAACAGCTCACTAGAACCTGGAAGAACATTTGGCACTTGTATGAACAGGATTAATATAAAGTCATGTAAATTAGGCAAAATGTTGTATGGACAGATTCTCCTGTGTTAAGGCAAAAGCAGCCATGGAGGTAGCAAGAAACAACTCAACAGGTTAGTCCATAATTGGAAATACTGTACTTGGACTTGCCACAGATCAGTGGCTTTCCTGGCCGTGGATTTCTTGACCATAGCCATGTAGACAGGGTGGAAAGAAGGTGTGCTGCAGGAACAGGCAGACAGAGGCCAGGCTGTTCCTGGAGAACACTTGGGTCATCCTGAGCCATGACAGAGAAGGTGCCAAGCCCTCTTACCCTGAACTGATTCACATGGGTCTTCACCATGCTGATCTCTCAGCCTGAGAAGCTGAGGAAGGCATGACAGGGAGTTTGCTGCCACTTATGCCTGGGGCCAACACAAATTACAGAGATGGAAAAAATCCGCGGAGACAACTGAAGTGTCCCAAAGTCACAAAAAAGTGCCGTCCACAGATCTTCTAGAGCTGTGGGCTGAAGTGAGGAAGGGCCACCAGTCCCAGGGTGCTGGTTTAGGGACCACAGGTGAGGGGCAGAGATGGGGTGGGAAGGTTTGCTCTGTGGTCAGTACGCCGGGAATGTGAGCTCTCTGCAGTAACACCATTGATGGGAGCAATGAACTCCCATGCTTCACTCCCAAATCCAACCCCACTGAAGCCACCAGTTTGGCCACCATCCCCAGGGAACCCAGGGTTTTAAGCATTTTGCAGTGAGTACTGCAGCCAGTGCTTTCAAAAGCTCACACTGTGCACCGGCTGCTCAGCAGATATGAGAGCAGCTTAACACTCCCTTGCCAAACTTAAATCCCCTCTTTTAGCTTGAGCATAATCCCCTTTTCTGCCACAGGAATGTCCATTTCCGTAAGCAACTTCTAAGGCTTTCCGGACTGCCAATATTGCACACAAGATCCTCTGCCTTTGCTCAGAGCAGGCACAGCCAGCTGAAATGCTGCCATTAAAAACTCACAACAAAGACAGCATGCGAGATGCACTCCTTTCCAGCAGTGCAGAGCTTGCTTTCTTCCCCCCTCCTGAAGCTTGGCAAAAAAGCAGAGCATGTTGTGCTCTAAAGATATTTCCATACAGGAGAGATTTCTCTAGAAAAGCAGGGCCAGAAGGAAACATTATTAAACTCAAAATCTCCTTACCCTCCCAAGCTCTTTGTCCTCCAGAGCCAGCACTCCCGTGCTCTCTGTGAACAGCTTCACCTTCACTGCAGGAAGTGCGTGGGTTGTCGTGAAGTCTCCCTGGGTACCCCAGCTGTGAAGAGAAGAACAGAGAGATGTTCAGCTCAGCAGGCAGGTCAGAAGCAACACTGCTTGGGTGTGCAATGGTTAATCCAAAATGTCCTGTCTGACACAAGCTGAAGTGGTTGGGTTGTCTGAGTGACAAAGGCACTAATTATCTTCTTTGGGAAATGTGGGACAGATGTTTGGAAAACCCATGATGGTTCTTGGGGGGGAAAAAAGGGAGCATTTGGGAGCAGCATGAAAACAAATTTAAGAGAACCTTCTTATTTAGAAAGATCAGTATGTCTCATGAAGCACCAGGCTGTGTAATCATAAGAGAAGCTGAGGACTGAAGACATCTGCACCCAGGATGTCTGTAATCACTCACACCTCTGCTCTTCTCTTGGCCAATTAACCTTCCCTTTCCAGGCTGATAGTGAGGTTTCTTTTGAGGAAACTGCAATTTAACCTGGGTCCTCTTCCAAGTCTCAGCCCAGGCCAAATTTAAGTTCAAGCTGTTATGTCTGGAGTAATCCTAGTTTGCTGGGACTGCAGAGCAGGACACCAGCTCCTTGTGGATGAGATGGCAGTGGCCAGGAAGATGCAACCTCTACAACTACACAATGAACCAAGACCACTGTTTATACTCCATGAGTCATTCTATGGCTTCCAAAGGAGCACTACGGAGGCTGAATGACCCACAGTGTGTGAAAATGCCTTCTAGACATGCAGTGTCTTTAGAGGACACCTCAGAGCTCTGCAACCACAAGTTGCCCAAGTGTGCAAAGAACATGAACACATTCCGTGTGCAACCCTGCCAAATGTGTTATGAGCAACACCTGTGAGTGACGTGGTGGAATACACACTGCAACCCAGAATGCTGCAAGTCAGAGGAGAGATTATGCCATACCTCACTAATCGCTTCTAATGGCCCTCACTGTATTAATGACACCTTCTCATTTTATGTTGTACCCAAACCCTTCTTCTGCTGAAGAAAGGCAGTTCTCTTGAAAAGGCTCAGATGATGTGGTCCAGTGACCAGATGCTCCTCAAAGATAAACACCAAGCAGCAGGTTTTGCATTGCAAAGTTATCAGAGAATAATAATTTACTGCTTCGTGTGCTCTAGAACTATCAGTTTATGTTTTGTTCTCCATTGAGCAAATCTTGTCCAACTGAGCTCAGCAGACAAGCATGTTCAGTGCAGAGCTGATTAACAAACTCAGCTTCTTTGTCAGCTTTGCTCTGAAGTTTTCTCTTCTGGTGCCACAGTTCCACATGTTTCATCTTTTAGGATGATGCATCAACCTGCCATCAGTGTCTGAGAGCAGAAGTTCGGCATAAATTATCAACAGTACTACAGGTCCAGTCAAGTCCTCTATAATACATCTTTTTCATGTGAGCCATCAACTACCTAATAATGGTTTTAAGCTTGAGAACCAAGAAACAACTTTATTTTCTAATCACAGTTTCAGGTCACAGGTTATGTTTTCTCTCTTAAAAAACTGTGTTGTCACCAGGACGGAAAGTAGGGAGATAATCTTTCTTTGGGTAAGAGGCAAAAGTAAGAAAATATCCAACCTTACGCTGTGTATTTTGACAGCATCTGCTTTATAGAACCCATATCTCTGTTTACTATTAAAAAGCTCTTATTTGCTGAAGCATTCCCAGGCCATATGTTATCAACAAATGTTACTAACCAAATACAAACAGTAATTTTCATTAGGTTTCCTTCATGAGAACAACATTAACCACAAAGGGAATAAATGTTTCAAATGACAGCAAACATACATAGCAAACCCTTGACAACACTGTGGTGCTTACATATTCATACCCCCAAAAGCCCTGAAAAGATCTGCGCCAACAAATGGAGCCCATCAGAAGTTGGGTTTTGTGCTGGTTGGAGCCTGTGGTGATGTCATTAGTTGCCATAGTGATGTTCAGCATAAGGCCATAATTTATGTCACTGAAATATCATTTGTATTCAATCTAAGTACCCGGTTTATCTGGGCTGCGTATTAAATTATTGTTGAGAAAATTAGCTCTGGACAGTAACTAGGTATTAGGATCTTCTGAGGGACTAGCAACGTAATGGTTTAATTTCCATATTTAATCACTAAGCAGGTTATCACTGCAGGAGTTCATTTGTTGGGAAAGTGCCTTGGGACGCATTCTGGACATATCTCATGAAGTAGCCACGCTATCTTGCCCCCTATCACAGAGTTCAAGCTGACACTTCAAAGCAATAAAACTTCTGCAAAGGAGGAGAAATAAATGTCACTCTGGCCAAAACGAGATTTTTCTATCTATATAAAAATCTCCTTCATATATATATATATATATATATGTGTGTGTGTATATATGGCACCTAAAAAAAGAAGTATACAACAAGAAAAATCCTGACAGTACTTTTTCAGTCAGGACTGTATTAACTACCAGAAGCCCATCTGAACTCCTCATCCCAGCATTTCTTATTGCCCAGTGCATTCCAAAGCCTGGAACTGATCAAGAAATGCTGCTGTGCACAGGGACTTTACTAGAATTACTGCCCTATCACAGCATCTACTTGTGTCTCCAGGATTCCTACTTAGGTATCAAACTTAGGATGAGCAGTTAAACTCTTGGCTGCAAAGAGGTACTAACTTGACAAATGCTGGCCCTTGTTTTACCTTTTACAAGCAAAATAAGATCATCACTGTAGACTTTGTGTCTACAGATTCACATAGAGGTGCCATCACAGTTACTGACCAAAAAGCCTAAAGTGCTGAGATTTTTTCCTGAAGGAAACATAAAATGACACATATCCAGAGCGCAGGAGTTGCCAGTAAGAACAAAAGTCAGCTCTTTTATCCCATTACCTCAACGGGCTCATCCAACGTGGGCTCACCTGTCTGATTTCAGGAGCATTTGGAAGCTCCCACAAGCACTGTCCTTCCTGCCACATCAGGGACAGCGATGCCATTGCCAATGCAGGTGCCAGGCTGCTCGGAACAAGCTGCTGTCAGCTGTCTCAGGTGACATGCTGCTGATCTGGCAAACCTTCAGGCTGATGCTACTCAGCCCTTCTGAACTTATGGCCAAAATTGGTAAGACCAGCTAGTCTCCTGTTGATGCCATACCAACCTCTTACTCTTTCCTGCTGTAAGATCACTGCAGAAACAACTGTCTTCATCCTATGGAAGTGCAGCGCTTTACATGCTGATCTCTGGCTGTAGCCTCTGAGGGCTACTAAAATGCAGACACAGCAATTTTAAAGCTAAATCACCATGTAGCTAAAAAGAAAAAAACATTAAAACACCATGGGACTGTTATGTTACAATGTGTGATTAAAATACTATTTGGGATACGAATAAGGCTTGAGCAAAATCCCGTAAGGATCCCTGTTCTGACTGCACTCATGTATCACATGAAACAGGCAGGAGGTCCTCTGACTCCAGCTGCTTTTCTCCATGATATCCCACTTACATGGCCTAATCCATAATTTTCTCAGCTGTCCTTGAGAGACACTGACTTAGTCATTTCTGTTCAACTCTAGTACATAAGTTCCTCTACAGGAAATTTTACCACCCATGACCTTCCTAAAAGTGAACAAAACCATTTAATACTCAGGCAAATGCATCAAATTTTTCCATTTGAATACTGTCCTCTCCAGCAAGTCTGCTTAGCCCCTGCCTAATTTGAAACAGTCACTCTTCTTCTATCATTGCTCTTGTAACTGGATGTAGCCAGAACATTGATGTCTGTGATTTCTATAAATAAAGAACAAGTGCAACTGGGTTATATTGTTTGGCCATGAATGAGACCTGCTAACCAGCTCAGCCTGTCAGTAGGCTAACATGGGAGCAGCTGGAGAGCCACGTGCTTTCCACAGGGTTGATAATTTAAACATGATCCATGACCAGTTCTCATGGGCTTCAAAACTGCCAGAGGACACCTTTTATTCCTCTCCAGATATATTTACTGAAATGGGTTTAGTTGCCAGCTTGCATGGAACAAAAGTGAAAAAACCAGAAAATGAAAGTAAAAATGTGTACTAAAGGAGAGCCATGTTCTTCCCTCGGTGGGTTCACTCTGGGTGTGCATTAACGCTCAATGCACACAGCAGTATCATGGGACAGATCGTCTCTGCTGGAGATGATGCCCTTCTGACTTGTTCCCACAAATTTACCACTTAAGTAAGAGTCTTGCAGAACAACAAACCTACGTGTTGATCAGATTTGCACCAGTTTGTTGAGCTACCTGCTTGGTGTAGTTTTCCTAGTGTAAGCAGCTCAGCAGCAGTGCCTGTGCCCTCCCAGGCCAGGAACACATCCTTGGGAAGGCAGAACATGGCATGCAGCCGCTTTCATCCCTGCGGGGCACAGCCACCGAAACCTGCAGCAACATCATCCACCCTCCTGCACAGCCAGCTGGCTGTGTACAGGGGCACAGAGGTTCAGCTGAAAGGCCTTTAATACATGTGACCATGTCCAGGACAATATTTGCAAGGCCAGCTTAACCTCACTCGCTGTTCTCTGCTGCTAGAGTGGGATCTTGTGAGAACAAGACCAGCTGGTCTAGCTGCCTCCCTCCCTCGTGTGCTGCTGGTATCAGTGGGGGAGTCATGCACTTCTCTTCATCCACATTCCTCATCTTTTCCCTCCTTGCACCCACACCAGCATATCTGTGTCCCTCCTGGTGTATTTGTGGTTTGGTCTCCAAACTGAACCAGCTGATAAAGGGAAGCTCATCACGAGGGTGGCACAGACATCAGGCTGATAGACACTGCCTGGTTTTTTTAGGAAATACATGTCAGCAAAGTCACCTTATGTTTGGTGTGATGCTTTTAATCCAGCCTTGGTTTCAGCAGTGCCTAGACAGGGTGCCTGCTGGAGCTGGATCCTGCTCTGCTGGTGGAGAGTTCCAATCCTGCTTCATCACTGAGACTGAAATGCTACATACAGTCTCAACTTAGTTCTTCCAGAAATCCTGTCTAGCAAATGATGGCTGTATTTCTTTAGCACACTCCTTTCCTCCCAGAACAGACCTTTGAAGGAAACATCCTTAAATCTTAAGCCATAAATCATGTATGCCCAAAGCTTGAGCACTGGGAAAAACAGAGTTAGAGCAGAAGCATGTCAGGCACTGAGCTAACCTACCTTCATGCAGCTGATGGAGTAGTGCACCTTTTCCTCTAATGTAATGCTAAGATGTGTTTCTTTTTTACATGTTTCTAGAGACACAGGCAAGGAGGAAAATAAATGGTCTTAAAACATGTTTAACAGTTAACTGTATGTAAATAAGCACACAGAAAAGTTTTTTGCTATATTCTCTAATGCTTTACATACACCAGCCATTCAAAAACATGAACTAGAGGTTGATGACCACGACCATCAGTGATCTTTCTGAACTTCCCTTGCCCATACTCTCAGGCTGCAGTTCATTATAATCAAGTGCATGCAGACTTACTCAGCTCAACAGCAAAACTTGATGCAGGGATGGCAATAATTCCACAGGGATGAAAATATCCATTTTTTGAAAATGAAAAGAGCACTTGGGAACTTCTAGGAACACCATAAACTGGACAATGCTGTCCATGTGCTGAGCATCACCAGCAGGTGCTGGGAGGGCAGACAACTTGCTCCTTGTTAGGAGCAGTGCTGGTGAGGCACCGAAGTGGCAGGGATGTGGCAGCACAGCTCTGGCCGTGACACGCGGCAGAGGCAGGTGCTCACACCTGCACCAGCTGGGTCACAAAGCCCTAATAAACAGAAGTAGGGCATCCCAAAGCCTTCGGGAAGGTATGTACTCTTTGTAACTCTCATGGGTAATGGCAATGGATAATACGTTTTTCGTTTGTGTCTTTGGGATTTGAAAAAACCCAAAGCCACTGAAGAATTCAGGCTTTTTTTAGGCTCTCCAAGAAAACCCACAGGCTGGGTCACAAAGTTAGAGACCTGTGGGGTGCAGCTACACACACAACTCTATTTCAGTTGGAGAATGCAATAAATCACTGCTAGCTTGGGGATGCTGGATTGGGGACAGCTACAAACCGATTTGCAACGTACTGCAGTAGGACTACAAACCTCAACTGAGGTCAGCTGAAATCTTCTGGAAACACAAACCAGTGGGTGATACAGCATTACTATTGAAAGATAGAAGGTCATTTAGTCAGAAACAAAAGAAGGTGCTGAGTAAAGACATCAAACAAAGCAAGAAGCACGTGCTGCCTGCCCTGCAGCATTCAGCGAGGGAGGGCACTGTGCTGTGGAAAAAGCAAGGGAGGTGTTGGTTCCTCCCACCAACCACAGCCATCCACTGGCAAAATACCAAGTAATGGTGGGTTTTGTGGGACTGAGTTTGGATTTCACATGCCGTAGAGAGCCTTAAATGGATCTGTGGCTCAGAAGAAAGGATTTGATCTTCAGCTATCAGAAGAGGATGCTGAGACAAGAGACTAGTCACAACTGTGGAAAAAACACAAATTAAGGGGACTGTACTATCATGTACATGTGCCCAAATCACCTGCTTTGGGCTCCTGCTATAATGAGAGATCTAATTAACAGTCAGTAGAGTTAGGCCTTAATTTGCCTCATCTCAGTTTAGAGGCAACAAGCAGATGAAATGACGACTGACTTAAAAGGGTCCCTGTCTTTTCCCTGTAAAGAGTGGTGCTGGAGGTAACGGCTGCAGGTGCACAAAAAAGATCAGAAACAAAAATCTCAAAGAACACACATAGATGCAGAGAACCTTCTATGGTTCTGCTCAGTCAAAGATGTCCTGGGCTAGGAAATACAATTCAGGTGCTAAGAAAGGCACCTCTCCATTCTGCCTGTAAAAATGGATTGAGAACAGTTTGCATCCATAATACGTCTTGATTCCCAAGAGCTGCTGAGCCTCCTCCAGGATTCCTCCCACGGTAAAAGTTTGATGTGTTTACTCACCTTCAAAACAGGATAACCAAAGACATCAGACACAGATTGACAATGCAGCCTATTTCTGTTTACATTTGTTTCCTCTCCTCCCTTTCTGCTGCCAGAACAGCCTTTCAGTCCCATTCCCTCGGAACAAGCTGAGCTAAGTGGGAGTGACAGCACAAACAGATTTGATTCCTCCTAGACTTTCCTGCGCAGACTTTATAACGATTTAAACTCCGCTTTCACTGATGCTGCTCCTGCGCAGGTGAGTGACAAGTCAGTGTGCCCCTGGCACTGGCCAGCAGAGGTGGCTCCTTCCCTGGAGCTGTGGAATGCCGAGAGAGGCCATGTGTCTGCATGGAGCATCAACATCCTCTCTGAGGGTGCTCTGAGTGAATCCACTGTTGCCCGTGACATTCTAATTCCTGCTGAGCATATCACATTCCCTCTTCTAGAAAAAGAATACCTTTGGTTAATATTTTGCTTACAAAAAAGGTGTTTATTTTCCCAAAAACACCACTACAGAAAGCACTATGGTGTTATCCAAAAGGTGAGTAGAGATAGCATCCCTAAGGACTGGGCTCCTCCTACAGCAGCTGAGTTCCAACCTCCAGCATTTTCATGGACTGCCCATTGTTTGTTCCCAGGGCTCTGAGACACAATGTATATGTCACCCACGCATACACCATCTTGCTTAACAACATGCATCCAGCAGTACCAGACAGCTGATAAAAGGCACCACCTCTCCCTCCAGGAGCTGCAACTCCCACATCCTCAGACTGGCTCCGGCAGCATACACTGCCGGCTGAGCGAGAAATATGTCTCGGAGCGCATCACATCTGTGCCTGAGTGTGCAAAGTGCAGAAGGAATAGGGTAAAGCTGACAGAGACTGCAGCAAAGCAAAGCCTGCAAAGGTCTGCTCGTGATCTGCTTGTGGCTCACACACAGTCCCCACAGACCTCGTTCCAGTGCCAGCACAGGGCACTGCAGCCAAGAGGAGCTGCTGAGGTCGACAGCACAGCTTTAGGAACCAAAAAAAGGATGATCTTTGCTATACAGAAATTACAGAGCTTGATTTGTGTTTCCTGAGAATGACTGATACACTGGGGAAGTGTCATGAGGAAGGAAGGAGGGAGGGGAGGTGGATCTATTCACATTAGCTATTTATGGCCACGAGATGGCATTCCTGCCCCAGAGATGTCCCGGTGCCATGCCTGCACCCAGCCCAACTCACCTCCTCTGCCCAGGACCACACACCCCTCCCAGGTTGCTGCACCCCCAACTGGGCTCTACTGCAGAAATCCCACGGCTGGTTTGGATGAGAAATTCTGGCAATGCCATTCACCAAAATCTTTGGGGTAACAACAGGGAAAATAAGCAGTGTGATTACTTTCCATGATTTAAATGATGACTGCTTTTCAGTTGCTCTGTGCTCTTCCCTAACACTTCCACAATTAGAGGAAAAAAGCTCAGCAGGAGGAAACGGAAATGAAAGCCCAGCACCATTTTACTGGGGGGTCTGAACTGAAAGAATAATTGCTTTTACAAGGGCTACCTACTATATGTGCTCCATCAGTGTATCTGCTTTGGATACAGCAGGAGTTAAGAATTTAATTCACAAAATGCCTCTGTGTGCATTTACTGTCTATGGCTGTGAACACTTCTTGTATAATGCAATGTCTTGCAATGACATCAAGGTTTCTTTTGGTTAAAGATGCTTCACTGAAGCAGCCACAGAGCTGCTCATTTCACAGAACAATTTAATTCAGATGTGGTTAATCACTTCTATCAAATCTTGTCACCCTGGAAGAAAAACACAACTGCAGAGGGCTGCTGGTGGTTAAGGCCTGGTCATGATTTGGACTTAGTAAGGCCAAGCCTTGCCAGCTTTACAGAAACTCAGTATCTCACAAGCAGAGACATGGAAAAGGAGACAGAAATCCTCTGACTGAAAATACAGGTTACTGGTTTGTGACAACATAGTCTAGACCCTCCTTTATAAAATTCAGTAGAGGAGAGCAGTGGAGTATTTCCTAAATGTAAACAGAGCAGAAAATAGCACCAAGTACCCTTCCAAAATCAGCTACAGAGAGGAAGAAGATGTGTGAGACTGTCTCTTGTTATTGTGCCACCACTTACATTTTTGCAGTCCTATATTTTTCTAAGTCAGAATCCAGGACAGGAAGCCCAAATCCAGCCAGACACTTGGGATGAGGTTTGTCTTGCCTAACTTCTGACAGCTAGAAGCAAAGGCGTCCTAGCATCTCCTGGGTCAGTGTGGATGAGTGGACAGTTTCAGTAGGTGATGCCCATCCAGACATCTCACAAGTTCCTCCCTCCAAGAGCATGCCTTGTCTTCCTTGCCCACGTAGCGACAACAGGACATTGCTCCCTTTAAGCACTTTCAGACTTAGTGCTGCAGTGCATTGAGAGACATAGCACATTCACAAAGCCAACAGGCCTCTCTACCTTCAGTGCACAGAAAGGATACCAAAAATGTTGAGATATCACTGTCCAGACAGGAACAGGCACAGTACCAATTCTTTAAAGCATGTTCTCTATCTCCCTACACTGCTTTGCAATGAGCAATAGCAGCACCCCTCATTAAATGATAATGTGCACTACTTGTACACAGTACTTAATAAATAAACCAACAACTGGGCCCTTTCACATGTCTCATCCCCCACCTTTCCCTTGGCAAATGATGTGCAGACTTGCATTAAGGCATGGATTAATTCCTTTTTAAAAACACCAACCATGGGTAATAAACAAAGACGACTAAATGTATCCCAGGACTTGCATTTTTCAGTCCTCTTAATTTAGCACTATTTCAGCTCACTGAATCTCAATCTCATTTCAGTGTCCTTTTGGTCTTTACTATCCCATCTTAAGGTTGCATGAATAGGAGTGATGAAGCAGACGGGTGTCGATGAAAATTGCCTTGGGCATCATCACACCTTCTGGAATACTTAAATTTGAATGTATGTGCTATCACAGGAATACATAATTCCCAAGTGCATAGGAACACTCAAGAAATTAGACAGCTGGCGAGAAAAGAGAGACATTCATCTGTGAAAGAGAAGGTGGATAAGCTCAACCCTTCCTAGACACCAGAGGATCCATGTGAAAGCAATGCTGTGTGTGCTCTAAAGGTCAGGGAAAACACAGCCAGAGCTTGCACTTGATAGCAGAGAAACCAAGTATAAGAGGTAAGTCTACAGAAACAAGCCTTCATTATTCTTCAACACAGCTTCTAGTGTAACATTTGTAGTACAGAAGAGAAGGGACGGCACATGAGACCTTTGGGAGCAGGATCCCACCTGGGATCACCATCCACAGTCCCAGCAGAGTACTCCATGGCTGTCCAGGATGCTGTTCCACAGCAGCATGGCTGTCTGGGTGACATTCAGGGCAAGGGAATCCTATGTGGCTTTGCCTTTATTCTGGGGAAAATCTCAGCTGCTTAATCTAAAGCAGAATTTTTGTCCCCGCGTGGTCACCAGGGCAGCAGCTGAGCCAGGTAAGAACCATTCCTGCAGAGCAGCTCTGAGGAAGCCTCATAAAAGGTTCTGAATTCCTAATTAAAAAGTGTATTAAATCACTTGCATGAAGACTTCCCATAATAGATCACACGCTTGCACTTGGGTAATAACATTTTAGTGCAGTTTTCGCTGTGCTTAATGACTTGTCCACAGCCTCCATTTTCAGAGATGGGAACGTCACAGCATAAATCTCAGGAGCATTATGGAAATGCTGTCACGCACACAAAAGGGGATTTGAAGAGCAGGTCACGCTGAGCTAACAGCAGAACCCTTCAGGTGCAAAATCAGGCACAGCCTCATTGGAAAACTGTCTCCTAGGCATGCTAAATAGTGGTAAATGAAGAAATTGTGTATCAGGGATTTGGACACCACTTTGTACCTTTCAGCCTTAGACAGAGGGGCTAAAAGCAACTGCCTTGAAGTTCCTGTTCCTGTCATTGTCACCAGCAGCATCATGGACTCAGAGCACCTGCACTGTGCTCATGGTGAAAGAGCTGAAAATCTCTCCTAGAAGACATTTCCCCAACAGATGCCTTGGGGCAGACCGACCCTCTGCTCAGAGCCTCACCCCAGGGATGAGGGCTGGACCTCAGAAGTGGTGGTGTCTGATGTTACCTGTATCCAGGGCTCAGTCACCTGCTTTAACACATTCCTAAGGCTCCCAGAAGTTTCCTAAGGAGAAAGAGCTGCAAACATCTGCACCGCTGTGAAATGAAATCATGCAACTGGAAAGGCAAGCCAATTGGTAGGGGTAATTAAGACAGCTTATATTTAATGCTGAAGCCAATTAGAAGAGGGAGGAGGGGGGAAAAAGGCAAAAAAAAAGGCAGCTATTTCCTAAAATTTCCTTTTGCTTTGTTTTTTTACCCAGCATCATGAGTTTTGCTTACATAGGGCTTAGCTAAGCATCTAAACCTAAATATGAATGCCTGCTTAAAACCCGCAGCCACCCAGCTCTTGTGCCTGAGATTTGCCATGTCTGGAAAAAACCTACCAGGCATGGCACCAACAGATGTACTGGGAGATACACAACATGAGCTACGGGCTAAACTCTGCTCTCACTCTCATCAGGATAAACCCCTTTAGCTTAGTGGAGTTCAATTAATTTTACAGCATACGGAATATTTATTTGCAATTTATACATCTCAGAAGGACTTTTCTCATTTTACCACAGGGGAGTGTGCATGGCATCTCTCAACTAACCGTGGCAGCAAAGCACTGACTGCAACAAAACGCTCTGATCATGCTCCTCTCTGTGCAAAGCCACTGGGCAGCACTTCAAACTCCAGCAATTCCTGAATGAAAAGACCAGATTTTCCCCTTCTGCAGACAGAGAAGACATCCCTGCTCACCAGCCTCCCTTCCTGCAGGGCTTCTCCCTTTGCTGCTCAGTGCCTGTCTCCCAGAAGGAGAGGGTGACTGAACAGAACTGAGGAAGGATGCTGGGCACTTCTGTCCCTCTTCACGGTCAGGCAGCAGGCTCTGATGGATATGGCACACCAATGGGAAACAAAAACCCTGGCTGAATGATAAGCTTGGAGATCTGGTGCAGCCTGTCGCAGCAGAGATAAGCAGCCGAGCTGTCACAGCATCTTGAAACAAATCAGGGAGCAGGATCAGAACAAGCACAGAGATAAAACAGGGCACTCCTGTCTCCTAGGGCGGTGGTAAGACAAAGGAGATGGAAGAGGTTTAGAAGTTTACCAAAGACATTACTTTATCATCAGAGTGAATTTCTGGAAAGGGCACAAGGCCCAAGCCCTTGGTCAAAACAAACAACGTAAGACATGATATGGAGTCAGATGAGACTCACTGAGTGTCCTCTCTCCAGCACCGCCCTACAGCACATGCTGAAGAAAATTAGATGGAAAAAAAAACATCCAAGCAATGAAGATTGGTTTTTGCACCTTCAAAAACAAGCTTCATCCCCACTTACTCTCTGAGGTTCTGCACAACCCATGCACTAGGGCTGAATGGGCTATTCTGCTATGGGGAATATATAATCTTAAAATGAAGACACTCCAGGGTCAGAGGAGCAACCCACACCTCTGCCCCTTCTTGGGTGTGCTAAAATACACAGATAGGTTGGCCATATTCTTTGCCATCAGTTATTTACTGCTTTTACCTCAAATGGTTCAGCTGAGGTCAATGCAGGGACATCCAATTTTCAATACTGTGAGACAAGGGAGAATAAGACTTATCTGTGTGTCAAAATAGGTCCAGGTGAATTTATAGGATTTATTCACAAGTCACATAGGACCTTGCTGTTGTTCGGTCTCTTTGTTTTCTTTTGTTCTGCTCACATCAGAGAAAGGCAATATAGGATGCTGAAACAGTGGTACAAGCCATGAGCACTGCTACAAGCACAGGTCACTGCTTAAATATATCCAGCAGCCTCTTTAGAGACTGTAGAACAGGGGTGTTGTGGTTGGATCTTTTGTGGTATTCCCAAACCCCTTGGCAACTCTGTTATCTAGCTGTGCAAACAGCAGCACTATTACCACAGCTCCTGGAAGGGCATTTTGGAGACATGCAGAGGGCAGACCTCAGGCCAGCATGCAGGGAAGGGGGGATAGAAACCCCTCAACCATCTGCAAGAGTACAGTTTCAGTGTGAAAAGCAGCAAAATCCTGGTCACATTGGGATTTGGGATATTCTTTAGAGGCATCTGCAGGTTAGGACATGATACACAAAAGCTTTTCCTTACACAACTTATTAAAAGCACTACTAATAATACACTGCAAACCTGATCTGAAATGAACCTTGCTATTTCAGGTCTGGCTTTCTCTAGAACTGTACCATCGCATGTACTTGCGCTGAGGCAGATAATCCTCACATGAAAGGATTTGGCTTAAAATGTCATGAATCCAACGTGGAGCCTGAGAAGAAACAGAAGGCCAGCATTTACTGCTGTCCCAAGAGCCACACTCCTTGCACACGACTCATCTGACCACTTGGCTGCTAACCCTGCTGCTGCCCTGCCTCTCTCAAGATCTGCAAACAGCTCTGAAGTCACTAAGATGCCTTCAAACACATTTTTCTCAAAAATGGCTGGTTTTGCACCAGGGGAGATGAAAGGAGAATCTCTCACAGACCCAGACCAGTGCTCTGGAAATCCATCCCTGGCTGGGCAATCACCTTTCACCATTAGGGATGTGGAGCCCAGGCTAGCACCCTTGGCATGGCACTGAGCTGGAGAGCAGCCACTACCACCAGTGTGCTGTGACTTGGGTGTTTTAGCTGAGGGCTGGCATTTCAAGGACACACGAGAATATAGTGAACACCTCAATGAGTTAGGTGAAAAGATGTCCTACAAGGTTGAGTGGCCCCATAACACTCTGCACCTCGGGACGCAAGGCTGCCATAGAAAAGGGAAGCCTTCCAGTGAATCTTACTGTTCAAATGTAAGCTACTCACTCCCAGGCCAGGAAGCATCACCTGCCAAAGCACACAAATCCTGGGATGGGCAGTGAACAGTCCACGCCTTTGCTGAGTTGCCTCCTTTATCAAGGGGTGGTTTGCTTATTACAAAAAGTACACAAACAAACATGGTGTGAATGACCTCAGTGAGTGTGATGTCGTCACCTAAACTGACACCCCAGAAGGCTGTTTTGCCTGGCCATAAATGTATACATAAAAGTATCTAAGGCAGCATTGCTCAAAAATGCACCAAAAGCTTCTCTGAGATGTTTCTATCACTGCCCTCATCACTGGAGTACCTGAGGGCCTTCAAGTCATATTAAGCAACATGACAAATATGTCACATCTGGTTCATTCTTTCTTTTCTTCTCTTGTCAAGAGGAGAATTAAATGCAGTAAATTGCTTTCATTGGCCTTTGGTTTCCTGTGTCTGCACTGCTGTGTCTGCCAGTGGAAGCGAGGTGAAAGAAACAGCACTAATGCAGAAAGGACAAAAGGACAAGCTTTCTGTGATGGCCTCTGAATTCTGTGAAGGTTATCCTAGAGCCTCTGCTTGGCTGGTCTTTGGTTTGGGAATTAAAAATTCCCAGGACACTCAAAGAAAACAACTGTCAAATCTATTCCACTCCTAAGGCATTTCTGTAAGTATTAGCCCAAGTGCTGGAGCCATCCAGAAGATGTCAAGCCTGGCTCACACTTCTACAGGAAGCCAGTGCAGAGAGAGGATGAGTGTGATGGACTTGCATAACTCGTATCATGCTGCAGCATTCAGTGCTGGCTGCACTTTCCTGAGGGCTGATGGCTTCATGCCCAGACATTGTACATTTCATTATGATAAAAAGACCCACTCAATTAAAGAGCTCACTCCTGCAGCCCTTATTTTAAAAACAATTCTTGCAGAAATGGTCTTATGTCTGGCAGCAAGAAGGCTTGTGTAAGGAAGGACAGACTGAGCAAAAGCAAATCAATCTAAACAAGTGCATGTAACGCAGCAGAAGTGTGCTTTTCAGTATGGATAGTAGTAATTTCCCCTAAACAGAGCCCAACTTTCTCCACTGGAGCAATAAAAATACCTAAAATAGTGACAATTGTAGGTTCTTATGAAAATTTTGTTCCAAGCACAGCTCTCTTCCTTCCTTCTCTGAAGGAGATTTTGAAGTGTTTTGAAAAGTAAGCCAGGCTGCAGCACTTTCCCTGATTGGGAATATTGTTTTTAAACCACTTACTGCAGATTCCTGCTGCTCTGGTGCAGTGCAGGGCACAAGGCATCAGCAGTTTCTGTGCCTCCATGAGAGGACAGAGATGGAGGGAAGGCAGCCTGCCCTCAACTCTGCTCTCTCCTCAGTGCTTGTGCACTCCCATGTAACGCAGCTGGGCGGTTCTGGCTTTTCTTTCACAAGCTTGGGAAGCTCCTGGTAAAACACCACTGGGAACTGGCCACTTGGAGGGAATGGGAAATGCAAACAGAGAGAGCATACTCCAACAGCAGCCCCTCCTGCACTGCTCCCTGCTCTTGGAGGAGGCTTCATACCACCTTGGCAATTCTCCACTGTGAGGATGCGCATTGAGAATTTCATTTAAGTGTGGAATCTCTGCAGTGATCCAGTGAAAAACTGCCTTAAATCCATAATGTTTCAAGCTAACTAATCCCACAAATTGGAAAGGAAATAAGTCATTCATAATTTTCTCCTTCCAAATTAACAAAATCAATCACCACTGGCATGCATGTAACAACATCTGGGCAAGAAAGCCAAGTACAAGGTCAAAAGCGGGGATTTGGGGACCAGATCAAAGAGACTCCGCTCCTGAATGGAACCAGGTCAGAGAGGCCTCAGATAAAGCTTTAATGAGTGACTGGAAACTTTCCTCAATTCCTCTCTCACCTCTGGCTGTAGCTGCCAAAGTATATCCCTGCCAGTTGTTCTCTTTCTCACAGGACTACCAAAACCCTGACAGTGAGGACGAGATGATGAATCTACACCTGATGGCACCAGTTCATATGGACACTCAGACAAGTATTTATCTAAGCACATCCTTAACTCCATCCCTATTTAGCAAGGTCCTTATGTATAGGCACATATTTATCTCTCTACAGCTACATGAGACATAAGCCCCTCATTAACACCTCTTTTTCTCAATCAGGGCTTATGTGCCATTCTTAGCCACAGGACAATGCTCTGTGTACGTGGAAGGCCACGCTTCTCCTTTGCTTCTCAGAGTTCCCTCTGGCCTCACCATGCAGGAGCCAGAGCTATCTGCAGTGACTCAGCAGTGTAGAGATGGAGCAGAGGAGAAATCAGAAAGCAAAGTAAGACTTACGTTGGCTTTGAGGCTTCAGCCTGGTCAGTCTGCAGCTTCTCCCCACCTTCGACTTCCATGGTGCAGTACACAATCCGGTTCGGGGCCAGTGACTTCAGACCCTGCACCTCCATGATGACAACCTGCCCGGCAGAGAAAGAGAAATGTAAGAGGAGCAGCCTCCTTCAGGCTCTGCTGTGGCTCCTGAATCCAGGGTCAGCCACTGCTGGGGTCCTTCATGTGCTGCTGGATGTTGATAGTGGCACGTGGGCAGGGACAGTGGCACTGCCCAGGCTGAGTTGCAGCCAACAAGGTCTGTACGGAGATCAGGACTCCCTCTGACTGCACATGGGCTTGTTGAAACCTTTGGGTGCCCACGGCTGTACCAAACCTCAGGAGATGGGCTTCACAGACACTGTCCTGCTCCATCTGCAAGTGCCTTAAGATGTGTAATCCAGAAAGAAAAGCACAGAACTACTCAGCTTGTGCCAAAATCATATTTTCAAGAATAATCATACAACGGTTTGGGGTTGACCTCTGAAGATCACCTAGTCTAATTCCCACACTGTGGCAGGGACATCTCTCAGTAGATCAGGTTGCTCGGAGCCCCGTCCAACCTGACCTTGATAATTTCCAATGACAAAGCATCTTTGCAACAGTTGTTCCCTCTTCCAGTGTCTTTGCCTCCCTCACCATAACATGTTCTTATATTCAATCCAGATCTACCCTTTTTCAATTTAAAACTGTTGCCCCTCATCCTGTCACTCTACAGCCCTGGTAATAAAAAACTTTCTCCACTTTTCTTATATGAAATTTTTCTTATTAAGAAATCACCATCTAAATTTCTTGCAGGTAATTACCCTTTTTTCTTTTTTCAAAGGTGATTAATCCCATTAACTACTTATCTTAAACATTTCTACAAGAAGCACCAGGGAGTTTCTGTTCCTGTTTTATTACAGATATCTATGAAGTGTATATACGCAGGGGTTTAAAATTTTTCTCCTCAGGTCTTTTGACTTGGCTTGAGCTGAAGATCCCCTCCCTGGCACACAGAGCTCCACAAACCCTCTGAGTGTTTTTTTTGGTAAAAGCTCTCTTGCAACAAGAGTTTAGAACATGAGCAGTGCCCATTGTCAGATCCTGAAGTCAGCACTCCAGGGAGCTTTGGCTTCACTCCAGAAGGCGTTCAGCTGGAGCAAAGCATTTGAAACACCCTGTTGTAAGGGCAAGTCCCTTCACAGGGCTGTACACAGTGCACAGGATTCCACAACAGGGAGGTTTACTGCTTTGTGATAGTTCCCTCCTCTTTCTCCATACACGGACACTTGGAAATCAGGCTTTTTTCAGTGCTGTTCTTGGAAGCATGATCTCTGGGTTCACAGACCTATTTTTAAATAAGACTGAATGGAATACTGTAAAGATGGTGTCAGACATCTAATGAGTTAAACTCTGAGACCGGACAACCAGTGCTGTTAAGTTTTGCATTGGTGTGATATGTATAACAAGAGACCCTTTTAGGAAGAGAAATAAACAGGAAAGTATACAAAAATAGAATTTTCTGATTTTTCTGCATCCTACATTTTTGACTCCATCCTGATAGTTGTTTTGACAATGTAACATAAACCCACTCATTGACAGACAACCACAACTCTGTATGGGTGAGTTGATGACTCCTTGAAGTAAATATGCCTGCAAATAGACCACAAATATGTTTGCACAAAACAACTGAGTTGGCTGAAAACAGCTACTGAGCAACACTGTTCCAGGACTGAGGCAGCCTGTGTCAGAGGTGATGGAGGTCCCACAGCACACTGCCTTCCCCTGGGCTGCACAGACAAACTGCTCGACAGAGCGCTGAGCAGAAAGTCAGTGTTCAACACAGAGCAAAGAGCAAGCCAGCACAGCACAGTATTTCCACACAAACTGCAAGCCAATCTGTTGGGTGCATTCAAACACCATCAATTTTGAACAATTCTTCAAAGGGGAGGCAATTCTTGCAGGGAATACGGTGACACCTCTAACTGGCAGTAATTAAACATACTGACATTTAGGGTGTTGCATTACTGTACTGGTTTCAGGGACAATACAGGCTCAGGTTTACTGGGGTACACTCAGTAACAAACTGCATGAAGAGGTCAGTTAACGATGCAGATTTCTGAGCCATTTGATATACATCAACAGGAAATGCCAGACAGTGTATATCACACAGTTTGTTCCAGCAAGATGGTGAGACACCAGAAAGGACACGGTGTTCGATCATAGGCAAAGCTCCCAGTAATCAGAGAGGAGTCATTCCTCACAGAGATCAGAAAGTGACTTCTACTCACCTTGCTCCACCTAACTGAAGTTTGAAGAGGGCAGAAGTTGGCTGCTGTGACTTTTACTCCCACGAGATCTGTACCCTGTTGTGTGTGTGAAGCTTACCTCCAGGGAGAAGGACAACACGACGTCTGACTTGGAAAGCTGGTTCTCATTTTCTTCTCCCATGTCAATTATGGAGGTGTTGTGGCTACGTTTCAGCTTCTGCAGCTTGAACTCGGAGCCTCCTTTAGACACAGGCATGCTCTCCAGGTTTGCCATCAGGAGATTGACAGACGACTTCAGCTCCTCGATGTACATGTTCTCCATTTCTTTGGAAACAAACTTGGGAAACTTGCGTTCCTTGGATTTGTTAAAAAAACAACAGAACGAATGGCTGTGACAAACAGCAACCACTTGCTGCACTGGAAGAATCCCCCAGGAGCATCTGCAGGGGTTTGCTAGCAGGGAACTCTCACAAACCAGATGACAAATTACAGCTTCCCCTTGGGTAATGTAGAAACATTATTAGCTTTCCATAAAATTACTACTTGGTACTTGTCCAACTTTCCCATTTCTTGCATGCACTTGCATTCCATTGATTTTCCTATCGGCAAATGGACTTTTTCATATGTATATATTCACAATTACAAACACTCCAGGCCAGCTTGCAGCTGAACTTTGTGACTGACAGCAATTTACTAAGGATTCAAAGGATGCTGACAGTAAGGGACTTGTTTTCCACTCTCCCGAATGTACCAGCTCTTTTTAAACCATTTCTGACCAGTTGCTCCATCAGTTTCCTAGGTGTGAAAGGAGCCCAAAGAGGGAAAAACAGCAATATGTGGGCAGTATCACGTGGTCCCAACTGAAAGAAGGGGCAAAACACCCTTTCTGCTACTTGCCAGGGCCTGAGTCTCCCTCCAAGAAGATAACCTTTCACTCCAGTGCTTCTTGTTGTCAACAGGAAATTTAAAGATTAAAACCAAAGATGACAGTGAGAGAAAAACCTGATGTTCCTCGATGCATGTTCTCAGCTTTGAACTGCTGCCCATCAACTGGTCTGAGCCCTATGTCTTCTGACAACTCTTCCCATGCCCTGAATCTGCTCAGGATTCGAACATCTCTCAGTGGGTTACAAGAGACTCTGCAAGGCGTGTGACAGCAAGGCAGAATCTGCAGCCAGGGAACATGAGGCTGACATGCAAAGTATCTTGGTAGCAATTCATAATATTGTAAAAAGCTGTTCGTAAAATGTATGCTAGAAAGGAAAACAAGGTCATGTTTCTTCTAGAAGACTGTCATCAAGCTGCTGAAAAAGTACTCCACTGCACTAGTTTTTGCATCAGTCCTCAATAGCTTACCCATTACAAGCACAGCTCACAGCAGCACCCACAACCAAGCAGTTAAAATATAGTATGTTTCCAGTCTCAATCTGGGGAAGTAATTCCCTCACGTAAATTAGACCTGGCATAAGATAAACTACCTAATCAGTCTGCTTTATTGTCTATGCATTGTATAAGTTGCAAGTCACCCTTAGGAAAAAAAAAAAAAAAGCAACTGTTTTGTGGATTTTGAGAACTGCTGCTGAAGCAATGATGTTCAGACATTATTGCTTTTTTACCCTACTGCCATTCATCTCTCCAGGGACTGCAATTTTGGCACTGCCTCCACAAACCTCTTCAGAAGTGCAGCAAGGACTGAGACATTTCACTGAGTGACACCAGCAACTTCTCATAGTAAGGCTAAAACAGTTGTTTAGAGTGACACATAACAGTTTCACTGGGACTATTTCACTGATGATGGAAATGCAGGTGTGGTCTCAAGTTACCCATCAGATTGGAGATAAAGCTGGGGAAAGTTCTTGATTAAGACACTATCCAGAGATGCAGACAATAGCAAGAAAGGATGCTAGTCACCTCCACATGTACTTTGAGCAGAGAGAGGATCGGGAATGGGGACAAACATGGGGAGAAGCAGAGTTCAGAGAGTGTGAGATATAACCAGTCCAGCAGGCTGGAGCACCCAGAAGGACATATCAGTCTGGTGTCATCCCAAGGTCTCATTTAGTTGCCCCTACACATGCTCCTCCTTGTTGTTGAGGCCAGGTGACTGGCTGTGGAAAAAGGCACCACAGGACAGCAGAGCACTGCTACTGCAGAGGAAAATGCCTTGGCATCACTAAGCTCTCAGCTGTAATGCTGCTCTATTTAGCTGCTGGAAAAGTACAACACACAGAATGAAAAGCCTGTCCAGATTCAGCTTTAAAACATCTGCTTGACTTTGAGCGTGATCCTCATGCTGCCTGACTCCAAGGCTGGGCTTATGTGCTTTGATGGAGTCAGGCTCAGTGGGGTACCCTGCCCAATGCTGCCCTAGTGCTGTGCTGAGCTGCACTCTCCTGGGCACATAGGAAGACAAAAAGACCCAAAGCTGTGCCCTGGTATCCAGAGGCAGGAAAGCTGGTGTGCACAGTGACTCGTTCAAGGTCACACAACAGGTCAGACAAGGGCTTGCAGAGCCACTGGTTCTGCAACACTGCAGTGCTGGGTCCTGTTAGACTCCACAGCCTTCGCTGCCTCTGAAGTGCAAATGTCCTAGTGTGAATTTCTTAATTCATTAATGAGGCATTAATTTGCCTTGAGCACGGAATCTCCAAGACAGCCACCTCAGGGCTGGTTTCCTGAGCGCTGTAAACCTCCCTGGGCAGCAAATCTGTATTAAAAGCTGCAAATTGAAGATAAAATTGGAAACGCTATCCTTTCACTGAGCTGAATTGTGAACCTGCACTCTGCTAGAGTCAAAGCAGCCTTGCCCAGAAAGGAGAATACAGAGAAGGATTCAAAAGGTCATTTGGATGCCTCCAAAAGATGTCATTCAGTGGTCTGAAAGAACAAAGTTTCTCATAGGCAGAAGCTGGCGGGACCTGACATTCGGGAGAGAAGGCCTGCAGCAGTACCATGAAGGAGATTAAATATCAATAGCTGCCAGCTGGATCACAGGTAAGTCCCTTTTACTCAAAACCACCCTCCCAGTTGCACAGCTGTATTTTGAAAGTTGAATTCTGCACAGGAATATGTCAGGTTATGTTGAGGAGTTTCCCCTGACTGCCCCTCGCAAGGCTGACAGTGTCATGGTTTGTTTTCAGCATTCAGAATGAAAATGGCAAATTCTCGTTTGCAAAAAATAATTCGTGAAGCTGCAGCTTCTGCTGGCTGCTACTGAATCATGCATATTGTTGTCCCACATGCCATGAAGAGAAAATGAAACTACGAAACCAGGCAATCTCATTCTGGCACTCCGGGCCTGGCTACCCATCTCGGAACTGGAGCAGCTGTGATCTGCATGGGGGCCTACATTTTACTGCAAATGAGCACTGTAGGTTTTCTTGACAAGAATAAAATGGCAAAGGGCCAAATGCTGAACAAAAGAGCTGCAGTCAGTTTGATGCTTTGCTGCACCATGATTTGGTCACACAGTCCTTGGCCACCTCGCTAATTTTATCAGTGAAGTGGGGAAAACCAGAGCCTACGACCCCAAAGACGCAACTGCAGCAGCTGTTTAACAGAAGTGTTAATGAGGAGGAGCTGTGCAGGCACCACCAGCAGCCTTGAGAATGTCTGACCATAAATGAATGTGCTCTGCTTTCCACACCCAGGGATATCAAGTGTGGCTGCAAACAGTTCTGATATTACCTTTCTTATAAAAAAATCCCAATTTGGGCACAGCTCAGTGCTGGGAGGACTGCTGCTGAAAGGCAGGCCCCTGGACTGAGCTTGTCTCTCTGATTAGACCTTTTTGTTTTCCTTCTAGTAATGGTTTCTTGATTATCAAGAATGGCCAGATAGATCATTTCCAATTACTACAGCCCCATTAGAGCTTTATCAGTGACTCAGAGCATCTAATTAGAGGCAAGGATAAGATCTTGGCCTTACTGATGTCAACAGGACCCTCTTCATCTATGGTCCATTGTAAGGCCACATAAATCTGCACTGTGTGAGGGTGAGGAGATGGCTTCTTACAGAAGGGTCTCTGGGGACCTCAGCCAGGTGCTTGGTTATCAAAACTGTTTGGAGGTCCTGTGCCTGCTGCTCCAAACAGCAATGATGTCCACAGGGTGCAACACTGGTCAGACTGCTCTCATATATGGTGTGAATTTGTTTGGGACAATACATTTGAAGTACCTTTATTGAGGCAGCATCTACCTACAGGCAGGAAACTGTGGCTCCCAGAAACCCAGCAAAAGGCATAAACTCCTTCGGGGCAATTTCTGTCTCCTTCGTACGCATATGCCATCACCCACGTTATCGCCTAACACAGAAATTTGACGGAGTTTGACAATATCTTCACCACTCCTGGGGATTTGTAAGGGATTTTGCAGGAACCTAACCTGTCCCAGCTCATCGGGATGTTCCAAGAAACGCACATCACAACTGCTTCAGTTGTACTTGTTTTGTAGTTAAAAACCTGGTAATTTTTATCTGGTGATTACTGGGAGAAGAAACATGACAGAATCCGGGGACCTGCATCAAACTAATTATATATGAAGAGCTTATTAATAAAGCTTATTAATAAAGACTGTTTTTACCTTGGCAATTTGCTCTGCCATTTGGAGACGTCCATCTAACTCACGTCTGATCTGTGCTGCTTGCTCATCTGGGTTGTCCAGCTGTATAAAAACAAAAGGCAAATCAAGGTGAAAAATTAACCACTGCAGCACCTTTACGAGCAGTTCAATTCTTCAAGCTGACCACCTGCACTATATTATTGATAAAGTATAGCACAGAGGGACTGGTGACGGTCCACCTTCTGGAACAGGGGCCCCCACAAAGGACATATATGATGCTCACCATCCCAAGACAGACAGTTTCAATGCCTGTCCAGCTGCCTCCTGGGGCTGAACATCCTCACCCTGAGGTCTTACAGCCACTTTGCCCTGTGACCCAGGCTGGCAGCCGGCCCTGACGGTGACTATCTGAAGCCCCAGAAAGGGGGGTGCCCTCGAGAGACTATCACCTCACTGGTGCTTGAGAAGCCACAGCTGGGCCAGGACTCTTGGCAGCTCCAGATCACCAAGCCAAACACTCCTGTCCCTGCTTGCCACCCAGAAAAAAACATAAGGCGGCTCAGCAGAAATGCACAGCAATCACATTTGCTTATTTGTTTTCTCTTTTCCCCCATATTGCTCCATCTCTGTGGTACCACCTAATTCATGCCATTGGTTTTTCCACAGACTTCAGCAGAGATTTTTTGGGGGTATTTTTGGGGTTTTTTGTTTAGTTTTGTTTTTTTTGCAACACACTGCCCGCAGCCCCGTGGTTCAATGTTTGGCATCTGCCTGGCTCTGAAATGTCTTCTGAGAGCAAAATGTTGTTTCTGCCAGTTAAGCAAGTGATTACAGTACACGTGGAAGAGGCACAGTGACTCCTGTGAACAGTTTCCCATTGGCAGGACTTGGAGCAGGTCTGTTATTTTTAGTGGGAATACACAGGCACGAAATCACAGAACAATAAAAGAGCACAAAATCAAACTAACAACTGCTATAATGAGGTGGCGATTTTATAGCTGCTTTCCAGATTCTAACCACTCTTCAGATTCCTTTGGGGTCATTTTGGCCATAGCACAAGCCTAGAAACATGTTCAGCAGGGCGATCACAGCACCGCTCCACCCACGAAGCACAAACCCAAGCTCAGCCTGATGCGAAACCTCATGGTTTTAGTTCACATCCTTGAGCCAACGTGACTTCAGGTGGGAGGGCTGGCTCCTCCATCCAAATGCTGCCTTTGTTTTCAAACTATCAGCTCCTTCTGGCTACCAGCAAACCCAATTGCTACAAGTCGCTGTGGGTCGCTCTCCTACCAACTGCTACGTGCAAATGAGCTTTATTTGCCAGCTTGGGGTTGTGCTAATCACCTCCCTGGGCTTCACCTTCTCCAGAGACAAAATGCTTGACAGAAGAAATGCTCGGCTGGTGCAGTGCAGTCTGGAAAGTTACAGCTACAGTAAGTTCTGATTCTCAGCCTGATGAACAATGAGCTTGGCTGTTGGTGGTCCCTGGATGGGCCAAAACCCTGATCCATCCCTTCCCATGGCACCTCCTTGGCCCTCTGCCTGTGCATCCCGCACCTCCCCTCTCTCACACACGTCTGTGCAGATCTGCACACGTGCAGGTGTTTATTTGCATACTGCCTCACCTCTGATGATTTTCCAGAGAGCCAGCACTGACTATGGCTGAGATTGAAGGAAAGTGTATTTTTTATTAGCTTTTGAAAGTCTTCATTTTTATTTTAATTCAGGAAAACTACAAAGTGTCCTGACTGTGATACAAATCCACTGAAGTTTCAGTGGTTTCATTGACATCAGATGCACAACATAACCTGCTGCTTTCACCTTTATATTCCTGATCCCAAAGCCAGTACAGAGACATGGATCAGCAGCACCTTTCGGGACAAGCTGCCTCCAACAAATGCACCTCACAACTATCCTGCATCAGCGTGCAAGCAGCTCTCAGAGCTGCTTCATTAAGGGTAGGAAATGTACAGTCCCAGATTTCCATTTCTTTGCAGCTCTGAAAGAGGGGGCAATACTTAAATTCCATCTGAGCTATAGTAATTGAGGTTAATCACACACTACCCAAAATAACTCAGGCGCTAAATTTAGAAATCGAGGATGCTGCTGTGGAGGAGGGTTGGTTTTGTGGTATGAAAAGGAGCCAGTAAACTGCCTCATGCTTTCTGCACTATCTTGATTTTGCAGATGTTTTCCAGAGATGCTACAGGTGTCAAGGAAAGATCTGACTGCAGAAGATTATTTTTCTTAGGAGGCAACAAGCACCCTAGGCAGCCTCTGTGGCTGTGGTTGAGTGGGTAAGGTATTGCTTTCCAGGGGTGTGCTTCCCAAGATTAAGTAGTGATGCCAAGCCAAGTAACCCGGTATTTAAAAGAAACAAAAAATCTTTCCAGGCTGTACTGTCAATGACTCTGCATGACAGCTCCATGGCAAAAACTGATCTTTGGGAAAGCCATCACAGTCTGTAGTAGCCAAAATAACATTTTCTTCTTGTTGTCTACAGAATGTCTAATGAGGCAGCCCCTGCCTGTTCTCCCAGCACCTTCCAGCAGATCTCTTGTGACTGAGAGCAGCAGCCCAACAGCTCAGCCACTGACTCCTCCTGTGCCTAGGAAGGACTCCTGTGCCTGGGAAAGGCTCCTGCTGCCACCAAAGCAAGCCGAGTACATTTTTCACAGTCATATAACGCTATATAGGGCCATTAAGAGAGTAAAGCTGGTGCCCGTAAAATGCACTTTGCTTGTGAAATTAGGCAAGGGGCAAATGTGAGCCATGCCATCTAAGCAAGACCAAAAATCCAAGTAAGGCAACACAGACCATAATATCATTAAAATCCAATTTCTTAACTAGAGAATCAGCTATTTATTATCTGCCACATGCATGCCCACTTTATATTCAAATACTTGACAGCCAAATACATAAATGATTTACAAAGTCAAAGAGAAACTGAATTAGTTTCGTTCTGCATTATGACTATGTTATGGGTGTGCTATGAATAAAGCAAAGATATAAATCATAAGGTTGCCCCAGTCAATTAAATGTGAAAGTATTATAAATTTCAGTATATATATGATTAGTCATAGGCACTGGGCTTTTCTTCAGCAGTGTGCTGCAAATACACGACGTACATAATTTGCAATTCTCAACTGATCATTACCCAACAGCCTGCTGGTAAATTAGATGTTTTCATATGTCTACCCGCATATGACATTAGTTCTCACTGCCTGCCCTGCAGAGATTATCGATGTTGGTGTAACAGTTGCTAAAGCAAAAAAGTAAAAATTAAAAGCCATACGTAGATTAAGTTCTGAGTGGAACCCAAAACTGACTGGCATCACAGCCAGCCTGTTGCTGCAGGAGCTGCAGGGTAGGTACCTACTTTAACCCCTCGTGAGGGTGCAGCTGCAAGAAAAAGACCTTGCAGAAGACAGGTTTTTTGACATATAAACTGTTAATAAGGAGCACTTTTTATTGGGCACTACTAAATGAAAGAAACAGGTTTAAAATGTTCATCATGTGAGTCTGACAGTTTTCATTGCCAGTAAGAACCAGATGCTGGCCTGCAGAAGGAACCCTTGCTGCCATCCACCTAAAACAAACTCACGGAGAGAACTTTCTTCCTGTTATCCCAGAGGGATAGGAGATAATCCCTCTACATCTTTGAAAGGCAGAAGCAGACGCAGGCCAACCAACCTAATTAGGTCATAAGATCTGCAGCAAAATGCACAGGTACCTGCCAAACCCATGCCTAAACTGTTTGACTGCTGGGTCAGACCTCCCACACATCATCCAGCCTGAGTCTTGTAGTTTGTAAAATACAGAGGCCAGACTCACTTCCACTCACTCCAGGAAATGCCAAAGGCAGTACAAGGACATGAGCAGTGTTATGGGACTTTAAACCCCCACGTTTTTGGAGTCGAAGTGTTACACACTTAAAGCTCCAGCTTCAGTTTATCACATCTTAAAGCATAACCATTTACAACCAGAGCATTGGCTCCAAACATGATGCTGGAGCAGTGCAGGCTGCCCACCTCTTTCCTTCTTTTTTATGCCCAAAGCAGTTATGCTCAGATTCACCCACCTGCCTGGGGACTGAGCAGGGCACAGCCCTCATGCCATCGGCTGCAGCAAGAGGGCTGCAGAAAGGGCCAACCCACCAGCCTGGGGATGATGCTGGTGGTACAAGTGACATTCTGTACACAGCACTTGGTGGTAAAAGCAAAGTGCATCCAGTCGTGCCACCAAACATGGATTGATGGGGCACGATCCCAACAGACAGAGGTGAGTGAAACACGACATGGGAGCTACACCCACACTCTGAGCTCAGCAGTGCTGGAAATAATGTTGTTAGGATTTATAATGACAGGATGCAACATAAAGACACAACCTTCAATGCCTGACATTTATGCTGTGGATGTGACAGTTATTGTTGGTATAATTGCCATCAGCCCCAGCCGGAAACTACTGGGACCACTTGACAATTTAATCCCTCCCTGTCAGTCACTGCTAATGCTGATCCCTATTTCCCAGCAAAGTTAGCAAGTGTCAGGATATCCCCATTGCTGATGCACAACTGGGGCCTCTCAGGAAGCATCTCCCCTCCCTTGAGAAAGGTTAGAGCATGGTGGTGAATCTAGTCACCCTGCCATACCCTGTGCTCTTGTAGAGGACCTGCTGTTTGCAATGGGATTCTGGAAAACCACATGGCAATGCAAATGCTGAGCTGCAGCAATCTGCTTTCCACTGCACTGGGAATGGAAACACATCTGGCTCTTCACCGTCTGGAAAGGAAAGCATTTAGTCCAAGTCTCCAACAAATTCTCAGCCACTGCCAGTGCTGGTTCTCCCCCATGGTAATATCGGCGCCAGGGAATGGCGGCACTCTCAGCATTAATTTTCTCTCTGTGTCCAGCACACCACCATGCAGCTGGGTGGGTCTGAAAATCCCACTTTGTGAATTATTTTCCCTGGGTGGAGGACAAAGACAAAAGCTGTGACCCACTCATTTCCTTCCTAAGCCTGGCTTAAGTCCTCCCAAAATAATTAGTGCAGCACGTGTCATGCATGGTGATAGGTGCCAAAAGCCTGAAAAAGAAAGTTTCAAGGTGCTCATCCTTTGACATGCTGGGAGCTCTGTAGCTCAGCAAATGGTTGATTAAGTATTTCAAAGCAAACATGTTCATGTGAAGGCTGAACAAGATCACAATATGGGTGACAATTTTGCAGCTTTGATGTAGGGCTTTAGGAGAGATCTTTGTCTTGTAAAAGGTGGTTTCACTTTGTGATGCACAGTGTGAGAAAACACTGAAAAATTCATAAACCACATCAATTAATAATTAATCTGTCACTCCAGGAGTACTCACAACTTGTCCATCATGAAGTGCTCCAACTGAAAAACATGTGGCCCCCAAAGTGACTCATTGCAGGAAAGCAATTTCTTAGCACAAACCGTTATTTTAGGAGATAAGGTGCCATGAGACAGGACAGAGTGGCACCATGTAGCACACAACTTCCCAAGCAACACTCCATGCCAATGTCACAAACTGCTCTGTAGCATCCTTTTCCCACCAGTGGTAAATATTCCTCTCTACAAGCAGCAAAGGGCAATGGGAAGGTGGCAGTCCAGCACTCTGGAGGCTGAACCTCTTCCCAAAAGTCTGAAGCAGCAAGCAGAGGGAAGATACAAACATTCCCTCTTCAACGACAGGTGGGATTCTGACCTCCCTTTAAATTGGGAATGTGAATAACACTAAGCTGCCTTGAAAGGGTAAGTCATTAATGTCCTGGGCAACTTGCTAACCCTTCGAGCAGCAAACTGCAACCTACAGAGCACTGGCTGCCTCGGGATCTGAAATGGGAGCGAGGAAAAGGAAGCAAGGACAGCTTCCCCATGTTAAGCACCTCCCTGCATCAGCAAAACCAGCAGCACAGCCTGACCATGGACTCAGCAATTGTCACTCATGCAGTTCGAGACAGGATTTTGGAAGACCTGGAGTGACCAGCAGAACATGCCTTCTCCACAAGCCCCCAGGGTTACAATGCTGTATGATCCCCACACATCCAAAGGAACTGATCTCCCAGTGCAACTGCACAACAGGCATGCTTAAGGCCACCTCTCCACTGGCCAGTCAGGCCTCCCCAAACCAGTCTTTTAGGTTCAGTCATGCAGAATTTTTCTAGCACAATGCCAAATTCCTCTTAATTTAAGGAATTAGAATCTGCACCTATTACCTCACCAAAAGTTTTGTTTTTCCTGACAAACTCCCTCTCCTGGAGGGTAGCCCACACCATTTTGCTCATGTATAAGTGGCATGGGCCATGCTGCAGGAATTCAGTTGTTTCCATCTGTGATTGCACAATCAGCTGTTTGCTGTGGATGGGTGCCAGCTCCTGCTATCCTGGCAAACTCCTGGGTTACCTAATGAACGACTGCTGCTGTGAGAGAGCACTCAGGGGGTCCTGGGCGGCTGATTTAAAACAGTAGAAAGTACTTGGATAATGCAGTAAGGGCTGATGCTTCTCTTTTTCTCTCTTAAAGAGAAATCTCATTTCATGGTCCACAAACTTTAGGGTTGTGCTAGATTCATCGGTGAAAATATTCCCTGGGATGCAGAGCGGCCTCTCCTTGCCCCAGTGTGAATCTTAGAATGCTGCAATAAATCTCTGTGCCTCAGCAGCTGCTTGGGCTGTGCAGGCTCTCACCCATCATGTCTGCCTGCAGATGCTGAGACCGTGCCTGCTTCACCAGGCGAGGTCATGAGATCCAGCCCCAAATTCACAATGGTCTAAGCACTACCTTTGGGATATCTGTTTATCCCATGAACTGAGTCGATTTTCAACATATTTCAGAGCAGCACTGGTGGCATGTGCAGGCAGCAGCACCCATCTGCAGAGCAGTGATGGATCAGCCAGGACCTGCTGGTGTCATGGCAAGGGCAGACAGGTGCTGGGCATGGGTACTGTGAAGGAAAAGAGGACATCTCCCCGTGCCTACCACCGTACTCCTCCGCAGCTTTGTGAGGCTGCGCTGCAGGCCTGAGGAAAGCTGAGACAAGCAAACCCAGCATGCAGCTTTCCAGCAGGTTGTGCAAGGATACCTCCAGATTTATATGCAATGATAAATCAAAGCAAATGAAAAACCAGATTCAGCAAAACAGGAAGGGGAAGAAAAAGCTCTGCCTGCCTTTGCAAATGTTTTGCAAGCTGTTAGGAAAGGGGATGGGAGAGCACATCCACTCAAAAGGCATGTCCTTTCCATCTGTGGCCAGAGAACTTTTGAACCCTGCAAATCCCTCTGCAAGATCATCCGTGCGAGGTGTACGACACTGAAAGGGATTGAAAACTAAAGCTGTCCAGAGGCTCCGACCTCTGAGCATGCCTTAATACCCCCTTCTTATAGCATTGCATAAGGATGCCTGAAGGCGTGCAGGCAGCATACGCTGAGCTATGGCACCATGAAAGAAACTGGAGCACTGGCTGGTTGATGCTGCCCAAGGTAGATCACTACATTTACCTTGCCTGTGTTTCCTTAGTTTATCATATGCTGAATTTCACATGAGTTAATGGGAAGTGAATCACCTGAATTTTCTAAACATGGCAATGAACTACTATTGAGTTCCAAGTAAGTTTTACATCTAGAATTAGTTGCAATTAATTCATCCCAGTCATCATGGAAGAGTGATCTACATATCCTCAAATCCTCATCTTTGATTAGAAGCTTAATGGTAGACACACTCATCATTTAATTCAAAATGGGCTCTGACTTTTGGAGCTAAAGCAAGTTACATGAGGACCTAGTCCAGAAAAGCTGCAGCAACTTCACACTCAGCAGGATTAAAAGTGATGGAATAAGATGTGGGAACATCTCTGATGGTGTCTGTGCAATAATAGTTTTTCTGCAGAAAGCTGTAATCAAAGCACTGTCAAAGCAGAGACTGGCCACAAACAGCAAGGTTTTGGTTCCCTTATATGCCAAACAACTGGCTATCAGCAGAAAATGGGGAGAGGGAATGTAGAGGGAAGTTTATTGCTCCCACTTCTGCAAGGACTAAAATAGCAAAAATTGCAGTGCTGCTCATTGCAGTCCATTTTGGTATTTGTGAAGTTTAGATTTATCACAGAGACCTAAAGAGACCAATCTCCTGAACAGGATGATGTCTTTCACATTGGTTTGATGCACCAAACTTTCCTGTGAGGTCAGGGAGAAAACAGCTGGGACAATTAAGCCTCTAGGCAGCAAATCCTCAGCATGCAAAGGGGTCACTACATGTTCTCAGCAGTGACCTGAGGGAGCTGAAGTTGCTGATCTCACCCGTAACTAGGATCACACTTTTCCAGAAGTCACTGTATAGGTCACCATCAGACCCCTTTCCCACAGCAATGGAGAACTGGAAGGGAACTGCCTTCCATGGCAGATCTGGCTATTTCAGTCCCTTTGGCTTGTGCCTTCACTAATTGGCATCAATTTATCAAAATCCAGAGCAGAAACACCACATCTGTAAGGCCTTTTGATCAATACATAACAAAAACTATTAATGATTAATAACTAATCACTATTATTATGCTAAATTACTACATTATGTTAATTAAAAGGTCACTTTCTTACTTTTCTTAGAGCAGTGCCCGGACAGCTGGGCTCTGAGTCATTCAAAGGTTTCAGAGAACTTTACCTCAGGGGGAATCTCCTGGTTTTGAACAGAAACAATACCCTTAACCATACCAGTCCTATCAAATCTATCACTGCATTTCAGAAAAGCCACTTCTTTTTTAAATAATTTGCATTCAACAACATGAAAAAAAAAAAACAAACCCACAAGGAATATGGATTAGAATCCTGACTTCACTAACTGGCTACATCCACTGCCTCTTTTACTGCCTGATCCCCACCAACAGGACCTATTCTGCTCCTGATGAACCAGTGGCACAAAATGGATGTATGGAATTGCTGAGAAGGGCCACGTGAAGCTGTGAGCTGTCATGTGGGATTTAACCCTGCATAAAACCCTTGCGAGATACTCTGGCACCTGCATTAAGGATCAAGGATGTGAGAAAAATTGAAGCGGACACAGAAAAGCAACAAAAGGCTACAAAGAAACGAACACGGAGCAAAAATGTGATGCTTTTAAAAGCATTGAGTCTGCAAGACAAGAGAAGGCGGAATACAGCACAAGGTACCCTGTGGGGGGAAAGCTTAGCAGATGGGGCAAGTCCTCTCACAGGGTACACCGTCCTAGTCCCCTTACTAGTGAGGACAGTCCACACATCAAGCCATCTACGCAATATGGAAAATGCTGTGATGTGTCCATATTAAATGTACAATAAATAATTCATGTATACAGATACTACAACAATTACAGAAGCAGATGGTTCAGCCTGGCAGCAGCAGCTCCTGCAACATGGCTGGACAGGCCAGCTCCCTCTGCACAGAGCACAGCACTGCTGCTTCCAGGCCTGCACTGGCTGTACTCTAACCAGGTCAAACCATGGCTGTTATGAAGCAGGGTCACAGGCTGGGAGTGCACCATCCCACCCTGAATTTGGGCTCAGTCCTGACTGACCCTTGACACCCCTCCCACCACCTGAGCAAGCCATGGCAACGCTCACAGACACCCAGCTAGACGTCCACAGTCACCCAGCCTGTGCTGGCACAGGCACCACCTGAGGCTGTGGGTGCACCCTGAAGAACAGGGCACTGTTCCCTGAGGAAATACATCCCAACAGCAACCACCTTTCAAGGTTCAGAGTGTGCTCTGTGCTTTCCTCCTCTCCTGATGTTGGAAGCTGCCACCCTGGATGAAGGCTGCTGCCATGGGCTGGCACCTCACAGGGGTTTCTGAGTGCTGATGACTTGGTGTGCAAGACAAGGCTTCAGGGCAGCTCTGCAGAACAAGCTCGTGGCAGATGTGGCTGGGGACCAGCCTCCGGCACTGCAAGGGAGGTTATTCCACCTCCCAGCCCCAGGGACCCTTGCTCGGTGCATCCATGAGCAGAACAGCCACAGCCAAGAGCCCGGCAGATGCACAGCGGACAGGTTTGGTCTCCCACCCCTAACGTAAACCCTGCAGGAGACCCATCAAGACAAATATCTGTATCTGCTGGGCACGGACTGTAGGCAGCCCTGCCTGGGTTGGGGAGGATGGGCAGTGGGTATTCCCCTATGTGAATGAGCTTTTGGGTCCCTGGAGATCAAAGACCCTGAAAATAGTACTGCTTAAAATTCCTTCTAGGCGTAGAGCCATCACCTTCCACATTTCATGTTGATGTCCAGAGCAGGCTCGAGAAGAGCAGCAATAATACACACATGTAGAGTCATGAGCCTCCAGCCTTCACCATGTTACCACACGGTGGACAATAAACATTTCCTTTTCTTCTTATCGGGGAGTCAAATGAATCCTAACGGCTTTCTTGACCACAACACAGACAGCGCTGGCTACAGACCTCAATTTCTGACACATCAGCTGTGAAAGCAACAGCCTTCTGATAAGAGAGCATCAAGGCTTTGGTGGCTCCTGCCAGACCCAGCGCACAGCACTAAGAACAATTATTTTTTTCCAGACCGTGTATAGCATGTAATAGAAAATATTAACTCATGTTACAAATATTTATGAAAAGTTCAGACATAATTAAGCGATTTGCAATTGAAAATTAACTATCTAAAAATTCAGCCATGTAGACAGACAATGTTAAATATAACTGCAGTTAATGTGAGCTGGTTTAAATAGAGCTAATACAGCAGCAACAGAAAAAGGCAGTCAATCACATCCCCTGTCATTAACAGCCTTCTCCATGTGGAATATTATCGTGTGAAGCTTTCAACCTGCTCTGCTGTCCCAGTGGGTGCAGGAGAGCTGTTTTCCCACAGCCTGCTCCAGCCGGAGCAGAGGGACAAGGTGTCCCTCTGTCCATCACCGCCCAGGTGTCCGTCTGCCCCCCAGCCCTGGCTGAGGCTGTCCCAGCCGCCCCGCACACCTCAGCCCCGGCCAGCCATCACCACGAGATGGCGAATGGAGCCAGCTCGCTGTGGAGCATTTTGGAACACTGCCTGCAGCCCCACGCAGCTCCCTCCCAGGCTCCCTGCAGAGGCTGTGTGTGACATGGATCCCAACATCCTGCGTATGGGGGGACCAGGGCAGAAAAGAGACCGGTGTCACCCTGAGGGCCCCGCACTGTGTTCACAACACCATGAACACCAGCTTTCCCCCAGTCCCCCTCTGAGCTTCACCCGCTGCCTCTTAATTATCTCTCCCTAGAGCTTAGCAGAGATAAAGCCTCCGGTCAGAGCTCGTTCACTCTCACAGGGTGGAAAGGTCTTTTTCACACTGTTTTACTAATTATTCTTTGTATTTTAAGCACAATAAAACACTTTCTCAATACCTTCATCCCAACCCTGGACTACCTCAGCTTTGGCATGTGCCAGGATGCAACGCAGCTGGAGAAGACAGAACAGCACCCACCACCCATGAACCCTGAAGGAGCAGCCTGAGGGAGAGGGCTGGGATGCCAGGAGAGATGGCGCAGTCCTCTGCAGCAGAGTTCCATGAATAAAAGATGATGGATTTAAGGATGGGACATGGCTGGGTGGCAGGTCAGGCCTCACTGTAGCTGCGCAGTGACTCTTCCAGACAGCTCCTCTGCCAGAAGCACTGTCATCTCTTGCTTTTTGAGGAAATGTGGTATTTCAAACTACATTCAGCAAGGCATGACCTCTTTCCTTTGAAATTATTACCAGGGCAAGAGGCTTTTGCTTATAGAGTTAGGGAAGATATACTGGACACTCAGAGTATGGCATTACAGTCACTGCTATTGTTGAGGTCCCTCGGTGCTTTCTGAATGGAAGTGTGCTGCAAAAATAAGGTGATAACCTGCTCTCTGATCCCATTTCATCTGTGTCTACCCTCAGCCCTCCCTTTAAGCTTTCACTGATGGCAACACACTTCATATGTAGAAAAGACATGCAAGAGAGTAATGCAGAACATACACCTATGGAACCTACAGGTGAAACCCTTCCCCTCAGTTTCTTACTAGTAATTGAACAGATCTATGGAAATCAAGGGAAGAAAAGCTGTGCTCTGGGCACTGGAAAAAAATAATGTGTGTGCACAAGAAGTCTCAGGGTCAGATTGTTGCCCCAGCTACATACCCTCTGCATCTCTCTCCTCCTCCAACTGGAGTTATAGGGAAAGACAAGAGGGGAAAGCAGGCTCTGACAGGACTGATGGCTCAAATGGTGTGAGAGCTGTTAAGAAAGGTGAAGAAAACTGAGGAAGTTCTTGCTGGGAGTTGGGACAGCTGGGAAATGCTCTGGTACCTGTCTGTGCTGCTTCATAGGTGCAAGGGAATCAACTGAGGATCACACTGTGACCTTGCATGAAAGCGCAGGGAATAACTGAATCATCTGGTTTACAGGCTGAGTAAAATTCACAACAGAACTTAACCCCCCAAAAAGCAGCCATTTTCAGACAGTTTTCCTTACTACATTTTCTGCAACATAAGCTGTTCTGTTTCTAAAATGTTCAGATCCATCTTAAATCCATTCTCTCACTATTTTTTAGGGGAGTTTAGGGTGGAGGGTAAAACATTCCTGAAACAACTAAACCAGTTCCTTGAAAATCTGAAAATTGCTTCATTCATCCCAAATCTGCCTACATTATAAACCACGTGCATGCTCACTCCGCAGGATGCATTTGCTGGAAACCAAAAGATGTGAGACTGCCTCTTCCATATTCCACTGGGAGAAAACCCAGCAATCCTGTTTAATTCTTCCAGAGCCATTTTCACACCCAGCCAAACACCCACCCCAGCTGTGCCAGGTGTGTGCTTTCCATCACAGGTAAAATGAAAGGAGGGGGTGGCAAAGCTGTCAGCACTGCAAGATGCTGCATCCTGTGAGAAGAAGCCCAGCTGAAAGAATGAGTACCTAAGTGTGGGGAGGGGAAAATGGACAAAGCAGAAAATCCCATCCCAGCTCGATCACCACGCAGAGTTATTCTGGTTTATGCTGCTGGCAGCTTTCTTAACTGCACAATGACACATGCTAAAAATATTTGCCGTTTGGACTAGATTTCATGTTTAAAAACGTATAATAAATAATTACTTGTACAGCATAAACCTTATAGCTTCTGTTTCTGAGCAGATGGGAATTTGTAACAAACTTCATCTGGCAAAGCAGTGTCCCCTCATCTGCCATGCCCTCATCCACACTGCACCGAGCACTCTGTGCATCTCAGCCCTCATTCCTAACCCGGGCATTTCCATAGCAAAGGCTGCTGGCTGCCCGTGGCTGGGAAACAGTTCCAATCTGTTTGGCTGCAGGGCTCTTTTTTCAGAAGCCACCACAACTTCCACTGCAGACTAAAATGAAATAACCAGCCTAGACAAAGTTCAGTTAAATAACTGATCTATTTGATTCTATATTCAGCAATAACACTTTCATGGTGTCCAAAACCTGCCCAGCCACGAGAGGCTGATGAGCTCCCAGCCCCAAATGAACCACTAGCTTCTTCCTGTGCAATGTCCTGTACACCCCTAGTAAAATTCAGCCTACAGTGGCTATGTGAAGGCCAGACCCTCCATTCAGACTCAAGATTATCTGACAGGAAAACACCCAGTGTGTCCTTCAGGAGACAGAAAGGCTGTCACAACCTTTGCCCAGCTCTCCCAGCCTTGATGTCAGAAGCAGCCGACAGAGACTGCTTTGATCCCACTTTTACTGCTCCTGTACATGCACAATTAAACATTGCTCCAATACACCTGCAAACAGACAAATTACTTGGACCATTTCCCCAGGTAAGCCAAACTTTCCAAAGCATTTTAATAGTGCATATCCCAGATCTGGATAAAGGAAAGGGGTTTTTGCTGCCCAATAGAAGGAAAACAGTTCCCCACAACGTTTCCCAGAGTTCCTCTGTTTATTTAGTCAAGACCTGAGTAATCACTGCAGCATTGCCCCTGAGCTCAGACTCATTCATGCACAACTGTCCTCACTGTCTTTTCAGAGGCTGCTCTGAATGTCACATCCTCTCTAATTTCTTCAGCATCACAAGGCCCTAATTTACTCTCACCAGATCCCAAAACATCCTCCTCAGGCCCACCCCTTCTTCATCACTCTTCCCCTTCACTCTGTCTTTAGAGTTACATGTGCTTTCACTGCACTGTTCAGTCTTTCAGCCTTCATTCCATCGTTGGCCCTACATTCCTCATGGTTCCATGCAAACAGAGACCAAAGTCCAGCTCTTCTTTTGTGATTTCCTGCAAGAATCAAATGTGTCTTGGCACCATGGCTGGAGATCTCAGCAAGCCCACTGAGGCTGTGGCTGTATCCTGTTCTCCTTGCTTATACACACATCCCCAAAACCCTCAGCTGATGCCCTCAAGTCATCCATCAGACTCGAGTACTTTGAAAACTTTCACAACTCTGTCACCACCTTCCCAGGTGCCTTGTTTCTTTACTGCAAGTCTGACTCTTGATTCAACAGTATTTATGACAACTCATACTTCCTCCTTGCTTGTTTTCCCTGTAAGTCCTCTCCAGAGCCTCTTTTGAAGCAGAAAAAAAAAAAAAGAAAGAAAAAAAGGGAGGTAAGGATATAAAAAGGAGCTGATCTTCCCCTCAAGTTTGCTGGAGGTTCTCTTGGAGGTTACAGGCTCACATCCTGAGAAAAGCAGGGGTAGCACAGTTATTTCAGATGCTGGAAAACAGAGCTGGCAAACCACTGTAGCAAAGTGGGGCTGGCCATTTCAACTGCATCCCCATGTCCTCCTCAGGAGAGGAAGTCGGGAGGTTTTTCCAGGGCATCCGAAGGTGATTGGAAAAGCTCTCCACACAAATCACTGCTGTCAGACCAGAGGGAGAGGGTTTGCTCCATCCTAAGGCAGGAATCATTGCAGCCTCCGGACAGCCTTGCAGCAGACAGCTAATCACATTCTCATTCCATGCTGAACTCTGTCTTGCTTGGTGAATTTTCCTGAGCCCATCCCTTGCTGTTACTCACTGTCAGCTGCTGTACCAGCCCTGCTCTTCCCTTCTGTGAGGATCACATGGCACAGGCCAATTCATGTCCAACAGAGTTTGTCCCTGTTGATTTCAGTTACATCTGATTTCATGCTATCAATGAGCATTTACTCTTTTTTCGGCAGGACTCTATTTGACCTATTTTTCTTTTCCTCTGCTGCCCAGCACTCTGGCACACCACCCCGCCCCAGCAGCCTCTGCACAGAGGGAGTTTTGTTATTAATGATTCCTATGAACTCTCTGTCTTTGAACAGGAGAGATTTACTTTTGACTGATATCTGGCATCAACTAATTTCACGCAACAGTGGAGAGAGAGAGATTCCCTTCTGCTGTGGCCTGCTGGTATGGCATGAAGCCTTAGGGAGACAGATGTGCCTGCTCTCCTGCCCTTGCACACTGCGCTGCCCTTCCCTCCATCATCCCATGGTCTATTGCTACCCTGACTGCAGATGACACAAAATGTAAGACAGAGATACCAGGGGGAGTTCCTAACTTGCAGTGGTTCACATGGTGCATCATGTGATGGTGATAACCACTGATCTGGCCTAAACAAAATGTAATTTAATAGTCATCATCCTGAAAAAAATCACTCTTATTTTGAAGCACATGAGGTCTTTGTAAGATCACTAATGATAAAGCTCAGATCAGGCTCATACTTTGATGTTACAATGCCAGTGCTCCTGCTGGTATATTTAGGATAGAAATAGATATTGGTTTTTTGTTCATTAATGCTGCTTATGTTTTAAGCCATACAGAGATGAAATTGCAACTGGCATTACTATAGGATAGTTTAATGACCCCAATTATCTCATTGAACATATCTTTGGCTATCTTCATCCACAGAAATAAAACTTCTACTGGCTGCCAGACATCCTCAGCTGTTTTGCAATTGCCACACATAAAGGCAGAACAAATCGGCCAAGCAGTGACCCTGAATGTTTGCCTATGTTGAGTGGTAATAAAGCAGATCAGGAGTTACACAGCTGGGCAAAGAACTGCATATGAAAGGCGCAGAGTCACCTCCTGGCACCAACCAGGCGGTGCTGGGGGAGCAGCAGGGCTGCAGGTGGTGCCCCTGGGGAGAACAGCAGCTCATCAATTAGCCAAGCCAGGAGCAAAACCCATGTCCAGTTTCTCCTCTCACTTTGGTAAGGGCCATGCTGTCAGCAGGGACTTCCCAGAAGAAAGCTGTTGTACCACCTTCAAAGAAATCACATGTTCCTCATTGCAAATACTGCAGGTGTTCATGGGAAACACAGTCTGAAACAGATCCTCTCCTAGTTACTGCTGCTGCACACTCATGAGGGGTCACCGTAACTTTTATGATCCATCTCTGATAGCATATAAGCCAGTACTTAAGAGTATATTGCTTTACTGTTAATCTAACTGGTATTATCCTCTCTAACTCTGTTCCCCCCAAGCAGACCCAAACCACACTGCTCTGTCTGACCTGACAGTCACTCTTCTCCACAAAGTTATTTTGGAATCCTTTTGACAGTGGCAGTCACCGCTAATTTACACTCAGTTGATACTTAACGATCTGAACACAACTGTTGCCAGCGAAAATCCACTCTTAGAGAGAAAAAGGGAAAATAAAGAGAAAACCCACAAGCAGGAAGGTCAATGAAGAGTTAAGTTAGAAGGTGAATGAATATGGCTGCTCGATATTTTACATTTTTCATAGAAATACAGAATTATAGAATGATGTCATTTTGAAGGGACCTTAAAAGATCATCTCATTCCAACCCCCTGCCATGGGCAGGGACACCTTCCATTAGACCAGCTTGCTCCAGGCCCTGTCCAACCTGCTCTTGCAAACTTCAGGGATGAGGCATCCACAGCTCCTCTAGGCAATTTGTGCCAGTGGCTCACCACCATCACAGCAAAGAATTTCTTCCTAATATCTAATCTAAATCTCTCCTCTTTTAGTTTAAAATTGTGTCCCCCTCTTGTCTTATCACTATTTGCCCATGCAAATAGTGAGAATTTGGATATGCATGGTAGAGAATGACTTCAAGTCACAAGGAGAGGGTGGCTACAGTGATGAGGAACTGTTGCTGATGTTGCACCCTGCACTGGGTCTTAATGTAATTTTAAAATACAGTATAAAGTGCTGTGCTTGGCAGATGACATTCTTCTCAAACACACAATTTAATAAAATTATTGTGTCAATAATTTTTCTGTAAAACCACATCTCTCTTTTGCAGCTATTTGTCAGTCCTGGTCTCAGTTTCACATGAGGGTACATGAGACTCCTGGTAATGGTAGCCAAATACATGCCTGCAGCTCATTTCACCAATGTTGCACAACATGAGCTCTCCAACAAACTGGCAGAAATATCAGCAGGAGAAATGACTGGTGTTGAGAAGAAATAAGAGACCATTTATTTACTCAGCTATGAGAATTTTATAATTTAAACCACTCAAAAGACTTTCTCTCTGTCAACTCTGGACTTAACTAGGTCACAAAAGAAGGTAGTTATGTTTAGCAAAACCCTCCACAGAAGCCACCAGCTCATGGTCTTCAGACTGGGAACAAGGGAGCACTTCACTGATGCTCCTTCTGCTGAAGAATAGCCAAAGAGTAAAGCCTTACACTCGATGCCTCACTCCAGCTTCCAATCTGTGTTAGCTTCCAAGATCTCCCAGCTTGGTTGGTTACCCAATATTTTGCTTTCCATGTCCCATGTTTTACATTTTTATGTTGATACCTGAAGGAAAATATCTTCAGTATAGACCTTGCCCAGTTTCTCTTTCTGCAAACTAATGATGACTGGAGATCTGCAATGTTGATGCTGTAAGCACAGGCAGCTGTAAGTACAGGCAGCAATCAGTCAAGATGCAGAAATGAGCTTGGGACATGTCCCAGCATCCATGAGAACAAGCAAGTATTTCAACCAAAACTCAGCAGGGTGTTGGGGCAAATTCTGGGAGCCTTCCCTGTGGTCAGTGACTGACACTGTGTCTGCTTCCTCCCCAGCATTTGTTATCACTGCAAACGTCATTCCCTGGGCAGCACATTTAGAAGAGGACAGCAAATTTACGCATCTGCTCTTTGTTCTCATTTATTGCGCTAAATGCCTATAATTTTAGCTGTCCCCTCCTCTGCACATCTAAGGAATGCTTAAGGCTCAAGCATGAACACACAACCAGGCACCAATGCCTAGGATCCCACAAGGGTGCTGGAACCTGGCTGTGGGTGGGACACGGTAGGGGTTCAGATTCCAACCTCCATCCCACACCATGCTATCCTGGCCCACCAGCACTCAGGGCTCACATACAGACCAGCTGGGAAACTGCTCACTTCCCTGTCGTAGGGAATGTTTAACATCTGTGGTCTCCAACTCTACAGCAAAACACCCATGTCCCTGAAGTCTGATTTGAGAGGTTTACACCTCTCTTCCATGCCTTCTTTCCATATTCAGTGTGGAACTTCAGCTCAATGTTGCCCTTAATCTCAAGGTACTCTGGCTGGTACACTGTTACACAGGGGATGCAATAGTTTCCCCTCGTTCCTTGCAAGGATGTTTCTAGAAAGACTTCATGACAAATAACACCGTGCCATCATCTCCCCATCTTCTTACTGTTCTCTATGTCAGAGACAAAGGAACTGGACCAAAGACTGGATACAGCACTTGAAAAACACATGCACAGATGACTCCTGTTAGGAAACATCACTGTTGCCCTGCATTATGCAACAAAGTGTGCTATGGAGGCCAGCACGGTTTTTACACGATTTTAAGCTACTAAAGCTGCCTTTTAAATACATGAGAGGCTGTATTTAAAGTTGTCTTGCATCCAATTCCCTATTGAACTTGCACTCTAATTTCTCACAAAACATGAGTAGAATCAGATGTTCCAGAAAAAATGTAGTATATTGAATATGAAAACTCAGCACTGAAATAGAGGTAAGGAGCAGCTTACATAAGTTAGGGATATTGAGGCTGAGCCTTTGAAATGCATGAAATCTACTTTGTTGATCATTGCCCAATTTACAGTCAGCTCAGTGGGAACAAATATGTGCCTACTTTGATATCCTTTTGAAGACAATTCTTGTCATCTCATTTCTACTAAGAAATACACCTATTCTCTTTTTAATTCGGTGCTTTTTAGATAAAAACTGGAGGATTAACCCAGCTGTATTTTATATTCATGAAGTACTTTCTATGGCCTGATCCATCTGACTTCCCAAAGTTTCTTCTGAATTAAAATGACACTGTCTATCACATCCCAAACTGTGGCATGAAGCATTTGTCAAGTTACATGGAATACTGGTAGTCGAAAGAATGACATGTAAGGAGTGGAGGAAAAGATTGGTGAATAACATCTCTTTTTTTTAATAATTCTCTTTTCTGGAAATCTGAACACAATATGGATTGCAAAGGGGTAGAAGCAGCCTTGAGGAGACCACATCTTTCAGAAATAAGATTAGAGAAAACCTAATAAAATATTAATACACAACTTCCAAAATATTCCCTTAGTGGATGATGTATGTCTGAAGAATGATCTCTCTATTTAACATGATAAAAAGAAAACTGAAAGAATAGTATGTAACCTTAGGCTAGCACAGCTCAGTGGAAACCAGTCCAAGCTCTCTGACAAGACACTGTGTGTTGAAATGAAGACCCTGGAGCTCTGGCACAAGCCAGCATGACCATGTATAACCCCTGATATGTCCAACTATGACTGTATATTTTCATTTTGCTCATGAGATAGGCATTAAAAGTTCCCCAGGAAAGCAACAGGATTTCAATGATACAATACACGAGAGAGGGTTGAAGTGCTGCAAAGCATTGAGATTTTCATGTGGAATTCAAATTAGATTTAAAGATCTACAGGCAAAATTAAATTCTAGTGGCTGCATTGTGTTTCCAGTTAAAAGAAAGAGTGGCATTAACACAGTGCAGGGTCATGCACCAGTTATGTCTTATTAAGTATTCCAGCATTCCTTAAGATAAGCATCACATATGGGTTCTTTTGCAGCTAGCAGTTCCCTGCTTAAAGAGAGAGAGGTCTGGATAACACCCCTTCTGTCTCCCAAGGCCTCCTGGGCTGATTGACAGGAACATGTACTGCAGGGAACAAATGCTGCTCAGAGAAAAATCAAGATTATTTTCTCTGAAGGGGGCCAGTGAGGTCACTACTTCGTCACGTCTTGTGCTCATCATCTCTGGTTGAAGGAAAGACAAACAGAAGGAGTGACATTTTCCTTTCCTAATAAGACACAGTCCATGCTGAGAAACTGTCTTTTACATACAGTGGCTCCTGATCTGGTGGAAAAATCCCAAACATCTGGCTAAAAAGTAGAAAAGGAATGGCAACAACTATATTTGCAGTGAAACAAGAGAATTACCAATCCTTAAATAAAGGGGTTAAGGTAGATTGGAGATGTCAAGCCACTGATATGATATTTTATAAGGTAACCATGGTTATTTTTTATGCATTCCTTTGCAGCATGAATGCATATGATGAAAAGTATTCATGGGCCAATTGGAACAAAAAATAAAACTGAAGAGATATCTTGATGGTAATTTAAACCTTAAACTGCAGAAATTAATCAGTCCATACAGAAAATGAAGAGCATTCAGCTGATACTGCACCACAAAACCCCCTTGCTAATTAGACAAGGGTAAAAACATTCTTTTACATTTCACAAAGGATGAACATCTTGAAAACCATCCTGACTTTAGCCCTAATGTACCTGCAGTGATCCATATTGCTGGAGCAGGATAGATCTGGCCTCATGCATGGTGTTGTCCACATGGCCTCTGGATAAAGCACAACTGTTCCTAATTTAATTTGTACAAGCTGCTGGAAACACAGAGGATGGGGGTCCTGGAGTGCTGCAAGCCCCTCGGTGCAGCCCAGCCACGGGGTCACTAATGGTCTGGAGGCACTAGTTTGCTCCACTGCTGCTTCTTGAGATCACTTGACACACTCTTCCATTACACTGATGAGCTCTCTTGGTCGGTCTTGCCTCGCTGGCAAGTGGTGTCACCCCTTACAGGGAGGGCACGAGAACAGCACAGCAGGTCAGAAGTGGGGGACAGGAACTGGTGAGGGTGCCCTGTTGTGACAAATCACAGAATCCTAAAACAGGGCTTCAGCTCAGAGGAGTCCCCATGGATTCCTGCAGCAAATAAAGAATTAAACCCACCTCCAGACCCCTTGGAAGAAGAGCTCCCAGCAGGCTAAACATTTTGCAAGGCAGCAGAGAGCTGAAATAAGAGGCTGTTCCTCCACTCCAGGACCTATCTGGATGCTGAAAGCATTTTCTGTCCCTTGAATAATACACCATGACAAGCCACTGCTTGTTTCGGTGGAACAAGTGACATTTGGCTTGGCTGCGAGAGGCATCCACACCCCTAAACCCTGAGGGAAGGCTGGCAGGAAGTAGCGTGGGAAGGATTCAGTGCAGAAGAGTTCTTCAGGCTAATAAACATCCCTGGTTAGTGTTAGAAGAAAACAACTGACTTTTCCTCTGCAAGTCTTCACTATTGTTGCATGACATTATAATTTCTCTCTTAAATATCTGCTCTCGGATGTACACTCTAGCCTGGTTTCTGTAAAGAGACTGAAAACCAGAAGTCCATAGTAGGGCCAGAACTGGAAGTTCCTAGTGCATGAAAACATACATCCCCAACTGGCAGCTAACAGGGTTAAAACACCCTCTGATTAAATGAAAGCATCTTTAATTAGTTTAATTGACCATGCCTCAGCCAAGACCATCTGCTCAGCAGCATTTGCCTCCTCTTTGCAGGAGCGATTGATCAGCCATAGCTAGAGAATACAGCATTAGGCTACATCAGATTTATTTTGTTTAATAGAAGAGCTAATTTGCTTTAAATTTAATTACAGGGGCCAAGATTGCTCTCCAAGTCCGTAACAGCACAGAACGTAAGCCGATCCTATAGCTAATGGATGCACATGTAGGTCCATACGTGTCTGTGCAAATCAGACACTGGGTGATGACAGCTCATGGGCAAAGGTCCCACCTGGCAGAGAGTGGTCACTGCGCTGTCCTCCCCAGAAGGCAGCACCGTGGCACACTGCTGGGCTGGCAGGGCTGTTCCCCATCCCACTGGCTGAGCTCTTCCCTGCAGCTCTCGCTTGATGCTGGAGGAGACCGAGTGTCTGATGTTGGAGCTGACAGATGTCCCATCTCAACAACCTCCCCTGCTCCTAATTATAGAGACACTAAATGATGGATCCACACAGGACCAACAGGGACAATCAGGGGACCACTCTGTACCTCCTGGGTGACCTCCATCAGCAAACCTCTCCCAAAGGATGTGGCTGGCAGCAGAAGGTCCAGAAGAGCCAGACATCACACTCACCTCATCTCTGACACTGTGCCAGCCTTCTCAGTTTCTCTGCCCTCCCTTGCCAACATCATTCTTCAAACATCGTACCCTGAGCTGACAAAGAAGGGCAATTCCTCCTCCTCCCCAAAGAAACACGTTGTGTTATTATGACAGGGAAAATTTCATTCACTCCCCAATGCTTTTTCCTTTTTCAGTTTCCCATCAGGTGCTACATCACGGCTGTCTCTGGGAGATGCTGCGGCTGCCGCTGGCTGCTACAGGAGTAATTACAACCCTGCAGAAGGCTCCGGGCTGCCTTTTCTGTTTCCATGGAAATAAATACTGAATTACTGAAAACAGAGCATGATGGTTTATGGATATTGAGGCTTTTGATAATCTTGAAACCACTTTAACCCATTTTTATTGGTGGCGGCTGTGTTTTAAGGGGGTGGGGGGGAGGGGCAGGAGGAAATGATGCTCAGAGTGTGGAAATAGGTGGAGCAACCAAAAAGGGTTTTAAATAGTGAAAGAGGGGGGAAAAAAAAAGACAAGGAGTCTGGTTGATATCCTGGGGATTTCCAGCAGGACAGCAGTGCTGGCCAAAGCTGCTGGTTGTCCACAGCACAGGCATCCAGCCCTGGAGAGAGGAGCTCCTGGAGGCTCCCCACAGCAGCCTCAGCTCGCCACCACTGTCCCTGTGATGGGCTGTTTGCAGAGGCTCTGGGGTCCAAGCAAACCTCCTGCCCTTTCAGTGGGGACAATACTACCAGCATTAGTCCTCAAATGCCCAGAGCTGCAGATAGACATTTCATAGGAACTGAGCTTCAAAAAGAAGTTAGAATAAAAAAGGAATTGCTTTGTGTTCTTAAAAAATTATGAACAGGGAGCAGAAGGGAAGGATCTGATACTAAACTTCCAGGTCTCTGAATTGAAGGGACACAGATGTGCACAGACAAGTAACTCCATGCTGTGCACGATCCTGGGCTAAATGCTCATTGCAAGGCATGGCTGGGAATTCTTCATTACAACAAACTAAATGAAATATTTGATTTGAGGAAAATACACACTTTTTAACCAAACATTTATTCTGAGGTGACTTTAACCTTCATCTCACCATCTGAGCTGCCACAGTGTCACAGAGGAGTTTCTGCCCCAAACTTGGGCTTTAGCTTCCATGTACCACTGCAGAATCTCTGCAATGGGAGAGGGTTTATGACGTATGTTTTATGGAGGTGTCTGCAACTCTCAGCTAAGTCAGCAAAGTCAGTTCATGCCTCGTGACTGCCACATGCCAGGTGCATGACTGACGCATGGCAGGCGCAGGATTGCCGCATGTTGGGCGTGTGATGAGCACGTGAAGGGGCTCAACACAACACAGGGAGTCAAGAAATGAAGTTTGGTAGAACCATGTGAACTACAGACATGAGAGAAGGGCAGAAGGTGAGACAACACCTCAGCAAATCATCCCCAATACTGACTTGAGCTAAATCAAACACTTGAGTCAGGACAGAAATCCTAAATATCTTTTCTGCTAACACTTCTGAAACCAATTTTTTTTTTTTTTTTTTTGCAGGGGAACTTTCTGCTTTGTGAGAAATGTCAGACTTTGGACACAGTGTCCTAATTCAGCTGCAAAAACACAAATGTCAAAACAGTGAAATCTAGTTTTAAGCCAGCTCTGGTTGACAAAAATTGGGCTGAAATGTTTCCTAGCTAAAATCACAGGCACCCAAAACTTGCGAAACAATTCCAATTGAACTGGTGAGAGGCTTTTATGCGTTTACATGAAATAGCCACTGAACAGCAATGGGACCTGGTGTGGGTTGCAGCCCACTCACCCATCAGCTTCTCTGATGTTTTGCCTTCTATGTGGAGGGACAGGAACAGATTCTGAAGAAACATGATCATTTATTAGTATCACTCAGTAGGTTTGACATGCACGTATTTAGTGATTTGCTTTCAAATCTAACATCTAAGGGAATTATGCTTAGCACAGGTATTCTGCACATTTAACAGGAATGCCACATGGTATGGGACACTTCAGGCCCAGGAAAGAAGAGAAAGTCTGGTTGTGCAGACTGAGAGATCAGACAGTTCTGCAGGGAGAGTCCAGAATCCCACAGTTCCTCCAAAGGGGGAGGATGGAAGTGTGCAGCTCATCACAGACATGGTCTGGACATCTGCTCCTGCTGCTGGATTAACTCAACAGCACTGTACTGGCTCCTCCTCTTCTCACTGTAGCTAAAAATGACTTTCAAACACAGCTTGAGATAGAAAAGTAAATCACTGCCCTACGGCTGGGAGAGAACAAGACAGGGAGAACACCACAGCCTCATTTTCAGAGATGCTGCAGCAATTCAGCTGTCATGAAGGTCAGTGGGAAATGCAGGGCTCCTGCCCAAGGAAATGCCAACTGCAGCAAAGACCCAAGTTTGGAACTGCCCAACACCTACAAAAAATAGTGCCTCTATGACTCTTCCACAATCACAGGTTAATCACAAAGCAGAAGAGCTAAACCCAAGCTTTGCCAACAGGTTCTGGTCCAGGAGCCCAAGACTGAAACACATTTCTCCCTCCACAACACCTCTTGCGCAGCAGAGGAGCTCAATGCTGGAGCCAGAGATACTCAATTCCCACGCTGACTCCAGTGGAGCAGAAACTCCCAGCCACGTGGCATGTGTTATGCAAAAAGCACAAGACTCTGTGTATTATTTAAAATGTTCTAGTCAGAGACTGTGCTTAACAACACTGTTATCTTCATAACCATTCTGCTGCAACACCACTTCCCATCTTTCTTTCCTAAGAGCATTTCCAACTGAATCAATCCCTTTTGCTCTGCTGCTATCTGAGATCCTGCTTTATCACTGCTATCACATTAAGAATACACTTCTCATACCACCTGGGGATATTGTATGAAAAATAAAAATCTCTTTAGAAATCATCCTCCTCCTTCACAAACAAAATATTATCTCAGAAGTGAATGGAAATGCTGTCCCAGTGATGCAATCATTATGCAATTAGTGTGATGTAACAGGAGGCCAAATAGAGAAAAGCATCTACTTCCAGACCACAGGAGAAATTCAAGGAGTATTTCAGGCTCTCAGCACCACTCCTGCTCATGCCTTCGGAAGACAACAACTAGGCAAAGCTCAACCCCTGCCTCCTAACACAGCCTATGGGGCAGTTTCACCCTGCACACCAAAGGCAAAGAAGATCACATCAGGCCAGCCAACCCCTCTGCTCCCAGCCTATGCTTTTCTAAGCACAGGTGACTGACTGACAAACAGCACCGTGCTGCCACTCTGGAAAGAGTGATGGTATTCAGACAGCCTGTCAGGGACAAAGCTTCACTTCCCAATTCCTCCCATGCATGGTAGATAAGCATAGGTCAAAAATAAGTGTAGCTTTTACTGTTCCAAACCACTGCTGGGAAGCTCATGTGTGCCCCCAGATTTGACTGGGAGGTTTGCTCAGTGCCAGTGTAAAGCCTGTGGCTGGCACCACGGCAGGCTGCTGAGCCAGGGTCTGTGGAGGGCTCTGGCAGGAACTTCCCAAGAGAGGAAAGCAAATGCATTAATCACCCACATGTGGACAACTTGTGCCTGCATGGCATTTCTGGGAATATTGCAATTTCAGCCCATCCAGGAAAATCCAGACATTGTTTTCCTTTTACTTATTCACAAAGAGAATATATAGAATGTTTCTGTTTTCACAAAACAGGTGACAGAACCTTTAACTGAATTATCTCTGATGAGACAAGAGTCAGACCCACAGTCAGTGTATCTTTACCAGGAGGCACATGAGCCCTGCTTAGTCTGACTCTGACCCAAACACAATCCTGTCTGAAACACAACAGCACATTGGAAATAAATGACCATTTTCAGAGCTTATGGAGGCAGTGCCCCAAAGTCCTGTGGGTGTGGGCAAGAACAGCTGCAGGCACAGGCTGGGAGGCGTCTGCAAAGCACCACCGTGGAGGGAGCTCACTGCTGACGTCGGGACAGAGGCAGTACAGAAAATGATGGCTTGTCAAACACAGAAAGACAGATGTGGCAAGTGAAAACCTTTCAAAATGCAAAGTGAGGTGGAGGGGAGCGAGCAGCTGGAAGAAGTCCTATAGAACACGTCCCAGCCCTGCCATGGCCACAGCACACATGTAACATGCAAACCTGGGAGCCATTCCTTCCCTCCAGCTGCCCTGGATCCTCTCCCACCCAGCTTCCAATACTTCATCATGAGAGACAGGAGGAAGCTTCCATGGAAAGGGGCAAAGGCAAAAGGAGCAGATACCTGAATCACTGCTCACTGCACATGATTTTCTGCTATCCCCTGCAGCTCTGCAGAAAAATGTTGGCCAAGTGGTGGGCACCTTTGGCTTCTGCCAGGAGCCCAACACACAAGCTAAGCAAACACAAACATTTATAGGCTGATAGGTTTTACTTATACCCTACAAAGACTGGCTGCAACCAACGGCTGAGACCCTGCAGGAAGGAGCACAGGCCAACAGCAATTTTGGCACTTCATGGCAAGACAGAAGTACAAAGCAGTTGCTGCTGCTTCCCTAAGGGCTGTTGGTGGCCAGAGAGCTCCAGAGTCCCCTCTGGTATAGCCCGGAAGACGTGACCACAGGTAGCACCGAAATAAGAGTACCCATAGCAAAACCTGCAGTTTTCCTGGGTGCTCTCTGCTGCCTTCCCTGCAGCACCTAATGGGAGAGGGAGAAGGGAGTAGTCACCTGATCCATGTAGGGCAGGGTCCCAGCCCACTGTGCTGGCACCACTACACTGTAATCACACACACTGTATCCCAGGAAAACACCAAACAGCTGGATGAGTGCTGGCATTGCAGCTTTCTGAGCTGTGCCTTTTATAAAGGGCTTTCCCTTCTGCATAGCTAATCCTCACTATCCAGGTATTAAAAACACAGTAACACCCATGCTAATACTCACTTTCAACAGAAATTATGACTTTCTGTAAAAGCTTAAATTACAGGTTTACTGTCTCCAAGTATTAGAAGAGACCCAGAATTAAACCCTTCACTTTCAGAATAAAATCAGAACCTACTGGAGAAAAAGGTTGCTTAATGCAACAGGGCAATTTGTAAGGAGCAGTCCCTAGGTTCATAGTGTCAGCCAGAAAGGCTCTCACAAGCAGAGATCATCCACAAAGTAGGGCAACTGTGAGCAAACACTCTTTTCTGTATAAGTGGGAGCCACAAAGCAAGAGGTTAGGATCACACACACGCTCATGCAAAGCCACCCTAGTCCTTAGCTGAGCACAGGTCAAGGGAGGATGAGAGACACAAGGCTGGAGTGGGTTTTAGTTAAAAAATCCCAAAACACTGCAGAACTGACTCAGCTCTCAATACATCACTGAAAACCCAATGGTTTTGATTTTAAAGAATCCCTCTGACAGAGGATGCAGGCTTGAACTCTGGTTTGTAAACACAATTTATGAGGTCCAATGCAGTTACTGCTGTTGTCTTTTTGCTATGAAGACACATTACTCAGGGACGTTTATTATCCTCTCCCTACTCTGCCGTTAAGGTCTGAGATGAAGAAGAACAAATGCAAGATAACTAAGCTCTTTACAGGAGAAAAAACAGATCAAACATAATTCTCTGTGCTTTAAAAAGAATTGGAAATGTCTAGACAGAAGACAGACAGAATTGGTCTCAAATGTATTAATTTCAATAAAAAGTTGAAGCCCTGAATTACAGGGAAGAGACTGAGATCTGCTCCTCCTGCAAAAACTTTCCACAGCATCACCTTACTCTCCCTGTGACTCTGACATCCTCTATCCCGCCTGTGATATTTATATCCCATAGCAGGGGACTGTAATCTGGGTCAGCAGCAGCCTGGACAGCCACCGACAGCCCTCAGTGAGAGCTGATGGAAACAAGCAGCACTGCAGAGCCCCAGCTCTGCAACTCTGGGCAACTGGCTCTTACTGGGGGAGAAAGAGAGGAATGGGAAAGGTTTTCAAGTGCAAGCAGAGCCGCTGTGACATCACGGGGGTTTGGGGTGCTCTTTCCTTCGGCACAGGCATACAGGGATCAATGGAGCTCCCTCTGCTTAACGTGAACCTGTACAACCTCAGTGAATGAGCTTGCATAAGCCACCCACCCCAGGCGATTCTGGCTCCAGGTACTAGTAAGTTATTGCAGGCTGCAAGAAGGTACCTCTGTAATTTAGACTGGTGATATGACAGAGGAAAGGCAAACAAGTCCCAGCCGAACAGCCCACTTAGGCACCGTCAAAGACCTGCTCACCCAGACACAGAGGAATAAAGGAATAAGATTCTCCCATCTTGGCAATCCTATGGAATTTCATCAGAACACAAGCAAGAGAAAGAGGCCCACTTGGACACCAGGAACAAAACTGGCAGTGCAGAAGTCCCACCATGAACCAAATACCTTTCCTTGGTGGAAGTTCTCTCAAAAACAGTCTGGTCAGACCCAAAGTTTCCAGTTCCTAACAGCAGCACTTCCCATTGGCAAGCCTTCCCCAGAAAACTCTCTTCCACTCCCACCTTACCTGACATGCATTATATAGAAGCTGATGCTCAAACTTCTTGATCCCCAAAATGTTCTGGAACATCTCGTAGAGCTGCTCCTTGCTGAGGATGAGCTCCGAGGCGGCGCTCGCCGTCATCCTGGCCTGTTGTTTCCGGGGATCCTCCTCCCCACGGTAAATAGCATCGAACTTTGCCATCCAAGAGCTCAGGACTGTCTCCTTGCTGAGGCCATCGATTTCTGGCAGGCTGCGCACTCTCTTCTCGATGTGCTTCTTGAAGACCTCCCGGGAGTCATTTGCTGAGCACCCTCCACTCTGCACCATCCTGGCAACACGGTCGCTTTTCAGGAACACCTGCAAAAAATGGGGGACTTCAAATGGTGTCAGTTTAAAAAAAAAAATCCCCTTCAAGTACCACAAAACGTGGTTTCACTGCTGGGAAGCTGCTTCTTGGCTGCCAGGACACTTTCCAACTCCTCACTCAACAACCACATATTTCCAGATGGACAGAGGTTTCAGCTGTACTTTGGGAAGCATAATGAAATCAGGTGAAACTTCTGCTTTGCATCCACTAAAATGAAACATTTTGATGCAATTAGGACTTGATGTGATGTTGTGGTCACACCTCACCAGATACATAAATGCCCTTTGGGAAAGCAAGATTTTATTTTGTTCTCTCAAATGTTTTAATATAGAAGTTCTTGCAAAAGTACATTCACCTAACCAAGTTCTTTTAGAGGCAGCAGTCATCCTACTCAAGCCAACAGCACTGCACTGCATTTACCCTGATAGCCAAGCCCCTGGGAAACCTCTGACCAGGCTTACATTTTAATTCTACTGCATTGGATGAGATCTTTGTAGACTGCTCTGCTCTCACAGGAATGGCGTTGTAATGATTAATTTAACGTTGCCTTCAGTTAAATAACGTGTCCCACCACTTCTCCCTTTTCCAACCTAGGCAACCAGTACAGCAAGGGCACCGTTGAAATGCCCCAGGAAAAGGACAGGGACAAATGGGCTGATCTTTGCAAAATCAATGGGAAAACACCACGGCAGCTCAGATCACTAAAAGGTGTCACGGCCACAGTAGATGAGGCCAAATCTTTTCCTGCTCCAGCTCTGCTGAAGTGCAGGATAGTTTAGCACATCTTGAGGCTGCCTGGGAAGGCTTTGCAGAGGTGCAGGGCACTGACAGCAGGAAGAAAGGAGGAAGAAGGCATTTGATAAAGACGTTCTTCCCACTGCAAGAGCAGCACAAGGGCCAAAATATACCAGATTCTCACAAACTAGGAGATATCCTGGAAGCAAAGCAGAGCTGAAGGGTGAGAGGGGCAGGGTGATATTGTGTTGGTTCTTCTCTCCCAAGCCCCGAACACAGGAGAGTAATCGATGGCCAGTAAGAAAACCAATGTTTTATTAATAATGCTGAAAACTGATGAATGCAGCAGTCTGTAAAGAAGCTGTGCCAGCACAGGGGTGTATCTGTCAGCTCTCAATAATTAAAGAGCTTGTGGATGACCTAAGGACATGATAGATTTATTTTTTTTTATACCACTCAGTAACATGGCACTCCATGTTTCCAGATGCTTTATGGCACAGGCATCTGTCAGAAGCGGCAGTGGGTTTTGCTCGTGGACCAGCCCAAAAGTGCTGCTGAGGAAGAGCCGGCCTGTTTCCTTCCATCCTCACCATGCTGGGGAGAACTCCCTGCAGACAAGACAGGCAGGATGTCACCAACAGCCTCTTCAGTCCATGCTGAAATGACACCAGCATGCACTTCATTTCCTTGCAAAGCTTAAATATGAGTGATGACATCCCAGGTGTGTGCAGGTGATCTGAAGTAACAGCTAAGAGCTATCAAGAGCCAAGCTCCTGATCACCAGTACTGACTGTAGGAAACGGTGGGTCACAGTGAACAGCCCCACTGCTCCCATGTCCAGGGGGCAGGGTCTCACCCTGTGTGACAATGCTAGTCATTTCCCATACCTGCCAGCAGTAGTGGCTGTTGTTATCCATGGTTCTAACCCACACCAGAGGGATCATGGCACTGTGAGCAGTGGAATTTGGCTCCCTGTATCCTCTCAGCCCTGATTTATTCTCCCTGGGTGTGGAGCAGCAGTCAGCAGAGGAAAGGATGGCTGCAGCTGGCAGGGAGGAGGCAGGCACGGGGGAGCATCAGTCAGACACAAAGCAGCAGAAAAAGACCATGAAATAGGAAGATAAAAAGAAGATAAAAAAGGTGTTTCATCCTGCAAAGTGAGCTGCTTTCTTTAGAAAATACCAGGTGAATCACCTGGCTGTAGGACTGCCCAGTAGGGCTGCCAGGAGTCAAGAATAGCTGGAACAAAATCCTATTGTGGGTACACACACAGAACCACGGAGGACATAACTGACCTCTGGGAGATGGGTCAGGCAATTCCTGCCATGTCCATAGATGACCCCCACATCACATGTGGCTCTGTCTTTGTCTGCCCACAGCAGAGTGGAAATGGGTCTACTGAAGCATTTCCATAATACCCACAGAAGCAACTGCTGCAAAACATGCTGGTTGACAGACGAAGCTTTATTTGTTAGAAGTAAAAGGACCTGAGAAAAGCCCCCCTGGAGTGTGTTAGAGTGTGCTGGGCCTGTCTCATACACATGTGTCTGCAGCATTCCCGCTGGCACAGCAGTGCTTTGCAGAGCAGCAGCAGATCACTCAATTTTTTAATTTGATAGCAGCCTGTGAACTAGTCTAAGACTGACAGCCACACACTTACGCCCTGACAGCAGAATTAACAGCAGAATGTGGTCATGCAAACACATTCAGAACAACAGCAAATTCATTTCTGACCTGCAATGTCACCTTTACCTCTTTCTTTCTCCAGAAAAAAATAAAATAATTCCCTAGGTAATGAACTTACTCTACACTGCTGGTTAGAAACACCAGTCATGTCCTGCACAGAGATGGACAGTTTCAGCTGAGAAAAAACAAACAAGAGTAAATATTTTCCAAGCCATCATGCAGCTTTATAAGCCAGAACTTAAAGGCTGATTTCCAGATAGTGTCCATCCAAGGGGCAGTTATTGTACAAAACTGTGATTTTCAGAAACTGAGCAGAGAAGAGGAGGGAGAACACTCTCAGCAGGGAATGCTGCCCAGGCACTGACGGGGGCAGAGGCTTTCTGCAGTGGGACTTTGCCTTGTGCCACTGCAGCTGCTGCCGAGGAGGAGCCACACAGCCAAGCTCCATCTGCACAGAAGCTGAAAACACACGCCTGTAAGTTAAGGGAGACCAACAGCCAAAAAGAAGAAAAAGTTGTGCTAAAGAACACAGCAGAAGGGAAATATGTTACACTTTATGTGGCCTGTTTTAAGGAAGACAGAGCCAGTGGAGGGTCCAGATAAACTGGATGCATGGGTTTGCACACATCTACTGCTGGTCAACTGCTCTTTTAAAGTTTGATCTCTTGGAGCAATTATATAGCACAGGACTTCTGGAGCTGATTAGGACACACTTTCAGCCAGACTCACAAATGAAACAGAGATGTATTTTGCCTGTTTTTAAGCAGTTTCCTATTCCTGTCCAATAGTCTTATCCTAACAGATTATGCTGCTCTTGCATCCTAAAGCACAGCTCATGCCATCTTGAAAACTTTCTTTGAGAGCATCTGTTCAGTGAAGCTGTGATGATCCCTCGGCAATTTCTTTTCTGATAAAAAATGTAAATGACTCCCAGCTTCCTTCCTGTACAGAGAATGGCGGAGCAGTAACTACTGGCTGGTTTAACAGAGTTAATCCAGAGATAATTTGTGCTTTTCTTACACAGAAGCAGCTGCTGTTATTTCTTATAGAGTTAAAATTCTCTTCAGTTCTAGTATCTGATTTTGGTCCCCTCTTAGATTCCACTTTCAGAGAAATATTTTATGTAGGCAATTCAAAATCTTCATCTTTTATGACAGAATAGCTCTAGGGAGAAAGAGAAATGGTTTGCAGAAAGGCTAGAGAAAAAAACGAGGCGACGCTCCTCATACAAATCACAAGCACGGATTTCCTTCAAAAACAGAAGCTCTTTCCTTCTGAGAAGAGATACAAAAGGCAGTATTATGGGCTGTATACAAAGAGGTGCAAAAAGACAGACACGCATAATTATTCTTTTGCACAATTATGAATGACACTTCATGTTCTTTGGTATCATCTAGTTCTGTAGATGCACATCCTTCTCCCTCCCCCTTTGCTTTACAGCACTTGTCATGCCAAAGAGAAAAGACAAGACTCTTGCTGAAAATCCCAAAGTCAATTAGACACAATGCAAAAGCTTCCACAAGAACGGAATGTGCTGCCCAGATTTCTTTTGGTGTTTTTCATAGGGAACATGTGACACTGATTTTATATTGTGCCATATTTCCTGTTTTAGAGTACATTATTTAAAAGTATCAGGAGGATATTTTTCAGCTTAAAGGAAGGGTGGTCTTCCCTATAATCAAGCTGTAGGGATACATCATGGTGTAGGGGTTGCATTGGTTGCCTTGTGGTTCATGTTCAAATCCTGAACCTCACAAACCTTGTCATACACCAGACATCAGACAGAAGACACCTTGCACTTGCCTTAGCTTTTTGCTGCTTGAAAATGGACAATCCATTAAGTCAGAATTCAACTCCATCTGTGAATAGGGATGAGGGCAGGGTTTTATAAGAATATTACAGTGTCTCTCCTTACCTCATAGTAGCTCTGGACAGCATTTATAAATGCTTCATCTGCCACAATCTGGGTTTCTCCATTGAGAAAGGCCTGGAAACGATCCTTGATTGTCTGGAGCTGCTGCTTGCTTATCTGTAAAACATGCCAAAAGGATAAAATTAGTCAAAAAATGTTTATGCATGAGGGAAAAAATCCACTTATTGTTCTGCAGTATCTTATTGGGGTCCTTAGTATGATTATTTCTACTCTCCTTTGGGGACAGCGGCCACAAGTGGATACACACTGCACTCTGGCAAGTTCATTTAGGCATCGCAAGCACCTAAAATCACCCTGAACATCATTTCTAAACAGCTCTGCTGCCACAAAACGCACACAAGACTTCTACCACTTCAGGTATACCCAATTCAAAAGCAAGCTGCTGTGTCTGTGCTTGGAGGAGCCTGTTTTAGGGCAATCCCTTCCCCACTCAGCCTCTCCTGCCCATCAGAAACTGAGGTTTCATTCAGAACAGGAAGCCTTGTGATCACCCTAGCAAGGACTTTGCTGTCTCTGCTGCACAAAACAGCTTCTGTCCATCATACAGCTGGTATAACTTACTAGGCAGTACTGATTTTGTCACACTGACATCAACAAAAAGTTTACAAGGGTATATTACAGTCTTGTATGAAAGCAGGCAATTATTTTCCTAATTTATCTGTCAGTTTGAAAACAGGCATAGCTAAAACCCCACCTGTTTATCTTACAGAGCAAAGTCACAGCAGGTACATAAGTCATGTATCAACAATGCCACCCTAACATCTTAAAATGCAAATAACATTCAAGCGGAAGCACTAGAGGGATTCAAGTGCAGCTGTGTCTGGTTTACCATGGGGCTACTTCAAGTTTGAGGACTAGGCAGAAGGAAGAAAACAAGATGTATATATGGCAAATTTAAACTTAAAGGAAAAAGAGAGCAGTAAGAATTAGGACAGGCATTTACTAGAGAACAAAAGATCTAGAAAAGAGTGCTTTCTTCTCACTTGTATGCCAGCGCAAGAAACCAGCCCATTAGAATGGAAGATAAAATTAATGGCTCTAAGTGTCTAAATGGCTTTGAATAAAGTATCAAAAACTACAGAGATTCAAACAACCAGAGCATAATGAATCCTGGTAAACACAGCTAGTGATAAAAAGCAGGAGAGGGACCACTTGGAAAACGCAATGATAAATACCACTAGATCTACACAATGTGCTATGCGGGACTGCGGTAACGAACATCCTGAATACTGGTAATTAATTCTGGAACACCATGCTGAGAGGGGTTAGTGAGCAATAGCAATTTGATGTGATAATCTGGAATTAGTTTATCCTGGTGCTTATGGAGAGGTGTTCATCAAAGTGACATAAAGCGAGACTCAATATGCTCTGCTTCAGAAAACATGGAACAGCCTTCACCATCCCTGTGGGTGCTGGAAAGACGAGTCATTCCCACCCCCAAAACAACAGCCCAGACTTCAGAGGGTCTGACACATGCAACAAGGCTTAGCATCACAGGGCTGGAGTAAGGACTGTCCCTTAAACTGACCTACCTCAGCCTTGGGCAATGAGCTCAATGGAAAAGCGCTTCCAAAATGGCTTTTAGGCTGGCAGGATCTAATGTTTGTCCCTAAGAGTTTATCTGCCATGTCAGGCACCTAAGCCCCTTTGTGGTCTTTACCAACAGCACCCTAGACATGTCAGGCCCTGGGAAACAGGCACAACATCAGACATAAAGCAGATTCCAAACCTATCTGTGCTGATGGAATTGAAAAGAAAACTGGGTCAGCAATAAGAGCAGCCAGAGACAATGCAGTGATCGAGTGGGAGACACCTGTGGAAGGTGCCAGGTCTGTTTTTATTAAGTATTTAATTATCTGGAAGAAGAGAAAAGCAGGATGTTAATTAAATGTATTGACAATTTTGTATTAGCAAACATTGTGAACGCCAGGTAGAAATGAGAGGGCAACAGAGGCCATAAAAATGCAAGGAAAGAAAGAGGAAAACTACAGGTGACTTTGAACTCAGACACAAGGAAAGACATACTGTGAGCACAGATACTCTCAGCCAAGAGGCTTTTAATTTCAGATTTTTACAACATGCATGGCATATTTATTCTTTTTTGCACCCAGGTTTTTTCTTAGGACAACCTCCAGAAGTCCTTGCTTGTTCCATTCTTATAATGCCATCTAGCAGCAGTATTTTATGCTCCTTCCTCAGTATTGAATGGGCTACCTCAAAACAAATGATGCTCCTTGAAATTCCTAGAAATTCCCAATATGCAGCTCACACGCAAGCTCCTGGGGGTTGTGGAAATGAATCATCAGATTTGTCTCTACTGGAGTGCCAGTTGCCTCTTCCTTGGCTAAGCTTTTCCCCATCCAGGGAAAAGGAAATTCTCTCTGATCACACCAGGCTGCAGCACGGTCCAGTCCTCAGTTAACAGGACCCTCAGTCTCCCATCCCACCAGACCATAAAACAGCACCAGTGTATTGATCCATGTCTGTGCCACTGATACAGACATTATCATGAAAAGAGTCAATCAATCTGAGCCAAAATCAAACTGTTTTCATATCAAATTTAGCTTCCGCAACACAGCAGCAGACGGCAGGTGCAGAAAATCAGCACCAGCAAGGGAGCAGAGGGGACCAGACCTGCAGGTCAATGAAATACACCCAGCATGCTCTATCTCCCATTTTAAGCCTCTTCCCTTCCCTGTCAGGCACCACAGGCATTGCTGCCGGATCCCAGCAGCACCTCTGGGGCAGCCAGGAGACAGCAGAGGCTGGAGCAGGAAGGGTGAGCAGCCTCAAACCCAGCATCACACTCCAGAGCCTTGAAGCAGGGCCAAGTGATGCCACCAATCCAGCCACAGGCTTAAAAGAGCATGTGCCCTGAGCACTCAACTGGAAGCTTAAGTACTTTAAAGGCAGGGGTGTTATTTTATCTCTCGCTATTAGAGGCACCAATGATCAGCTAGAAATCCACATAAAGCAAGCCAAGAGCTTCTGCAGACCCAGTAAAGCCACTAAGTGGCCAGTACAGACCACTTCTTGGTTACCTTCCATAGTGTGCTCACAAATAGCAGAAAACAAGAGTTACTTCCCCTTGGAAGCACATCAGTACAACGTTGCAGCCTTCACACCAGCTGTGGTAGGAGGTGAAACCCTGTTAGGCTGCAAACACAGCAGGTGTGAGGATGGCGGGGGCAGAGCCTCACTGCCCCTGATGCAGACACAAATCCAGGTGCCATCACACAGGAGAGGAGAGCTGAGAATTAGCAGGGACATTGTAGTGGATGAGAGGGGTTTATTCAATTTACCTTCCCTCACTTTTCCAAACCTGTCTGAATTTCCCCACAATTGCTTTCCATGTGTGACAGCCACTAAAGAACTAAGTCGTTTCTGCATTCACCAGGGATCACAGAACACAGTGACTCTGTAACTCTCCTAAGTTAAACTGTGATGTGCTTATGCAGCAAAGTCTTTCCTAACCTTTACCTCTCTAAAGCATGGGAGTACCTAAGTTGCCAGATATACATATGCACATTAAAAAATGCAATCAATTGAGGCAGTGCTGAACTCCTGGCATAGGTATCAGGCATGGAGCTTTGGGCAGGTATTCCCAGTGGATTACATGGATTTCGTATAAGAAGCTTGGCAGATGTCCTCTCCATAACAGACTACATTATGGGGAAGAGTTCACTGGTGACTAGATCTGGGCACTCAAATTATTTCTACTTTCTTGGCCTAACTTTGTAAGAGACACTGTATGCCTAGCACAATCTGGTGACCTCAAAACCTGACTGGAGAAGCAATGGTCACAAGTAAATCACAGAGGCAATTGATTGAATTTGCTTGATGCAGGTCTCAGCAAATGGCGTACCAGCATCCTCAGGACAAACGTTCACCAGCAGATTTCTTGCTCCATGTTATTTCTGAACATACTCAATCTGATTCAGAGCCAAACACAAACCCGAATGCATGGAGACATGCCACTTTCTCCAGAGTTGTTCCAGCTAGAGAACAGTTGGCACATCTCTGTGCATTGTCTCCAGCCTCCTTTGCCTACACCAGGGAAGCATTGCAAAGAGTAGCTGCTTGCCACAGGAAAGTTCCCTGAAAAAAGTTACACTCTCAGTAATCCACCCTCTCTCCAGAATGCTTTTCTGAGTCTGAGCATGCAGCAGTAAGTACAGCACTGAGATGGGCACAGAGAGGCTGTGGCATCTCCAGTGTTGCAAATTTTCACAGTTGGACTGCACGAAAATTATCTTATTTGGGAGGGAGCCCTGACTGGAGCAAGGAAATTGGGCCAGAGACCTCCAGAAGTCTCTTGCAACCTACGTTATGCTACAGCAGTACCATATCCAACAGATTTGGAAGGAGAAGCCATCCTAGACTGTAGATTGCTGAATTTGTCAGTGGCAGATTGCAGAATAACCCACAGCTGTACGGATACTCAAACCATCTAATAAAGCCACATCCATCAGTGTGACAGCTGCTGGAATTGCAGTCAGATTTGGATGTTGTAGAAGGAGGTCAGGTGAAAGGCACCTCTGTAGTAGAGAGGTGACCCTCTTTACTGCTACATTTGAACACCTCTGACCAAAGACTATGAGTTTCAGTGCTCTGATGCCTCACGGTGCCTCTGCACCCCGCACGTCCCACTGGAAGGGTCTGTCCTGCAGTCAGGATGTGAGGATCTCTTGCAGCACTGCACACTGATCCCAGACTGGCTCAGCTCATCAGCATCACCCATGTCTCAAAAGAATCATTTCAGCTGGGGACTACAGGTAATTCCCAGGGGAAGCATCTCTGCCTTCTGTCCAGAGCCCAGCAGCGGACAACCAAAAGCACCACTGAGCTTTCTTCTTAGGGCACCTGCTGTTCAGGGACCACTGCAGGAAGGAAAGAAGGAATATTTAACTACTCACTGTGCTGTTGCTCTGGGTTTGGTTTTGTAACATATAATAAATATTTTATTACTCCTCAGCACCAGGTGATTTAGGAAAAAGATAAACCAACTGAATGAGCATCCCTCATCATTGCTGCTTCCACAGTCTTTTTGACATGGACGATGTGGAAGGGAGGGAAGGAGGTGGGGCCACAACAGCTGAGCACTGGCCTTAGGAGAGAGGCCCCAGGAACAGGTATGAGGCTAGAAATATCCCCATCAGGTTATTTTGCACTGGGAAAATACCTCAGGTTTTCCCTGCAGCAATGCTGTTTTTTTCCCCCCTACAAGAGAGAGGACCACAGGGGGAGTGATTCCCATCCCCAGCATTTGGGCTTTTAGCTGCAAACTCTCCTGGGCAGACGTGGCTGCTCTGCACAGAGCTGAATGCTGCCAGCTTTTTACACTGCTCATATACCCAACCAGCACTGACTACCAGTCTTGGGGTAGATTTCTCTTGTTTCAGAGAAATTTAATACTTGTTACCAGAAAGAGCTTCTTGTGCCTTGGCTTCTGAAAGCCACAATACATCTTTCCCCTTAGTCTGGCCATACATGGATCACTGGGCACACACCCACTGTTCTACTGCTGCCAATATAATTCCATTTTTGTGAGTGCTTGATTTGTTGGCTCTCCCCTCTGTCCGTGATTTACAGGCTCTGATGCATCCACAGTGCCCACCCACACTCATCCTTTGTGGATGGCAAAAAAGAAAAAGTCATGGCTCCAGCTACCAGCCCAGTACCACCTCCTCTCACAGAAGAGATTTTCAGTTTATTTGTTGCAGAGAAAATGAGTGTGCCATTACCATGCCTGGGTTTACACTCATAGGGCAGCAAAGGGCACACACAATCTCTTCTGTCTGCAGCAGCTCATGTCCTGCCTGCTCAGCCCACCTGCAGTGTTGGGGAAGTGTCAGAGCAATTAGGATCCTTTAGGAGCAATATCCCTACAGTCACCTGCCCTATGCCCAGAGATTAGCTAGATTTGGGCACAAACAATGCAAACAGTTCCCCTTACACACCAGTCTGGCACCGATTTGGATGTCAGAGACTGAACCAACTTTTCACTCAAGCAGTTTGAGAATACAAGAATAATATTTCCTGACCTAAGGGTAAACACTTGCATCAGCAACATGACCAAAGGGGTGAGAAAACCCATCAGAGCTGCCTGCAGAGGAACAAAGCCCCTTCCTCAGGTCAGACACACAGCTACCACCCAGCCCTGCCTCACCACAGCACCAGCTCCAATCCCTGCCAGGACCTCTCACTACCTCCATTATTACAAGCAAACTCCAGCAGCTTTCAGCATAACCAGTGAGTGTTAAAGGATTTTGGAGCTTGCTGGAACATTTCTTCTTTAAAGAGGCTCAAGTATTGCTGGGTAAGTAATGGGAAGGTAAAACATCAATCCCTTTGGATAAGCCAGTTGCAGGCACAGAAGCTCTAGATCAAGCAGAGCAGATCTCTTTTCCACTGTCCCAGACTACATCCAGTAGCAGATTTATCAGAGAGACAAAGCACAGACTCCGAGTCGCTCTCTCTGAAATACATGGATGTGCTTTTTTATCCTCTCAAACCGTGAGTATATTTCTTTTCTATGATTCACTCTGCCAGCTATGCGCACTTCTCTGACATATTTGAAAGACCTAAAACGTTATTACGGCTGCTCCTACTTTCTGAAATGCTGTGATGCACCATGCTAAAAAAGGAAAGCAAAGCCAGGATTCGGGACTGGGCCTTGCCATAATGACTTTCCCCTTGTGACTTCTAAGTTACACCTTCCTTTTGCAACCTGCCACCGCCAGGCAAGCCTAGATGTAGACACATCAAAAGACACCTTGTCTCTGTCTGCTTCACTTGCCACCTGTGTTTGTACCAGGTGTGTCCATCCAATGCTCACACGCCAACAGTGCATTTCCTCCCTGCAATGGGTTCTCTTTTCCACTAATATCATAGAATCCCAGAATGGTTTGGGTTGGAAGGGACGTTTAAGATCATCTAGTTTCAGTCCCTCTGCCATGGGCAGGGACACCTTCCACTAGACCAGGTTGCTCAGCTGTGGTTCCAACCAGGAACTTCTGCTTCTGCCTGCAAGTTTCCTTCTCCGGGGTGTCTCTCTCCTCCCAGCTGGTCCCTCCTCTGCAGCTGATGTGCAAGTGAGTAACCCCAAGATGGAGCCACCTGACAAGAGCACAGAAAACTTGGAACTTCTCCCAGTTTTGATCTTATTTTACCTAAGCAAGCCATTAGCAGAGTGAGTTTGCAACAGATCCAACAGACTAAGCCAGCCCTGCTGCGTATCTTTCTGTGTATGATCAAACAGATACAGGCCCCTATTTTTTTACTGATTAACAAAAATATGACTTTGATCTCAGAAGAATAGAGAAGCCAGCACAAAACAGAAGCAAGAAATAGCAATGATGAAATATTAGGCCAGTGACTGAGGATGATTGCTGCCCTAAGAAACCTCCCTGGTGACTTCCGCTGTGCTGGGAGCCTTGCCTGGTGAGCTCTGCTGGGTAAAACACATCATCGTGATGTGGCAGCTTTAGCAGAAAGCCCAGTGTCATTCTGCCTGTGGTAAAAGTGCAGCTGCTCTGTTAATAAAACAGAAAAAACAAAACCATAAAAATACCAGCAGAAATACAACTAGGAAATAAAACCAAGAGACAGATAGAATGGAGGCTGTCTAGGATGGGCAGAGTGACAAGTAAAGTCTTCCAACACTGGGTGCCCCAAAGGCAGGAATAAATCCCTTTACTCCCCTGAGGTCTCCTCCAAGTTGGACTCTGCAGCTGGATTCTCTCCTCCTCCTCTCTCCAGCCCAAACAACTTCCTTGCTCCCTCCCAGTGCCAGTCCCTGTCTGATTGACCTCAAGTCTTCAGAGCCACTAACACAACTCCTTACACAGCATCCTGTGTAAGCAGACCCTGCTGGTAAGGGCCTGGCCAGAGGGCAGATTGAGACATGTTTGCTCTGACTGGCATAGGAACTCTCTGTAAATGCAACAGAAATAGCTTGGCTGACCCTTTTACTCCAACAGTGCAGTCAGTACCTGTGGTATGTACAGTTCATTGCTGCTGCAAGACCTCAGAAAACACTTAACCCAGGAAAAAGGATCAAAGGAAGATACTCCTCCTCCTCTGGGGCCTTACAGATAGTAACATTTTCACTCCTCTTTTTCTCTTGGATGGAAAACACAAGGTCTATTCAAGCCTGTGAGTGCTGATGTGACACAGTTTCTGAGACATTACTTTGCATACTGTGGTGCCTCGAAGACCACGGTGTGCTGCCATGGAAGGGAACTGTGAGGAGTTGGAGAACAGCACAGGTCTTTTCCCATGAGACACCCATGCAGCATCCTTTGGAAAAGTCAGGAACATGCTGGGCTATGAACCTACTAAAAATTACATTTCTTTCAGAATATTCTGAAGCCAACTTCCAGAACTTGGATGTTCACAGCCTGACAGACAAGAAAAGTAAAAAAGTCAGTTTGGGGTATGGATGCTGCACATCTGTTGTCCAGTGGCTGCAAAGCCTGAATCCTCCTGCTCTGTCCCCAAGACAGGCATGTAAAACCTCTCATTCAATCGTTTGCAACAGATAGTTGATACTATATCTATGTAATAATAAAAACATCTTGGGCAAAACCTCCTGCAGGTGCTACAAAGGAGCATTCACAATGCCCACGTGCCCAAAAGAAAGAATTCAATATAAGTGGTAAATGGTTTTACAATGCTGATCAATATAGCCAGACCCCCTTAAAGAGGGGACACCCTGTCAGCCCCTCCTAAGATGTAACTAACACTGCAGAACCTCTTCCCACACCCCAGGCCGGTGTTATTTGGACAGTTAGATAACTAACCCATACTGCTGCTGATACTACCCTACAGTCTCCATTCTTGAACTAATTTAGAGGCTTGGAAAGGCCTCGTACATCCTGTATTTGGAGATCCCAGGCACAACCTAAGGACAGCTAAATATCCATAAACCAACTGATCCACAAATGTTAGTGAGCGATGGAGTGGGAACACAAGGTGGTCTGTGCTGGTGGGTCCCCCATAAAGGAGGGCAGTGTCTCAGGACCCAGGCAAGTCCTCACCCTCCAACATCCCACTTCTCTGATTCCTTTGTGCTGCATCTCCCGTTTGCGAGGGAGAATAACAGCACTTCACTTCTCTCCAGAAGCGGCTACACACATGAAAAGATTGAGAGGACTGAGAGCATCTCACAGACTAGGATGGTGGGTATCCAAGAAGAAAAGCATGCTACTTTTAGACAGACACTTTTAAAGCACTATTTGAACTATTTCCATCTCTGTTCCTACTCCAGGCAGACTTTACATAGTACAGAAGCTAATCATCCTTCCTGGTTAATGTATACAGTGGCTCATGCTGAGTTGAAAACATTAAACAACCAGAGCCAAAGATCTCCTACCAACACTTCAGATGTCCAAACAAGAAACCCAGTCTTTTCTCTAAGTTTGGGGCTTTTTTGTGGGTTTTTTTTTATCTTTTTTTTTTTTTTCGTTTTTAAAGCAGCACATCCACCATCACTGGAGTTATTTTTGCACCATTTTCATTATTAAACTCTGCCTCTCCTCCATGTCACAAGCTATTTTAAAAACAGTTCTTACTGAGCAGAAGTGGCAGACAAATGATTGGAGGCTCAAGGACTCCTGGTGTGTCTCAGCCTCTGTGAAAGTGCTAGTTTCAGCCTGGCAAAATTAGCAGGGGATGGAATACCTTTGATGGGAATGATCAAGACAGCAAGAAATGGAGAGAAGCTTCCAGACAAGGCTGAGATGGTGAGCTGTGCCACGGGCATCCCACATGCACCCACCACTCCTTGCCAAGAGCTGGGGAAAACACCAGCCCCCAAACCAGAGGACTGCTGTCTAAATCAACTTGAAACTGGGCTGGTCGAGTGGAAGGGGAAGTAGACGCAGGTCTGAGCAATACTTCTTTTTCAAAGAAAGCACATTTTCAAAGCAGTCCACCAAGACACATGACCTATTACACACCAGGGCTCTGAATAAGTACAACTTGTCGTGTTTGAAATTTTCCCTTATTCTGTGCATATGCCATCATTTCCAGGAAACAAACAAAAAGAAAGAAAACATTCCAAATTTTAAGAAAATCTGTTTAAGAGCCAAATGCATCTCTGATCCCGTAAAAGAGAAGCTGTCTCCTTCAGACAGCACTTGAAAAAGGTTCAATCAATCAGTCAAGCCAGAACAGAATTTGTTTCTACACAGAAAAACAAGAGAAAAGGTGTGAAACTGTAGTGCACCTCCTCCTCCTCACATTTCCTGCTAAAGTGAGTAATCTCATATTTTACAAGGGCATGTTGTTTGGAGCTGGAAGAAAAAGTTTGGTAAAAGGTAGTTTACGCTGAGGCAACAAACTACTGCAAGAAAACAGAGCACTTCAACTTTCCATGCACACTGCCAGGCAGAGACACGGGAATATACCTTCACAGGGTGGCTGGTATGTACCTGGAATAGCTGAGAACGTCTGACTGCTCCTTCACAGACATCAGGGAACATCATGTGCAATAACATCATTTCACTGGGTTGATTTAACTATTTTTTATTTTAAGGAAAGGCACTGTTAAAATTATCCAACTTTTCCCCCACATCCCTAGTCTTTGGACCCATTTTATGTCAGGAGAACAAGAGGGGAAAATCTTGCAGATTATCTGAGATATCACAGAGATGGGCTGAGACCCCGATGGGGACATTCCCCCAAGGGTAGCTTTGCTCAAGCAAGTGCACAGATTTCCAGGCTTGGGGCACATTCACTTGGCAGAGAAGGCTGGAGGAAGCAGTGACCTTTTCTCAGCTTTGGGCTGTAAATGTAAATGAAACCCAGCTAGGGAAATCATGGTGCACACTCAGCCTGTGTGCAGTGTGGGCAGGTGCTTGCATGAAACTGGGCGTGAAGTTCAATAATGGTTTTCAAGACAAAGGAAAGGCCATTTGCTGGCTGATGAGCTCTGGAGTTTGCACTGATCAGTCCGAGCCTTGCAGCGCAGGATGATCTGCTGGGGAACCTGTGGAAGGACAGGGATCTCCACAGTGAGGCGTCCAGGTTGTGCAGGGTTTGGCATTAGGACCTCCCCCACAGCAAACTCCACCCATGGAGTGGAAGAAGCAATGCCATAACCATCATGTACTTGAATGGCCCCTGAGGGCATCTGGCAGGGACAAAGAGGGACATCCCAGCTCTCTGAGCGACCAGCACTCTGCTGTTGGTGACTCTCAAAAGCTCGAATGCTTGCTGTCTTTTGCCTTTCACCTCCTGCCAAGTTTAATTAGTGCTAAATAACATCCCCCAAAGCTGCCTTCTGTGACCCAGCACCAGCCACGCAGTCCCACCCAACTGCACAAATCTCTCCTGCTGGCTCCCTGGCATAGAGAGAAAATGCAGCCACAACTGCTCTGGTCCAACTCACCTCCCCATCGGCCTGGAGGCACAGGCAGCACTGTTAACCTGGATGTAAAAAACTCCAAAACACCTAAATAAAGCCAGTTTTTGTGCCTCTGATGGCCTGTGGTGCCTTTTTTGACCAAAGGTTCAAAACATCCAGATTTTCTAACAAACACAGGAAGAGTAAATTTGGTACCACTATTATACATTAACTATCTAGAGTTACATGTTGGCAATGTTCAACACAGCAGTTGTATATGGCCCTACATAAAGATCCTTTCCAAAAACACAAGCCTACACATTAAAAACTCTCATTTAAGCCTAGGAAAGCTGTTTTAAGGATTCCTGTGAAATGTAGTATATTGCAGGCTGTCTCAAAAACAAGTCATTTTTCTTCCTTGGGCTTGAAGCACGATAATTTTAAAGTTACGAGTTACGAGCTCTGTGCATTTCTGCTGGGAGGGTCAGAGCCCATCGCTAGACCCTTCCCATCAGATGATGCACCGTGGGTTGTGGGGAAGAACTGACCTGCAGCAGGAGGGGATGTAACACATGGAGTAAATATCCTCTTCAACACACCCTCAGAATATGTTGTCCAAGCCCAAAATCCAGATTTCCTATATCTCTTATGCTACCTTACACTGGCTGAAAAAGCCCAGGAGGAGGGAGGAGATGGAGCCGTGCATAGGGGTAGCAGAACACAGTCCTAGAGGGCAGGAGGGAAGAACTGCCTGTTGCTACACCTGGTAATGAGTTTGTCTGCACAATGAGAGTACAAGTTGAAACCCCCACAAAAAGCAGCACAGCTACTGCAGAACTGAAGCATGTAATTTCAGAGGAGTGTTTGTAGGAGCAGAAAAACACGTGGGCATACAGAAAGAGGAAAAGACAAAATCAAACTGTTCTTCGTAAAAGGCAGCTGTGCTAGCATTTGCCCACAGAATTCTCTATCCTGGTGCTTTTCCCTTCTGCTCCCAGGAGCTCCGGAGAAGGTCACTGAAACCCTAAAAGTAAAAAAATCACAAAAAGAGGGAACATAAGCTCTCAAAATGAGTACAATGGACTGAATCATAGCTCTCATTTTCCTTCCCTCAACAAGCATGAGGAATGGGCTACGTCCTGAAAGCAGGCCTGTGCAGGTGGCAGGTCCTGGAGCTCGGTGGCAGCTGGACTACAGGACTCTGTGTGCTCTGATCCCATAAAAGAGATCCCGTTCTATGCTATACATGCACAGACAGTCCCAGCAACTCCAGCTCACCTCAGCCTGGATTGCTCCAGCTCACAGCATGGATTGACTTTTCTTTTTTTTTTTTTTTTTTTAATACTTAAACATTCCTATTAGAAGCCTCAGCCTACATCAAAGAATATAGATAACTGGTGCCCACAGAAATTGGAAGGAAAAACAATAATCTCAAATATTTCTTAAATAAAAGCTGCAGAATTGAGGATGTGGGAACTCAGTCTTTTACCTGAAAAATGCCCCCAGATATTTGAATAAGAGGAGCTGAGAGTTTCGCTCCTGGTGCTGATTGTTGGGCCAGAACCGGCACAGCCAGGGATGGCCTCTCCCTCCGCAGGCAGCCCCAACACATGCTGCAGAAGGGGCCCACACAGCCTGCTCAGGAGGAGGCGGCCCTGATTGATGGCTGTCTCAGAGACAAATGCCTTCCCAGCCCTCTGGGATATCAGCAGTGAGCTTTCCTGGCAGCTGGGCAAGGGAGAAGGCACGCTGTGACATGGGCAGGCAGCCCTCAGGGCACACTTGTGAAGGCAGGTGATGCCAGAACCCACAGCACCAGCTTTGTTGGCTTGTGAGCTCCTCTGGCTGCAAAAGGAAGAAGAGGGGATCAGGCTGAACTGTGACCAAGCATGTTTTGTCCAGAAAGCTGGGCAAGGCTGGGGCATGCATGAGGGGGAAGTGCCAGAAAGCAGCAGGAACAAGCCCATCCCCCTTGGTTTCACTGGCAGGACTTTCTCCAGTGATGCCAGCGTTACTTTGCCATTCAGCCTATCCTTGTCTGCAGTTTCCAAACTTCAGAGACCTACACACGATGGTTTCTTGAGTGGGCAAGCATCCTGTCCACACTGATAAGAGAAGGACAAACTGGTGGGAAACTTTGTTCCACCTCCAACTCATTCCCAGCCAAGCTTCAGACTTAGCTTGACCCACGCAGCAGAGATAGCTGTCAGGTTCCAGCTGAAACCCTGGCTGGGGGCTTCTGAAAGCCCGAGATTATGCATGCTGTGGCAAACAAAATCGGCACCTGTAGTAGTCAATGCACCATTTAAAGTATGGAAAGATTCTTGTCATAAATGGAATGTGGATGCTGATGCAGAGAATGAAACTTTTACTGTG
>JAWWEU010000023.1:7355999-7383538 GCA_035583155.1 Acropternis orthonyx | reverse complement strand
GGGGAAGGGGGGAGAGCTTGCCCCCTGGTAAGGATCGCAGCAGCCGTGCCAGGGGGAAACCCACCACCCGCTATAGGCACCAAATAATCCCCCAGAGGAAATCTTGGAGAGAAATGCCAGAGAAGCTGGCAACAGAAGTCACTTGAGAATTTCAGCATCCCCGCCCATCGGGAAGCAAAGGCACAGCTCCTGTCCTGGAGAAGATATTTTCCCTCTCGCTGACGCAAAAGTCCAAGTTTTAGTCAGGAGCAAAGCTCCACAAGCCCAAATGCAGAACTGCTGGGCACAAGTCACTCCTCCTGGCTGATGTGGTCTGTCTGCAACCTCATTTCTCTCTCCATGATATCTCCCAGGTTACTCTAAAGCTCCCCTTGAATTCAGGGAGCAAATAGAATCTTTTGTTTCCTTTAATCTTTTAAACTGTGACCACTTTTTTTTCAAACCATGTACTATTTTTGAGCTTTGTAATTAATTCTTTAGATATTTTTTACAGAAATGTGATGTAAACAAGCAGAACAAAGCCCAATTCAACCAGATAAAATGGAGAAGCAAAGAAACAGAAGAAAGCATCAGAAAAAAAACAACACAGGAAGACAGATGCCTTTGCCACATTGCAGGCTAACAGCAAACAGACTCATGCAGCAAGAGCATGATAGAACAAAGATGCTTATCTTGAGCAACCCAGAGCCTGCCCAACATGAGTCAGTAAGAATAAGGCACCCACCAGCCTGTTTGGGAGACCAAGGAGACTTCTGAATGGGTCTGGCAGCTGAGCTCTCTGCTAAGCTGTGCACAAACCCTCTTTGCCTACAGGCTGACATTTGGGTGGGTGACACATGCTGAATTCTCTGCTCGGGGGCTGCTGCTGAAGAGCGAGCAATGTTCTCTGTAGCTACAGAGGGCCACAGGGAAACCCTCTGAAGCGCTGTGTCAAAGGCTGGAATTCAAAAGAAGACTTTTATTCCCTTATTCTTGGTGCCTGCAGAACCAGCATTAACCCCCACCATGCTCTTTGGCTTTATGGGCTCTTCCCAAGAAAGAAAATAACAGAACATTAAGCTGGCACAGTACGTATGAAGTGACAGCAAGACCCCTTGCAGTAAAATCTCTGTGTGATACAGAAGGAATTACCTCCACAATCCCATTCCTGTCAAGACAGCAGAGCACAACACAGGGAGTGCTGTGCTGCTGATGCCAGAGTGTGATTTCCATTAGTGTTAATAGGAACCACCGACAGAAGCAGCAGCCAGGAAGCCAAAAAGCCTCCAATCTCCATGACCGCCTTTGATGAGTACAGAACTACATTCAGTCCCAGCAGCTGCACCATGCAACTGATCATGGCTGTGAGCATGAGAAAACAGCCAGGGCTCAGGTTAAACAGGCTTCCAAGAAGGACTGGAAATCGGCTGGGATGAGGTGGTGCAGTGGGAGCAGTGCCAAGGGCCAGTGAGGTGCCAGCAATGGCACAAGCGCACCTCAGTGCCTAAGTGGCAGGTAGTTGCCTCCCTTGGGAGCAAACCGAGGGAGCTACTCTCGGAGCAGCTACTGCCAACAAACACCAAGGTCCCTGGGGTGGGGCACAGAGCACCATTTCTATCCCCAGTGGAAGCATAAGACAGTTCACAAGAAAGTGTAGGTTTGGAAAAAGGGCTTAGGATCAGAACACAATATAACAGGAAAGAAAAAGATGAAACTACATGTATGGAAGAGGCTTAAAATCAGGAGGTATTGTTTTGTGGTTTTTTTGGCTATATATATAGCTTCACTTGCATGACTCTGTAACAAGCAATCAGAAAGAAGTATTAGGGCTTCCTAGCTGAATGCATGCAAACATCTTGGGAGTAGCCTATGAAGTCCTTCTTGTGCAATCTATTCACTCAGGATCCTGCTTCCCAGAGCCACTCCTGTGGTTTTCAGACCCCTTGAAGCTCAGGATCTCCAAAGCAGGGATTTTAATCAAAAAAGGTAAAAACACATGCTCAAGCACAGTACCACATCAAAAGCCTGGGGTTCAGCTATGCCTATCTCTGATTCAGAGTGATAATTCAGTATTGTTTTTCCTTGTAAATTATACCAAGGGAGAGATATTTGCTCTTATTTTCACTGCTTTTTAGTGGACAGTGATTATACAATCATTGCACCTTTACAGACACAAATGCCACTTTAAATGTACTAATTTATATCTCACATTAGGGTCCAGCAGTTCAGAGGCAAAAGTCCATCATTACAATCATCTCTTCAATTCACTGAGGCTTTTTGGACAAGCAAAACCCTAGAGAAAGTTCAACCCCAAGATATAAATACAGATTTTTATTATTTAGAGAAAATGACAGATAAAAATCATAGTCCTTTGAGAGTGGATAAACTATATGTCAAAGTTACTGTCTTCAAAACAGTTTAATAAACAGGTGCTGAGCTGGTGGTGGCCATTTATCGAACGTGCCAGATGAGGCAAGTTGCTGGCACAGCCTTGGTCCTCTCAATTTGCAGCAAAACCATCAGGTGTCACAGCAGATCCCCCGCAGTTTGAAGTGCCTACCCACCACCTCCACCACTCATTTCTCATCAGCTCTCTGCAGACAATAACAGATCATTTCATCCTGTTACTTACGCCACAGAAATTTAGACTCGAGGAAAAATAGGCATAACAACATTACATCATTTAAGCAACCAACTTAGCTGACTACATCAAATTCTGCCTGAACTGCTGGCAAGACCTTTAATTAAACTAACTAGCCCTGGGCCAGAGAAAGATTTTTTTTTTCTGCTGATTCATTCGATAGGAGGTGATGGTGCTGAGACCACCGTTACAATTCAAAGCACTACTAAGTACTCGCCCACAGCTCGCCCTTGGGTTACAAATGCCACTGCAGCTGCCTGTGCTTCCCAGGCACCTGCCTTGTCCCATTTGCACCCAGGTCAGCTCCAGAGTTTATTTTTGCTGCTAGTAACCAGAACCTCGTGGCCTTTCTGTACCATTTGGTGCAGAATGAAAACAAGAAGAAAACCCCACCAGCCCTAGCCCCAAGGTACTCGTAACTCAAATAATTTCACATGATAAGCCATGAGAGCCAGGACCAGTGCCCTTCACAGGGCTGTGCCAAGGACACAAGGCTGTCTCCCTTGGGCGGGGACTGATGCTGAGCTCTAGACAGGGACTGATGCTGACCTCTTGAAGGGGAGCCCAAGCTCATGCCAACAGAGTCTGGACAAGCTGGATGCAGGGGAGGGAGACAGCACCCCCTTCCCTCTGTACTTGTGCTTGCCCACGGCAGGTTTGCCGAACACCTTAGGAAAAGACAGATTCTTCACATGAGCACACTGCTGCAGGGAAGAGACACAGCTTTGTACCACTCAGCATGATGTTCTGTCATGTGGCACTGCCCAAGCCCACACAAGGCATTACCTTCTACAACACACTGAAGTGAGCTACACTTTTTGATGCTTTTATCTTTTCTTCTGGAAAGAAGCTAATTAGAGTGGAAAAGGATCTCTGTGACTCTCACATGTATGACTCCTGTACTTCAGAGACTTTTAATTTGTGTTATGCAACTACCACACACACACTGTACTCGAAATTATATAGCACACAGCCTAATCAAACAACACTACCAGTGTCAAGTAGTTAAATCATGCTGTGATAAGCAAGGCAAATGATTTTGTGTAGGCATGGCCCCTTGGTCGAAGTGGTATCTACTACCAATTATCAAGCTGGTAAAACGCACACGTCACTTAGGGTAATGGCTTAACTGAACACATAAAGTGAATGGCTGGGGGTGCACTAAGGCGTTTGCCCAGTGCAGGGAAGGGGCACCCCTGGTGGCACTGACCACCCAAGAAGCCCCTGAGAAGGGGAGCAGGAACAAGGCAAGAAATGTGAGCCTGGGGCAGGGCTGTGGAAACTGGAGAGCTCCTTTGGGAAGGGAGAGGCTTTGAGGACAAGACTCCTCAAAGTATAGAAAAATTTACTGAAAAAAAGGAAATAATTCATACCTGATACCTGTGTCCATGACAAGAAATTAAAGGTATGTGTTACAGCAAAGAACCCAGACTGGATACTGGAGAAAAAGTCCTGTCCCAGTAGGGATGCAGATGCACAGGAAGAGGTGGCCCAGGAACTCATGTCCCCACATCTCCATTAGGGCCAGCTGGACAAACGCCAGCAGGAACAACCTGGGCATGCTCAATCCAGCCTCAAGGGAGGATGATGTTCAGACAGTCTGAGGTCCTTCCAGACCTGTTTTTACAGGATTTCTACTCTTGACTCCAGCTGCCCTGCCATCCCTCGCGGGAGGCATCCCACAGCCGATGCTGCTCTGCAGCAGCCCCCGCAAGAGGCACAGGCTATATTTATTCTGGTACATTGCAGTGGGAAGCTTTAATCTGTGTAATCGCCTCAGAGAAGATTTCATTCAGTGAGGGGAAAGCAATTACTGTTTCATTTGCAACCAGTTGCCTTCCCAGGGTCTTCATCCATCAGAGCTGGAGGGTCCTGTCAGCCCTTGCACCTGCCTGGACAGTTTTTGTGAGATAGGTTTATGCCTCTGATAAAAGCATCTGCAGATACTCAAGGTTTTCAGCCCCTCTTTGAAGCAATTTTTCTTCTCCCAGCTGCTATTGCTTTTATCTGACAGCATACACACTGCATGAAGAAAACAACTGGATATAATCCTAGATTAAAGGGATTGTAACGCAGAATTAAATACAAGCCATACCCTTGATAGGGCTTGCTGTCGTCATTCACTGAGCACAGAGCTTGGCTGTTTGGGAGGTGGTCAGATGGTGGTGGCATTTCTGGTACTCTCTGCAGCTCCTAATTCTCTTAGGCAGGCATTTACATCTCCCCACATGGATGGGAGGGAAAAAAGACCACCTAAAAATGAAAAAAAGCTCAAAAAACCGAACAATCCTTAGCACTTCCATATGATGCCGCATGAAAATCTCATCGGGATTTCATTTCAAACACTAGCAAATAAAATCCAAATTCTCAGCAGGACCCTGAACGTGCCAGCTCTGTTGGAACTGGTGCACCTTGGAGCTAGGAAGGTCTATGGTCCCACAATGACCACACCAGGACCTGGAGGAAGGTAACTGAGGCTTAAAACAGACAAGCAAAAAGTCCCAAGGAAAGTATATTCACTGTCTGCTGCAGCAAGGACCACAATAGCAGAGCAATGCAAAAGCCCACCAGGAAATCTCTGTGAATTTATCTTATGTCAGGAAAGCTACAATATACTTATATGCACAGCTGCATGCCTGAAAAAAAAAAAAAACTCAAAAAAGGCACTTTAATCTTCTGCTCTTTCCAACGCTGCCAAAGCAGCTTGACTTGATAAAAAGACTCGAGAGTTGTGAAAACCACGTATTAAAGGAGAAAATTTCCAACTGTCTTTCTCTTGTAGATTGTGGCAGCCAAAAAATCCAACCCTAAAATAAAGACATGCCTGAAGGTAGCAATTTTACAATCAGCAACATAATGATTTGTATCACTGCTGTCATCTTTGTTGGGGAAAAGGAAGCCAGGTATTGTGATCATTAGCTTTTTGATACAGATGATATTTTTAAATGAGGAAAAACACATGCATTTTAATCAGCAATTGAAGGAAATCGTCCCAAAATACTAACAGAAGAATCTGCAGCTCATGCCAAAGTTTGCAAACTCAGGAGATGAATATTAAGCCTGCGGCATTGTTGGTGGCATCCTGGGCCACTGCACATCCCCGAGTATGTGCATGGGAGCTCACTCACCCTCAAACTCATGATCCTCACTCTCCCCAAAAGCACATCCTCATGCCACAGGCCACAAGCAGGCACAGCCCGGAAACCGGTCCCACTCCCGCTGATGGGTTTCCAGGTGCTGATCCCAAACAGTGAGGTGCCATTGCTCCCATTCGGAATCCAACTGCACACAGTGCTGGGGCTCCTGTTCCCACTGACAGTGGGCACAAAGCAGCAGAGTTGGGTCTCACTGAGCGACAGCAGCTCCAGGCTCTTGTCTTAAAACAGAGAGCCCAGACATTCCTGTCTTTTTTTCCCCAGAAAAGTCCCAGAAGCAAAGCCTGGCCTTGCTGGTGCCTGATCTCTAAGCTCCTGCCTATGCCTTGGCAGACACAGATGAAGTTGCAGGTGTACCTACAGGAGGCTGCTGCTGTCGAAGGATTAAACATCAACTGAATGTGACCTTTAATGCACAACCTGGCTTCTCATGTTTCCATTCCCTATGTAACCATAATAACATTTGTGGCTGAGAACCAGAAAACCGTTTTCAGAAACCAACCGACATGCACCCTTCCACAAGCCTGGGTGATACAACAGCATGGACACGACACCAGCACAGGCTTTCTCAAGACCCTGATGAAGCAGGTTTGAAGCTGGGACACATTTTAAAGTCACAGAACAAAACTTTCTGCAGGTGACAGAAGCAGCATATCAAACTTTGCTGAATGTTTCCAGAGAAAAACAGGAGAAAAGTCACTGGGAGTGCCCAGCTGGGATGGAGAGTTCTTGAGTACAGGAACTCCAAGCCAAACAACGAATCGCTGGTCACAAAAACACCCAGGGCTCAACACAGATAAAGAGGACAGAGGCCATGTCTAACAAGGTAATTTCTGCCCACCCCCACCATATTTTAATAGACTAAAGGAAAGGCTCAGCCCAAACTGGAGAAAGGCTCAGCCCAAACTGGAGTAAGTTAAGTTTATAAATGCCACATGGTATACAAAAAAACGCTGCTCCAGAGAAAAAGCTGTGTCACCTCCCAATTCACAGCTTGCACTGTAATCTCACCCTGCATACAGCAATTTCAGACTTTCAGCAAGGATTCCTCAGCCTGACAAGGATGCACTGAGGATGTCCATCAGTCCAGCACTGTGCCATGCCTGTGGGACAAGCCAGCAGTCATTCTGCACCATTCAACTCATTGGGTCAACATTCCTGCCTCCCAGTTCTCAGTCTGAGCGTTTGTGGCCCTGGGGGTCTGCGATACCTCCATGCTGCTTGCCCTCCCATGTTTGCCACTGGAAAGCATTGATAGCAACAGAAGTTGCAGTGTTTTCTGAAAGAAACTCTAATTAAGTATGAGAGCAAGTCTAATTAAGTGTGGTTCTGCTCTGTGAATCCCCTGGGAAGACAGCAGAGTACCATTAACCCTTGCATCCAGCTAGCCTCCTTTTGCCCATTGTAACCATCTGAGGGCAGATGAAGCCCTGAGTTAAGTGCCAAGATGTGCACCTGCAGCTGTGTTGAGCAACACAGAGGCACGTGCAGAGCAGAGGGTGCTCCACAAGGAAGGGCTAAAACACTTCTCATCCTCCCCGCCCCACTAGGGAATGACTCTGTTAACCATCCTGCCAACAAACTCTCCCCATCTCAGTTAAAAATCACATCAGCACCTCAGGCACATCCGTTTCTGACTTCAGAGGTTTCTGCAAGAAATTGTAGGTACACAAAGGAGTCAGGATCAGATCTGGAGCACCCCAGTGGCAGGGCCTTTCCCACAGCCAGGCACTGAGCTCTTCCCTGCTCTCCTGTTTCATCTCTGCATGACAGCTAGCACAGATCCCAGGTGCTCACCTGGGAGTTCATCCTGCTATGTGCAATACTGCTAATGACAGAAGCTAACAGCGAAACCTCCCGTGAGGCAAAGAGAACCAGAGCACAGCCCCAAAACATTATTCACTACAAACATGTTGCATCACCTGAAGCTCGACACACGTGGGGCACATTTAAATTTACTTTTCTTTAATTGTGAATGAATGTGGGTTTATCTGGTATTTACTCCAGAGCAAAAAAAAACACTTTCAAAATGATAAATCCCTCTATAAAGAGCCATCAACAGTGGATGCCCACCTTGATCACCTGAGCTAGTGCAAGCAAATGGAGAACACCAAAGGCTGACAGTTTTCACGCCTGAAAGAGGGGAGTTTGCCTTATATATTTCCTTACACACTACTGTGTGCACTCTCAGGAGATGCCCACTTACAACGTCTGCTTAATTACTTATTCTTTTGCACAACCTATTTGTTAAACTGAAGTTTGAAAAGTAAGAAGAATGAACCCCACCCAGGAAGGGAACAGTATAAGGAAGTATTGCCTGGATTCATGGGGACAAATGATAATAATCGCTCTGATCTTGGGCTGTGATTGATTAGCTGTAAATACACAGCAGCAAAGGTACCAGGGCAGGGAAAGAGCTATTTTGGAAAGGCACAGGAGCAGACCTCAAAAGCAGAGTGCTTGCAGCTCTCCCACAGATAACCCTAAGCACTCATTGCAAATGGGAGATTGTATTTTCCTGCTCACACTGGACAGAAGGGCAAAGGATATCATTAAAGCCCACACTGCATCTCAAAGTCCTTGGAGAGAAGGGAAAGAGGTACTTCATATTTCTATAAAACAGTTAGTATTGACAGAACAGACTATAATACAGCACTCAGCCCAGAAGAGTAATTAACTATCCCAGCAGCTTGCTTACTGGATGCAGATAGGAAGCAATGAGGTGGCAATTAGAGAGCAAAAAGGCAATGCAGACACATGGCTTTGCTATATTGAGGTATTGACCCTCAAGCCCTCTGCACAGTTGTCTGACAAGGCATCACGTACCCTGTGCCAAGCACCGGAGCATCATCCCCAGCACAGTCACTGCCATCTCCCCAGGCACTGTGGAGAAAGAAGTAGAGCCCAGAACCGACTTTGGGAGTACCTTCTCTGCAGGGGTTGTGCTTGGCCTCTCTTCCTCTTGCCTTTGTTTCTCCGTGCCTTAAACAGGAGTGTGGCTCTAAGCCAAGCAGAGAGCTCTGGTCACTGATAGCATCGGTGATGGAAAAGTACCACCGATGTGGGATAGTGCCTGGGAAGTTATCTGCAAGATACCATGATCATCAAACACTTATCCACCGAAGTTCAAGGCAACTGGTTTCAGCACCCTTCTAATTTGCAATTTTCTGAATAATCCTGAAAACTGAAGCCTCGGGGACAGCTGGGGCTCCTTATAAACCATTTCAGCTTCACAAGGCTTAGCTTTTAACATCTTTGCAGAGAAGAGGTTTGCATTTCAATTTGAGGTCCAGAAAAAAAGGACATTATGTGCTGACACTTTCGGTGTTTCTCCCCCCAAAACAGAGGTACCTTGGATCTGTTTCTAAACAGCTACTCTTCAGTAGCCCTTGCTCTACCTTATTTCCACCTCCTGGGGGAGTGCCCAGGCACAGTCCAAAGGCCCTCCTTGTCTCTTTTGTAGGGAGATGAAACAGTAGCAAACAGTGTTTCTACTTCAAGAGGAGCACCTTCCTCCCACCACTCCTCAGCTCTCCTCCCTTTCTCTCCTCTTTTGCCACAGGAGTTTTCCAGCACTGACAAGTGAAGCCCCTCCACAGGGCAGCCACAAACACTCGGGAAACACATCTATGTGAAGCCAATGCATTGACACCTATGTGTATATTTCTGGCAAACAGCTCACAGGTTGGGCTGACATAAATGATGGACCACAAGAAATAAAGCTCTTTCCTGCTGTGACGTTTCAAAACAATTCAGCAGGCTTTTCACACCGGGAATGGGTGCGAATGTTCAGCAGCCCCATGCACGGCTCCAGAGTCAGAAAATTATTCTGCAGTGATGCAAGCAACTGCTTCATTCCTGATATACCTGAAACAGAGAGGGAAACTGGCCCAGCGAGGGTTTCACAAGGACACCACGCTCCTCTGGGTGCAGGTGCCAAGGCCCTGTAATGATGAAGGGCATGAAAGGAGTCGAAACACATCAGGCATCACTGGACCAGAGTGAGTATGAGAATGCCTAATCCATTCTTACTGGCTGGACCAAACACTAACAGAACAGTTAATGGTTATTTAAGAAATGGATCTGGATGTGGAGGCAATGATAATTTCTTAATATCAAGACTGAGTAAGTTAGGTAAGGAAAGCAAGGCTGCCACAGGGTCTGCTGCAAGAGGTTTAGGACACAAGATCTGCTGGGACATGACAGTTTAGCAACCAGACTTTCCAGAAATCAAAGCCACAGAGACCTTGGGGTCAAAGCCACGATTCCCACCAGCCAATGCCAAACCTCACCCAGCATTCAAGAGCAGCGCATCTCCCCTGCCACCTTCTCCAGACAGCAAACCCAAGAGGGCAGTTTGAAGAACCTCATGGATGCAAGTATGGCATTAAGGCTTTGGACACGTGATTTTAAGACAGGAATCCTGCATGAGCCTTTCATCACACTCCCTGTACATGGAGGGGACAGCACTCAGACCAGTTTGCTGTCACCGTATGTGCCACTTCACTCATGTGAGCAGCAGCACCCGCTCTCAGGCTTTCTCGTGGCAGGGACCAGTGCACTCTGCACCAGGAGGACACTAAAGAGGGAATAATGCATCATCTAAAGAATATCACTGAGTCAAATAATCTCATCAGCTACAGGGAATCCCAGATAGGTTCTGACATCGCAGCAGCTGAGGACAAACAGTGTCACAAAGTTGCTGCCACACAGATAACAGAGCCATTTAAAAGCAGAGCCCTTTTCTTCCATTCCCAAAATGCCATTGTCAATCCTAACCCACTAGGACAAGAAAGCCTTGTTTTCACTGGGATGTTCCACCAGCAGTCACCTTTGCACTCTGCCTCTGTGCAGTGTTAACAGAATAAACCACATCTTGGCCCCAGTGAAAACAATGTGATTTTTTGCTGCTGACGAGTCCCTGCTTTACTTCACCTCAACATCCCAGCTCGTATGCAAAAGTGGTGCTGTTTTCACAGCACAATTAATGCAGCAGCAGGTAACAGCCAACACAAAACTCCTGCCAACACAAATGCGCCGGTTTCATCTTGGGACCTACTCCTCTGCTGAAAGAGCTCAATATTGCTCCACTAGCATCAACATGGGCAAAATAAATCACAGATGAGTAAAAACTGACAGTGACAAACCAAAACACCCCGGTCTGCTGCAATAGCTGATAAATCATATTTAGGTACCAAATGAGCTCTAAAGGAGAGGGTAAAGGAAGCCAGCAGGGTGTGGAATAAAATTTGGCAGCTGCAATTCTGGTGCCAGAAAGGCAATGGGACAGGACCACAGCTGGATGGCATCAATTGGAGAGGCAGCTTTTTACTGCTATTTTACCACTATACAGAACAAGCAGCTTTTCCCCCACTCTCTTCTAATGCAGATGATTTTAGGAAGGGAAGAAACTGGGAATCATTACTGTGCCACAACTCTGAATACTTTCCCTGTGTAGGCAAGAAACTGCTCCCATCACAAAAAGTCTAATTTCAGGGTGCATGTGCATGAATGCACAAGGTAAGAACTAAAAATAGAGGTACCCTATTTCCATGCATCGAGTCAGCAGGTACAGAAACAGCGTAAACAGTGATTCAGCAGCAGCCTGCATGGTGCTGAGGTTGCTTCCTTGCCTCTGCCTCCCTGTTTGTAGGCCTTCCCAGCTCAGCTGGGTCACCGACACCCAGCAACTCCCAAAAGCAATGCCCAGATCTGCCTTGCAAAAACAGCTCCAGCCCCATGGGAGCCGGGGAGATCTGCCAGCCACAGGCTGCTCGGCTCCCTCAGGAAAAGGGTGATATGAGGTGGCTGTGAATGCTCTTCAGAAAAGGTCCAGCTCCCAAGAACACAGACTTTTATAGAATTTCTCTGTTTTTCTACTGGAAAGTCTGCATGCTACCATAATTAAATATTTTTCAAACAAAAGAGCTCTATAATTTGCATTTTTGTTATTTTTTCATTAAGCTTCTGTGCCTTATACCTACAAATTATAGTCATCCAATCTGGGTACAAAGAGCTGCCCAATGTACAACCACAGTGTATGGTTGCAATCTCTGGTGCAAAGCAGTGCAGTGACTTCATAAACACCTCTGATAAATTGCACAAGACGACACCAAGGACATTTTTTGAGTCCTGTGAGATTTGCAACATAAACAGCTATGACCTTGTACACATGGTTTCAACAGGGACACACTGTTTTTTTGCTGATTCTCACCCCCAATTTTTTTGTTAATGTTTTCTGAGAAGCCAGAAGGAGAAGCAGATACAAGAAAAGCAGAATGAAGAGTAGAAACTTCATTTACATTTCATGAAACTGAGTCTATCTCTTCAAGCAGAAAGTAAAAAAATATTTCAGTCTTCCCAACAGCCAAGCTCTCTCATTCACCCTTTCAAAGCCAGCAAAGCCTCCCAAGCACTTACGCCATACCAAGCATCCATGTGAGCTCCTCCAGCCCCTGGAGTCCTGGGGCTGACATGCTCCTTCCTGCTTTGGCAAACTGTGCCTCAGCTCCAGATGCCACCTCTTCCAAAAGCACCAGTGCCATAGGGAAAACCTCCAGTCCTGCTACCTAGTGATGCTAACGCTCAGCTCCAGGCTGTGGCCCTGCTCAGCATCAGTGCCCTGTCTGAGTCACAGGGCATCCAGTGGAGCTGCCACCACCCCTGGGTGCTGCTCCCATGCCCTCCTGCCCTGCTATGAGCTCTCCTGCCTTTCCACAGCAATCCTGGCTCTTGGTTAGGGCAGGAACCAGAGTTGGTAGCAGAGTGCTGGCTTGCCCCATGGATCATCTGGGGAGGTCCAGCCATAGCACCCATGTTGCACCTGCCTTTCCTGGATTATTTTTCTTTACCTGCTTCAAGAATGTGGCTGTTTTTTAAGATTCTCCCATGAAAAGAGCAGATTTATTCAAAAGCTCAAGAATCTAAACTAACCTTGCTGATAGGATGCCCAAACCAGGACACACCTTGTCGATGCTAGTCTTACAAACCTGGGTTTTGCTGTTTTTCTGGTCATGAAACCAGTGGCATCATCAGGCAGATGCAAACCCCATAGCCTCATGCTGTTTTCTTCAGGTACTCACTCCCGCCCCCAGTGCCAGGAGCTTCCCAGGAGGGGTGGAGAGTAGACTGTACCCCCATATGTCACCCAGACATGATGCAGGGATGCCAACCTAAAAGAACAGCCTGTGCCTGTGTGTAAGACACCCGCAGCCTGGTTCATGCACCGCTTCCATGCTAATATCCCATGCAAACAAGAATAAATAATAATTGAGCCAGTAAAATCAGGGGAGTTGTCACTACAGCTGCAACTTTCAGCCATATTTTTGTCATTTGTGGGATGATACTCCTATGAGCTACACATAGCCAGCAAGCCTTTTAACATTTGACAAAAAATATCATTGAAGTGTTTCTTTACACAACTGTGATTTACCCCCACACCATTCCTAGCCAGCAAAACTAACCAAGAACAATTAAAGTGCTCGAGGATTTCAACTTAATCTCAGAAAGGATTAAAGTCCTTTCTACTCTCACCTTGACATACTCTGAAGTCTGCATGATTTGCATTTCGACGTCTAATTGAAATGAGGGTTGCTGCCTGACAGGCCTTAATCTTCTCAAAAACCCAGTTGTTCCTTTCCCAAAGCAAGTATTTATCACAAGTTTCACCTTGAATATAGGTCACAGCATTGCAAAGCAAGTAATCAGAGCTGTTAAAAAAAGAAAACAAACATGAAGATTCTGTCTAGGTAAAAAAAAAAAAAAAATTCAAAAGGCACATCTGTTCTCCTGAATCACAGCAAGGGAAGATTATAACCATTAGCATGAGGGTTATACAGCAAATGAAACAACTGGTTAAAGAAGAAAAGAAAAGAAATCACTTATAAGTGTGATCTTTCATCATTAAATTTTAATAGGAAAACTACTGTGATTTGCTTAGCCTGAGTATACACGCAATGTAAAGAGACCATCTGACATCATCAAAGCGTAACAGCACAAGATAAATGGAGATGATTTGCCACACTACTGGAGCATCTGTAACTCCCTCCCAGACCTGCAGCAACTAAACAGAACACCAGCTGCTTCTGGCTGGCCACTGAATCTGCTTCTGGCTGGCCACTGGAACTTATGCCTTTGGCTGATAGGTAAGAATCACAGGTCTTACTCTTCTGCTCATGTGGGCTTTAAAAGGGGGAGGCTGAGCTGCTACACTAGTTTGAATGCCCATCTCTTTAGTCCCATTTTGGTTGACCCTGCAAGCCTTCACCATCACCACAGCACAAATATTTGGAGGCCACAGTTTGCACCAGGAGCACCCTAAGCAAGGGCAGCTAGAGCACATGCACATGGAGCACACACATATGCATCCTAAGAGAGCCTGTCTGGAGCAGAGCCTCACTTCGCAGACTCCCTGCAAAGCAAAGCCAGGCTCAGCGCTCCAGGCTTCTTGCTTTCATACAGCAGTTGGGTTTTAAGAGCATTCAAAGGAAAGAGAAAATTGGAGCAATAAGGATGAAGATTTTCCTGCCCTGCTTCTGCATTACAGCGTAATTCTCCCTGCTGTGCCGTCCTGGAGGATGGCAGCACCCGTGACAAGCTCCGGAGATGACAGAGGAAAGAGCTGCAGGCAAGCCATGTACTGCCCTGCCTATGGAAACACCAGGCAACCTGCTGTCCACCTGCCCAAATGCAGATAGGAGTGACGGGTGCATGGCTATCGTGCACAGAGCTGTTAAAATCTATATGAAGCCCCACATGAGTAAATTAAACATCGCTCCTTCTATCATCAAATGTGTACAACTCGTAAGCATGAATTATGCAAGACTATTAACTGTTTAATTTTAAGAGGGAGCAGCTGTAGAAGCTGCTTGGAGGACACAGCAAGTCACGGAAGGGACAGCCCCTGGGTGCTCAGTGTCTGTGCGTGTCTGAGCTACAGCACGGACACTCTCACCAGGTCCAGCTCCAGTGCTCCCAGGGACCTGCATCCTGCCCTAAGCAATTAACTCAGCATCTCAGAAGCTCTCACCGTCTTCCAGTGCTCTGTGGAGGAAAGAGAAATATTTTCATTGCCTTCTTATTGATGGCAGCTTGAGAAAGATTTGGATAATTGTGAGAGCTTGTGAATGAGCGAGCAGGGAGCTGAGCCTGTAACCTGGCCCAGACACGAGCCTCCAGTCAGTGCCCAAACTGCCAAGCTCTGCCTCTGCTTTCACCTTTTACAAGGAAGCTGAAACAGTAAACTTCCTCTGAGACCAGGGAGCTCCAGGCCCTGTTTCAGTTCAGTAATTTTCTTGCTGACTGACGAACACGACACTCAGCCAGAGTCCACAGGTGAGGATGCCAGCCTAGAACAGCATTGCACAGCCCATGTCACAAGTGCCACCATGTCACAGGCAGACATGGGCCACAGGCAGGGATGCCTGCTGGCTGCACAAGGTACTCACCTGTCCTCAGTCCACAACCTGCAGACAAGCAGGTCCTCAAGCCCTCCCTGAGCAGACAACACACTTAGCAGATGTGCTAAGGTTGCCAAGGGCAAGCTCTGGCCATAAATTACCTATAGGGTGAGAAAGCTTTTGATACAATTTTACGTAAAACATTAATTTCTCTGGTCAATACAAACGCTGTTAGGGCTAAATGGCAGGGCCATATGTAGCAAGGAAGCATGTTGGAACATAACAGGTGCTGAAAGGGGAGGCACAGATGGGTATTAAGACCAGTTTCATTCATTGGTCCATATCACGGACTTGGAAGAACAAACATCAAGCACCATGATTACATTTACTGATGATTAAGATTTGTGTGGGCTCCTCAATACGCAGCGGAGGGCAATAAAATCTTGGACAACTGTGAGCAAGCAAGCACCTTGGGGGATAATTAAATTAATTTGTGCTATGGAAATGCCACACAACAAGGCTAAAACATAAAGCAAATAACATCGAAAAGGACTTTGCACTCAAGAGACTATATGAGACAAATGCAAGCTACTGCTTGTTCCAAGTGACCCACCCACGGTACCAGGCACTGTACTAGCCCATGATGTCATGGTCATCAGGTGAAAACAGACACAGGATACACACAAAGCAGTAAAAAAAGCAATCCCAGTGATACCAGCTGTATGTACCCCCAGCCCAACAGACTGTCTTTAGAGAGGGGCCATGTCTCATGGGGACCACTGGTAATAAAGCTTCTCATCGGTCACCCTGGCAAAACAAATCCCTGCCGGGAACCCCAAGACACAGTGCCTGCCTCCCACATGACTTATTAACTCCCAGTCCCTCTTATCAGCTGCTTCCCAGACTCTTGACCATTGCTCCCCATTTTGAAATAATTACTTGCCCCTAATTGCCCAAGGCAGCCTCACCATGTTAACCAGCCCTGCCTGATGCAAGGCAGTTGCCTCAAAGACACTGAGGCACCTTCTCTGAGCCAACCTGCCCAGCAAAGGGACCTCTGGCAGGACATCACAGAAGGCACAGAGCCACTTCCAGGACATGGGCCCTGAGAGCATGTCAGAGCAGGACTGGGAAACACAAAGCATCTGGAGCAGCAACACAAGAGATGACACGGGCGAAGTAAGAAGTAATAGATCTGCCCAAGGCCCTGAAGGCAAGAAGATGCTAAATTTGATGAGGCTGAGGAAGGGAGCCAAAGGAGGAATAAATAGAGCTAATGAGAAAACAAGGCATGAGCATTCAAAAACCTTTAACACACTGCTAAACAGCAATAAAAAGGCAATTAGAGTTCCGAGACGCATAGAGGGTAATTGCACACACTATAAATAGGTGGTGGGAAGACTGTCCTGCTCAGCAGGATCTGATTCACTTTTGGGGTGACTTCTGTGCAGAAAGGAATATTCTGGTGTGCAACAGAAGCTGAGAGAAGGGAGTTTACAGAGAGATGAAATTACAGGAAGAATTTCTATCACTCACATCCTGCTGTTTGAAATATGCAACAAGCAGGAACTTTGCCACAGAGGCTTCAGAGGTCAGAGTTTGAGGAGCTCTAAATAAAAGTTCAGCAGCAAAGGCGGAACACAGCCTTAGGAAGCAACATCCATTTTATACCAGCCAGCAATTTGCATGGCACTGGAGCCTGAGCACTTCAGTGGCTGCCACTATTGATGGAGAAACCTACTGACAACACCCACAAGAGATTCCATCCTGCTCAGCTCATAACCCTTGTACAAGCACATGCACTCAACAACGAAAAGCAAAACCAGAGGTTTAAAAGTGAAATTCAAATACCAAACTCACTTTCCCCATTCTCCATCATACCACCAGCATGTTCGTTCTGTTCCCTACCAGTGCCTGAGGTGTGCTCGCTCTGCTCTGCAGACAAGTAAGCCCCTCCCCAGGCTGGTGGAATCTGTGAGGGTATGCCCATGTCTCAGCTCATGGTAGCTGGTACAAGCAGCCAGCTCGATATTTAAAGAACAGATACCCTTCTACAGGAGGAAAGTTTGCAGACTGAAGTACCAAACACTTGATAAAGGGAGGGAGCACAGCTGCCACTTCCCAACTCTTAACATCCTGGGCCGGGCCTGGTGCCCTTCCTAGCTCCCTGTTCCTTCCCACTGCAGAGCATCGGCATCGGTTCATGCTTGGGAGCTGCTCTGCCCTCGCGAATGACTGAGCACACACAAAGTCTCTGCAGTCCTAACTCCAAGCAGCTCTTGGCTATGCACCAAAACCCAACCCCGTGCAGCTCAGACAGCTGCACGTCCCCAGATAACAGTGGCAGATGGCTTCTGCCTAGAGGTCTCACTGGCAGAGGGTGGTCTGCAGAGCCACGGGTGGGAGGCACAGCGCTCGTTTTTGCAGCAGGCACCGCTGTCAGGTCACGCAGCCTTGCCCGTGGCTGAAGAAGGGCTGGCTGTGTCCTTCCTTCATCCTTGCACTGTCACCATGCAGGTAGCAAAGCAGCTGGCTCCTGCTGCGTCACCCCATTAGCTTCCTTCTGAGGCAGCGATGAGTCTGGTTGCAAGAAGAATGGGAGAAGTCTGCTGGGAGGGAGGGAAACCTAGGGGTAGAGGCAATAAAAGCAAACTTGGGCACGTGCAATATGCAAAGCATTTGTGCCCTCTCACTGAATTAGAAAAGGGAATTTGGCATCTTGGAGAAAAACTGTCTTTGCTTGATGTTCTGCTTGTGTGATACCTACATTGCCTTCCAGCTGCCTAAATCCTCTGCTGCTGAGGTGTGCGACTAGCTGACCCCAACAGCACACCAGGCAAAGTGAAACCTCCTCCTTACAAAAGCTACAGCCCCTGGCAGCACCACCTGCAGTCCAACAGAAACTCCTGAACGGTTTCTCCTAATTGGTCCCAAATCATCAAGTATTTTCTGTGCCTAAGACATAACTCCTGAATGCCCCTTCCTTCCCAGCTCCCACGCATCAGACAGAGACACCCAAGGGGAGTTCTGAGTGGCATACAGGTTGCATCTGGTTAGCTGCTCATGGAGGAGCTTCTCCCTTTCACAGCCACCTGCACCAGCCACATGTCAAGACTGGCCAGAGCAAGCCCAGAAACCTCTTCACAAAGTGTCTTTGTAGAATTTAGGTTTATTTGGGCAGCTGGTTGGACAATTCTCTCCGTGGGATAAGAGTTTGTTTCCAAGCAAAGCATCAGATGGAAATGAGGTGGGTGCCTTCTTGTCGAACTAACATCACATCTCGGTCTAGTGAGCATGGTGCTGTATTTAGAAGCATCAGTTTATTTCCCCTCTGACAGCCAAATATCAGACCCAACTCCCTTCATCTCACCAGGGTGCCACCAGCCAGGCAGCTTGACCCCTCCTGTCCCAGCTGGAGTCTGTATGTCAGAGGTGACACCTGGGCTCCAAAACAACCTTCATGCACACACACCTGCATCCCTGCCAACAAAGGGAAATTGCTGCCCTTCTCTGAGGGGCTCCAAGGAAAGCAAGGGGCTGGTCCCCTGTGACACGGAGGTGAGGAAGCACTTTGAGCTGTGGCCACACATTGGGGTACTTGAGATGGTAAAATCCTGCACCCCAACACACAGGCTTCTATACCTCTGGGCAATTCCAACTTAGCATCATCTGGCCCGGTAACTAAATAAATTGCCTAGGAAAGGGAGAATCACTTCCTACAGGAGTCAGCATGCCCCGCACACCTCATCGATTACAAACACACATGCAAGTAATAGACATCAGGGGTCACTACCAACTTACAGAATCTGCAAACTCCCAGTGCCATCCTCGCCAGCTCAGTGGGTGCTCGGGATCAAACTCAAATGCTAGAGCAGACACTGCTGATGCTCTTCACAAGCCAACATGTGAGACTGTTTCAGCAAGACGTTTCTTAAAAAATAGCTGCTTTTATCAGTACTTCGTCATGGTGTGAACCTGGAAAACAGCCTTTCCTCTCTACCACTTTCCTCCCCTGTACCAGACAGGAAATTGGGAGCCAAACCTCTCCCTTCTAGCCTTGCTCCAAGGGACTGAACCACATCTATGCACACCATGGTGCTGCAGCTGCTCTGGATACAGGGCTTCTTTCTCTTGCAGAAGTACTTTAGGCAACAACATCCAAAACAAGTACTTCTTTTCCAATGCCAAAAACTTTACTGAATTTTTTTCCCCCAAGATTCTTCCTCTGGCTGAAGACAAACAGGGAGTGATGGATTTACTGGGACAGGGTCACTCAGCTCCATGCTCATGCAGGATCAGATCCAGTTCACATGGGGTGCTCATCCTAAATCAGGTGTGGATCTAAATCCCACCCCAAATGGGAGCAGGAGGTGGTGTACAGTGGGTCTACAGACAAAGCTAGACTTGAAGACTCATCATTTTAAGAGGTCAAAGAGCACCCTGCCTTTGGCTGAATGTCACCCTGATTTAGCACGCAAGAGCACAAAAGGCCACTGCTGGACCATCAGTGGGCAGCCCTGTCTGCCAGAATATGTACAAAAGCATTGTGGCGTCAGCCCAAAGTCCTACCAAAGTCAGTGGGGTTCCTCTGACATATGCATATTGCACCTCCAGTCCTCAAAACACTGCAGCACCATCATTAAAAAAAACCACCCTCTGGGCTAGGAAGGTTTGACTAAATCTAGATTTTATTAAGTTTCTTCATCAAATAGTAACATTTGGGTATGGGCAGACACCCACAAGGGTCACTATATACCTGACACTAATAAAAGTCCAAGCTCCCAACCCTACTGTGAAGTAGACAGACAGGTTTTGAACTATGACAACTACAAACACTGCATCACTTCCCTCAAGCTGAATAAATATTTGCATGACATTTTGACTCAGGTGTTTAAATTCTAGAAAACGTCTGACTTTATCAGCCTGAATCACAGACAAACAATAGCAAATATTATCACAAAAAGCACCTTTTCAAACAACAATTTCAAAAGGTTAACATCAAGCACTCAGCAACTGTTCTTATGTCTGGTTTTAAGAATGAAGCCCACTCAACTGAGAGGAAAGCCCAGCTCTAGCATCCCAAATATCCTGTACCCATAAATAACTTCTTTCAAAGTAAGTGCCAGGTTAGGATGCTCTGTGTACTTTTGTCAGTACCTAGAGGGTAATGACACAGGGGAACTCCCCAGGAACCTGCCATCTCTTGCATCTCCCTTCTCCTACCCTCATGAAGACACAGCTGGACCCTGCTGCTGAACCTCAGGCACCACCCTATGAGAAGGATGACCCAATTCTTACCCACTGGGAGCTGGTGGTGTCACCTGCATGAGGGGAAGTCAAGGTGAGCAGACAACTCTGCTCATCCTGCCATACCTGCACCACACTCTAAAAGAGCTGAAGAGCGAGGTGGCACCTTCCCTTGGACCTCGCCCTGCTCTATTTCCAGGAAGGCAAAACCTTTGAGGGGTCACCCATCAGACCCCACCTCTGAGGAGCCACTCATTCTCCTGGGCGACAAATGGAGAAGAGCTGTTAACCACCAGGGAATGTCCCCTTGTCTGCTGTTTTGAGAGAACTCTATTGTATTAATTAGTCATATTTTTCAAAGACACACCACAATATATGTGGTTCCTAGAGATCACTCTGTGGATGAAACCTCAGTGCTGCTGAAGTCTCTGGCTGGACTCACATGGACACCATCCGAGCAACAGCTTTATTGATCATACTATACCAATTGGTCTTAACATACTGATCAAGTTTACAAAATTAAGTAGAAATAGGATGTTTACCTTGCATCACACTGGACTAAAGCACTGGCAGTACCTCTAAGGGGTTTGTAGACACAAAGTGCTCTAAGCAGAGTTGCGATGGCTGGGTTCTTACTGCCAAACCACACTGAAAACAAAGCAAATACTTCTACAGCTAACAAAGAATTGCATAGGGAAATTACTTGCTGACCAATTCCCACTTAGGTGAGCAGAGAACAAGTGACTCACCACTGAACAGAAGGAATTACAAGTTGTGCAAAAGGCAAAGTGCTTCAGGGAGAGTGTCTAGACTACGCTAAGCAAGGCCATAAATAATATCTTTTGAAAACGACAGGCTTTAGTAGGGGTTGGAGCTGCACGATCTGACAAGTCTTCCCCACTCTTAGTTCACAACATCTCTGGCCCAAGGGGTGCCAACCACAAGAATTGAAATGTCAGGCTATGGATCAGGAACTGCAAAGTTTCACAACACCCAAAGACCAAGCTCACAGCCTATTGAATTACCTGCTTCACAATCCAATAAGCTGAAAGCATATAAATAGCTAAAGTATGAGAAATATTTAATATTTCATAGAATTAAGATAAGGCACTGGCAAAATAAACGATAAGTGTTTTAACTGAAAATAACCATTTTCTGCAGAATCTAGATGATCTGAGCACAATAATCACATTCTGCACTCCACGCTCCTACGGAGCATGGCATCTCAGATGTGCCAGACCTTCTTCCCCACAGTGATCCTCTGTAAACAGGTTTGTCTTGATGTTGGGTTTGGCATAGAGCTGACTCAGGGACAGCCCCAGCTGAGAGCCCAGTCACATACAGAGCTCTCATTCGACGGTGACAGTGGCCTATGTCCACATTGAGTCACCTAAGTGGCAAAGTCATCCCCTAATCTTTCAGGTTTTCATAGGCAAAGCGCTAATAATTATCTTGCAAGCTTTGCTGCAACAGAGCTGTCCATGAGGTCCAGCTCACACTTGAGACCTGCCTGGACCTTGCACCTCCTTCTTAAACAGCACTAGAGAGCAACCAAGGAACACACAGAAAATAAGCAGAGCATGATCTTTACCGCTCCTTCCCTGCAGAGATGAGAAAACTACACCTCCAGGTGTTTCTTGGGGCCAGCAGAGCAGAATCTGACCATAAAATCAAGTTCCCCCAGAAGAAAGCTGCTAAAACACATCCCATCACCCCCTGAGTCAGTGTCTGGTCCCAGAAGAGTAACGTGTTGGTGATTTTAAGAGAGAACTTATGTAAATATGGCACAAGAGTAACAAGCCAGCCCATGTTAGGGAAGAAGTATGTGATTATTTGGGAGGCTGCACTAGCTTTACTATGTTCCAAACTGTTGTTGCATCTATGTGCATGCTGAAATGGCAGAAATTTGATATTTTAAGGTGCATCATAACCAATTTAACAGTTTCTGACCCCTCGTACCTGTTCTGCATTAAGCACTGTGCTTTAAATCAATCACCATTCAGCAAAGCACAAGCTTAAGTGCTTTGCTGAATTCGACTGAGAATATTGCTAATGCACCTGACGTCATCCCACAGGCTTACACAGGGACCCAAATCACCAGCCACTTCTCCCAGGAGTAGCTCTGGTAATCTGCAACTAAGCTGGAACTTTTTTCATCCCACATTTATCCCACTGGGAAATGATTTACTCTCCTGTCTATCTGCTCCCTTGTTCTGCAAGGAGGGAGGAAAATAGGTGATGGCAACCACGAATGCAGTGATGTCTGACCTAATGCGCTCTCCACATTTTATCTCCTAACAAGATCTTCCCGCTGCCCCTTTCCCAACAAGTGTTTTCATGGGGCTGGTGATAATCTAGAGAAGACCTCTCCATTTAGGCTATTTTGAATGAACAAACACCTATTCCCAGGTTGTGCTGTGCCTTTTGGCTGCTGTGCTTTGGAGGTATATAGGAAGAGGTACAATCCACATCCAAGGATGCTTGGTCTGCATCACTACAGACAGACACCTTGTCCGACATTCCCAGGCTGCCGGCTGAGCTCTCCTCCCAAAGGCTTCACACAGTTGGGATCAAGTGGGAAGAGGCATTGAGCATGGTTAGCTGTCTCAACTCTACTTCCAACAAGTCAGCATGAGCTAGAGAAAAGACTAAATACATCCTGGGCAAGCAATTACTAAGCTAAGTGCCATCTGCGGTAATAAAACACGTTGTTCTGAGAGCAACAGAGCTGGCAAAGCCACTTTCTTCCTGAGCTGCATTGCAAGGCTGGAGCCTTCCATGTCCAGCAATATTGTAAGCTCTGACAGGAGATTTTCCTCCACATTCAGTAGGTCTCTTGCTCAGATTCCCCACTGTCTAGTAAAGGCTGCCCACACACTGTTACCTTCCTCCCACGTGGGGTAGGAGATAAAAACAGATCTCCTTATTCTCACAAAGCTTTTCAGGGAAAAGTGGCTTGCAGACCACTATCTGCCTGTCAGATGTATCTGGAATTCAGCAGTGGCTTAAAAAAGGAACCTAAGTAAGACAGCACGGGAAGGTATCTAATAAGCCTTTTTTCTTTTTCCTTGGGAAACTGTGCCAGTGAAATGTAAACAAAAGAACTTACAGGTAGACATCACAGATGCGTAGTTACTCAACTGAAGCCTTACCACATAAATGTTAAGATAAACCTGGAGCAGAGGTGTAGAATTGAACATACTGATCTAGAAAACAATCTTTACTCTGTTGCTGAAATTTCTGGGGTGTCAAAATTAGAGAAATACCAGCTCTGAGCAGCATCTGCTTAAATTTATCTGGAAATCCAAAACAGAGTTTGTTACTGGCGTAAACAAGCAATGTTGTCATGCCCACGTGCACTTACATACACCATCCATTCACACTTTTCCACTGTTCTCTTCACTCACACACATTATAATTTATCGAATGGCATATAATTACCTTCCTGTTGCAACACTACCTTAACTACACGCTTCCAAGGGTGGTTCATGAGTGCTGCATAACACCAGGCTGCATTTTCCAGCTCCTGAGCACTGAACCACAGGCGTGCAGCTACATAACTGGTACCCGCGGTGCCGGTGCATTTACACCACGGTAACACGTGGCCCCTGGGGCTCTGGAGACCAGCCATCTCTGAGACAGCAGCACTGCAGGATCAAGGAGGGGGAATTACACACCTCAGAGGAGGCACCGCAGGGATTTCAGCCCAGACGAGAACTTCAGTGCTGCGACTGCAATAAAATCAATTGCTTTCTTATCTAAGAAAATTGCAAAGAAGGTGAAGCTACAGAAGCAGCCTGGGCTCTGGGAGCCTGGCCGGGGCTGCCTGCAACACAGCCCATCTCAGCTGTGGTCCTCCCGTGGGTATGGGCTGGTTCTTATCAGGTAACCCAGGCAGGAAACTGCTCTGCAGAGTAACAGCCTCGCTACCTCGCCTCCAAAGCCACAGTCACCTGCCTGAGCTGTGCTCAGCGGTAGCAGCACCTCCTGTGCAACAGGGGAGAGGTGTGAGCCAGGTGAAGCCAGACCTCATCCTCCTCCTTCCAACACTGGGCAGGACCTGCTGAGCAAGGCTGGGGTCAGGTCACCAGCCCTCACCACTGCATAGATCTGCCCAAACACCTCTGCAGTGGCTGCTTGGCACCTCCATTACATGGGTGTGGGGTCTGAGCAGCCTGGCATGAAGTCTGGCTGGTCCCCTTGCCTTGTCAGAGCCCCAGTGGGGCTCCCAGAGATCCTGCACGTGGGCAGTGACTCCAGGACGGAGATCTGCAGGGTCAGGCCCTCACATCTCCAAGGTGCCCACACAAGGAGTGGATCAAGCAGCTCCCTCCGCAGCCTCTCCGTCCAGCACCATCAGGAGAAGAGGGAGTGCAGTCCTGCACACCAGCCTGGGACTGCAAATGACAACACTTGGGGGTCTTTTGCTCCCCGTTTCTCCCAGGATGAAACACTTCTTGGCAAACAGCAGACTATGAAGGTGGAGAGGCATACAGCACACGGAAAAAGAAATAGTTTATCTCTCCTCTGCTGATGAGCAAACTGAGACAGCAGCTCCCATCAGAGCAGGACCAAGACCCAGTTTTCTCCCACTTTTTCCCAAAGGAGCAAAATGCATTTGTATCACTCTGATGAGTCTTGAGCACCTGGCATTTCCATCATTACTAACGGCCCAACCAATACACCACGACCGATGCTCAGTGCTCAAGAGAGAAGGAGTCCCACACATTCAACCTCTGGTCACCCTGCAGGCAGAGAAGGGAGGGTGGTCTTTCCCAGAGGGATGTGTAGGGAAAGCACAGGAGCATATGAAGTCTAGCAACAAACTCCAGGCTCTGTTAGTCCTTTAACTGACTTCAAAAGAAGTCTTGGCTAAGGAAAAAGGGCACGGATTTATTCCCAGCACGACAACTGAATATAAAGATATACAGAAGACAAAAAACCAGAATGAAAGAACCTTTAAAAGGGTGAATTCAATTTGACATGTGTTGTCACGTTAAATTTAGCTTTCCCAATTCCATCTCACTGCTAAGTTTGAGGGGAGATGGTCAGTCTCTGAGACACACCTATTTTAGTTATCTGTATAAATAAGCCAGACATGTTTCCATACATTCTTCACTTCACAGAAGATGAATTATTTCCTCCCAAGACCCTGTGTAACTTCCCCACGTTCTTGAGTATTGCTGCCAGTTTATCATTTTTTGTCATCACTCCTCTGTTTTTTGTTTCACTTGCACTTTATTCATCCCCTTTTCTCTTTCCCTCCCCTCTTTCTGTCCCTTCACAATGTGCTACTTTGATTTCAGGGACTATGAACCGTCCTTCTTCCCAGCCACTCTTCTCTGGAGCACGAGATGCTGCCTGTTCCTTTTGGATAAACTTCTTGTCAATTTTGGTTCACTTTTATGTGAGAAACAGTTGCAGGGCTTGTTTGTTTGGTTATATTTCTGCAAAACAAACAATTCTATTTCACAATCTTTCTCTAACACAAAGAAGTTGCACAGGAAACAAAAGCAAAGAAGACTTTGAAAATTCATAATATATTGAAAAGGGTTGTATGCAAAAAAAAAATAATAAATAAATGCATCTCCAAACCAAGCTATAGTTTCAGCTGTCCCCTTTGCTCAGCAAACAAAAGAAGCCTTCCAGCAACACCAGATTGTCCTATATTGCCTTGAAACTACATGATACACTACGGATACACTTTCCTACCTCCGTATGTTGCAATGACTAATAATAGTCCTGGGATGTAGCAGAAGTAAATGTCGTTTGCATCAATACATCCAGGAGTCTGCCTGAATTGTAAAGGTCATTTATGAACACAGAACAGTATCAAGGCTAAAACTGCAGGGTCGAAGAAACTCAACTGGAAATGGTGAAAAAGACTCAGCCAGCTGTTCAGAGAGCTACCATCCCATCACAGACCTAGCTCCGACTGCCACAGGGAAGAAAGTTGGCTGCATTTGACTGAAAGACACCCATGTTCACATCTCGGAGAAACTTAAATTTCTGCCCTGGCCCACGAGCTCATGCCTTAGAGGAGAAACAAGCTCCAAGACAGCTCCTTAGGATGGGGAGCCCAGGTGAAGCGTTCTGCCCAGCCTCCGCCTGGAGCAGCACACAGCCCTGCCACGGTGACGCACTCGGGGAGGAAGAGTCAGGACCGTGGCAGAGACTTCATCGCAAACCTCTGCTGCCCCATTTTGCCAGGAAGCCGGTGTCAGGGAGCTCGCCACACATAAACACTTGCAAGAAGTTGGAAATGAGACTCGGCAACTCCCCAAGTCGGTGTGCCGGCACTCCCAGTTAAGCAAACTTTGCAGTAAGCACAGAGTTGTGGAGTCCCATTGCGGGAGGCAACCGCACGTGCCTGGCGTCTTCCAGCAGTACAACCCATCTCTCTCCTTTCGACAACCTTTAGATGGCCAACATCCCAAACTTCCCGAATCCCAGTGTTGTGTAACTGGGAGCAATGACATATGTCACCGTGCGGGAGACCACGTCGGGGAGCGGCCCGGAGGGTGGCAGAGGGTCCGGGGGCTCCCCTGAGCTCCGGGGCAGGGCTGCTGCCGGCAAACCCCACCACGGCAGCCCAAGGTGCCCTGTGCCGGCAGTGCCCTTGGGGTGCCCGGGCGGCTGCAGGCCTGGGGAGCCGGAGGAGAGGCTGGGAGCACGCAGGGATGCAGGCAAGGGTATTTAAGGGAGCGGGCAGGGGAGCAGGTAAGCTGCGATCAGGCAAGCAGAGGGCAGGCAGGTGGGTGGGTGACAGGGGGTAGGAGGGCAGGGGCAGACAGGGAGCAGCCAGGGGTGGGTGATGGGGACGGGGGGCCGCGCCCGGCCGGGAGGTCAGAGCCGGGCCGGGCAGGGCAGAGCCAGGACAGGCAGGGCAGGGCAGGGCCGGTACCTTCTGCTGCCGGCGGGCCATGTCGGTGGGCTGCTTGGCGTTGAAGGGGTAGGCGATGCAGCGCATGACGAAGACGTAGAGCTGCAGCTTCTTCTTCCTCTCCTCCTCCTCCCGCTGCAGCCGCTCCAGTTCGTCCTTCTCCTTCTCGCTGGCCACCGAGGGGCTGGGGCTGGCGGGCAGCGCCGCGCCGCCGCCGCGCCCGCCGGGCTGCAGCC
>JAWWEU010000023.1:7345612-7355899 GCA_035583155.1 Acropternis orthonyx | reverse complement strand
GGGGGGGGGGGGCGCGCATGCCCGGTGTGGGGGGCGGTGGCGGCGACATGGCGAGGGCGCGGCGAGCCCCGAGCGGCACCGGGTGGAAGGGAAGGCGGTGTCCGCGGTGTCCCCACACGGCCAGCGCTGTGTCCTCGGTGTCCCCACACAGGCAGCGCTCCGTCCCCACACGGGCAGCGCCGTGTCCGCGCTGTCCCCACAGACACCGCCGTGTCCTCCGTGTCCCCAGACAGCACTGTCCCTCAGTGTCCCCACAGCCACACACGGGCACCATTGTGTCCTCAGACACCACAGACACCGCTGTGTCCTCAGTGTCGCCACAGATGCCGCTGTCCCTCAGCGTCCCCAGAGCCCCGCACAGATAGCGCCGTGCCCATGGTGTCCCCACAGTTCCACACAGCACCGCTGTGCTCTCAGTTTCCCCGAAGATATCAGTGTCCCTCTGTATCCCCACAGCCCCGCACAGGCATCACTATGTCTCGGCAGACACCGCTGTCCCTCAGTGTCCCCACAGACACCGCTGTCCCTCAGTGTCCCCACAGACGCCGCTGTCCCTCAGTGCCCTCAGAGACCCTCACAGACACCGCTGTGTCCCCACAGCCGCCTGAGCCACACATATCCTGAGACCTGAGGCTCCCAGCATTTGATTTCCACCCAGCAGCTCTTCTTGCACCTCAACGCAGCCGAAACTCTTAATCAAAAAGCAATACTGCTGATAAATATTTCACCAAGCCACTAATTATTACACGTGTAATGGTATCATGCAGTTCTGCTTTGAAGATTACCTTGAACAAGCTGAGGACTTCAGGAGCCTCTCTGAGGGATGAATCAGTAAAGATGTCACGTGTGCTCAATCGTTTAATTTTTGGTGATTTTCAGATCTGAATGAGGCTTCATTTGTGCATACATGTGTATTTGTGGTGGGTGGATGTTTTCAAGGTTTGGCTTTTTACTACTCAATTAGCAGTGCTTCCTTTGGAAATGTCAAAATACCTGTCACCTGTTAATTCAGGTTAATAAATGTTTGGGGAGAATAGGTAAACATCGACTCCTGGTGATGGGACTGTGAGAATGGCTCGTGGGAGAGGAGACGAGCACTGCTTCAGACGATGTGTTCCAGCGTTTTCACATAAGCTGGGCTTTCTTAGCTCTTTGCCCACTTAAAATCTCAATGTAGCAAATGAGTCTGGAAAAACTTCAGGGCCCTTCTTTTCCAAAATCCATGAGAAGTGGCTGAAAAATTGGTGTAGAGAAGGGAAACATGGCTTTCTCTGTTTCCATTAGCCTCACCTGCTAGAGCTGTGCCATCCTGCACGCCCCCATGCCATGGTGTGTGTCCTGCCAGCAACATGGGAAGTCCTGGTGATGCTGAACTCTCTGTGTGAAAGAGCAAAATTTTCAAGTTCCTACAAAGTTTTCCATGTGCTTCCCATTGGGAATCCTGTTTGTCGAGGCTGGGCTTCAGAACCTTGCACCCCCAGCACCACATGGGAACATCCACATGTAAAGCTGGAAGGACCACAGCTTGCTCTGCCCAGCTACTGCTTTCCTCTGAGACAACCTCCGGAGGCAGTGCTTTATTGCCCATTTTCTCAAGTGCTGCTGCCAGGATGGTCAATCCAACCCAAGGAAGGGCTGATGAAAGCCGGCAGAAGCCACCCTGGCATTGTATTGGGGTGGTACCAGCACTGCTGGGATCTTGGGGTAAACAGTGTGAACTGGGCATATGGTGCTGGTGCTGTGTGAGCAGCAGTGCTGACCATAAAGCAGGATGGCAGCACGGGGTGCTTTCCTATATCTGCATCTTCCTATGAGTCAGGAAAAGGAGAGGACACGTGGCATGGTGTTGAGCTACAGGAGCTGGTCCAAGCTGAGGTTAGGAAAAGGTTTTTCAGCCCCTCTCAGCCTTACTTAGTATCATTTCATTTCATGCCTCCCTATTTATTGTCTCCCCAGGCCAACAAATAGAAGTACCACGATATCATTTCTGTGTGCAGTTGTGGTGCCAGTCCCTTGCTATGAGGACAGACCATACAGCACCTGCTAATTCCATTTTGCCTGGCACATGGCCCCTAAGATGGCTAAGACAAGGATGACTACCACAAAAGTGATGGGACATGTCAGAGGTCTCTTCCTCAGCCAAGTTCTCTTACTTTTTGTAGTTGTCTTTTTTTTTTTAATTGATGCTAGTTTCATTTTATGCATCAGAAAAAACTCATTGCCCTGAGTCTAGTTGTGCCATCTGTGAAGGGAAAAAAAAAAAACCTGAATCAATTTCATCAGTGGCTATAAAGTTATTATCTAGAGGTATAATGATCACACAACAGAGAAGACAAAGGTCTTTGAGGGTTTCAAGAAAGAAATGCCCTTTATTATACTGGAGAACGGAAACAATTCTTTCTGTGACATGAGGTTGCAGATGCTCTCCCTCACAGTTGAGGAGGCAGTTGTTCAGAAGCTGCAGCTCTGTCTTCCCTCTCCTAAACAACCCAGCAACAAAACTTTCTAAGATGATCGGAGGAAAATTGGACCATTTTTTATGGGAGGTTTTCTTTCTGTGATTGCTCTGAGCTGTTTAGGTAAGTCTGCAGAAGTGGATTTGCTAGAGAAAAATCAATTGGGGATGATAGAAGCAACTTTTGCTGCTCCACAGGCGATGTGTATCTATCTATACAGACAGATTGACTTTTCTGACAGATTGTCAAAAAAGATTTCTTAAATTAATTGATGCAAAACAAATACATACAACCACAAAAAACCCCACATGTTCCTCTTTGGGCACTTCCAGAATTATATTTATCCTTTAGTGGGTGAGATTTGGCTCACTGGAGAGCTTTGAACTAGGTTATATTGGAAAGGGTCTGACTAGATATCCAGGCATGGGTTAGTCAAGGTTCTTATGGAAGCTCTGCTGGTCCAGAGAAGCAGAAACGTGTTGCCCTCAATGTGACCAATGCTTCCTTTTCTTAATTCACACAGCCATGCTTTCCCAATGGTTACATCTGAATATACAGTTAAAACATTCGTGCTTTTTGCTGAGTAAAGGAAAGAATAAGGTAAAAAATTCTGAAACCTCTTGCTTTCTGTTTCCAAATGCCATATCTGCCCAGAGAGATGTATCCAGATCTCTCAAAGACATCTCTCACTTACAGTTGTTTGCATCTTATTGCAAAACAGCCTGTCCAGCATCATGCAGGAAGGGAAGCAGTGCTAGTGGAGCGATCATGAAAATTACATGTTCCTAACTTCCAGTGGTAATATTTTATGGTGGGTAATTGTGTAATTACCCATCATGAGTGGGTAAATGTAGAAAAATAAGAGCATTAGCTAAGTAATTTTTGATGTTATATTGGTGTATATTGCTGTTTGCTCAGAATATTAAAACAAAGGCTCTTTGGGCTAAAAGGATGCCTAATGTTGGGTAGTTCATTTTCAAGATGCAACATAGCTGCAAAATCCATGGTCATTTCTAGTTTATCACTTTGGAACAGGCTCCAGGAGGTTTTAAAAATCTGCCCCTACATATTTGTTCCCAGCATCCTGAATTAACTGCATTTTCTAAAACACTCTCCAGAATAATTTCTGACTGAGATCCAAAGTACCTGCATTGTCAGCTCTCTTGCGGGTCCTAGTAAGAGGCAATACACACTGTGTGGGAATACTCCACCTCTGTGCCTGCTCCTGTCTACACAACAAACAAGAAGCAGCAAATACTCACATACCTGTCCCTGCAGAGGGCGGAACGCTTCTCACCTCCCCTGGCTGGAGTCAGTGCAGCTGCGTAAAGGAGATCCCAGGTGGCCTCTGGTATCGGAAGCAGAGTCGGATGAAGAATAGTAAAAGTATTTTGTGAAATGTTTCAAATTTGTTTCCATTTTGTACAGTGTCAGAAGGAAGAACCTGCCGATATTAGAAAAAATCACTGCTGTAGCATTTGTATCCCTCTCCATTTATTCCCATTAGGCAGGGTAAATCAGTGTAGATAATGATTTGTGGAAATGGCTGTAAAGAAAAGTAGATCCGAAGCAGAGGCCCTGGTTTTGGGAAGGGAGTGCCTGTGTATGTGGCACTGGGTGCTGTGGCACTGCCTGTGCAGGCAGGCAGGACCCAAGGCTTGGAAGAAACCCTCAGAGGAGTAAACCTCACTTAAAGCAGTCATTTGGGAGTGCTTAACTGAATAGCTCCCTCAGGGAGGCTCGCATTTGCATGGAAAACAAACAACCCCTCTGTCTTTTTTTATGAATCCCGGTTAAAGGCGTAAAACCTTTATGAAAACTGGAAGCAATTAGCACCTTTGTAAAATCTCTGTGTACCGATGGCAGTCACACAGGGTCAGTCTAGAAGACAAAAGAGAGAGCAAGGCACATCTCTTGTGCTGTTTAGCCTCCCCTGAGATCCCTTGTGGCCACGGAAAATGATAGAATTATAGAATCGTTAAGACTGAAAAGACTAATCATTAACCCAAACCATCATGTTCACCACTAAACATGTCCCTGAGGGCCACATTCACACACCTTTTGAAAACTTCCAGGGATAGCGATTCCACTGCTTCCCTGAACAGCCTGGCCCAATGCCTGACCACCCTTTCAGTAAAGAAATTTTTCCTGATATCCACTCTAAACCTCACCCGGGTGGAACATGAGGCCATTTGCAAATGACTTCCACTAAGCCTGAGATTTGGAAGCAAAGTGAGCACTCACTGCTTCTCCCCATTCCACTGCACCCACTAGCCTCTATCCCTACCTGCGACGATGTGTCAATGAGCCTGAGATGATTTGCCTTATACCTGCAGTATGCTGGGGATGGATCTGAAAACACTGAAGGGGTGTGGAGAGACTCCAGCTAGGACTGACCCTCTCTTTGAGACCGACTGCAGAGCAGCTCCTTATTCCAGGTGATGTACAGGTGAGCATGGTGTCACCTGGTGCCAGTCACCCAGAAATCACACTGCTGTCTGCTGGTCTTGGCATGTGTAGAAGTCCAACATCCGTGATCATTTGTTCTTCTGGCTGTTACCTACCATAAACTCGTCCCTTTGGCAGTGTGCCATCAAAATGGGAAATAGGTGTTTGCTCAGCTGTACCTCTCATTTTGGAAGATCGGTTTTGCAATACAAGTCTCAATTTTGTACAGTATCAGGTGATAGGGGAAGTGAAAAAGAGAGGCAAAGGAAGAGGCAAAGAGTCTACTTAAAAATATTTCACCATTCATAAAGATGAGAATTTTCAGCAGAAACTGAAAGAGGAAGCGGAGAAGCTGCTGAGGGCCAGCCTAACTTATGCTGTGCAACAGGTAGTGCCAAGTAGATGGTACCTTCTCCTGAGGACTTGCTGCCACGTTCTTGGGCACATGCTGTGAGGGGCCAGACAGTTTGCACTTTGCAGCAGGGCACATTAAAGAAGTGGATAACAGGAGTGTGTGAGCGGGCAGATTCAAGCAACACCTCCTTTGAGTCAGAGATGAATAGAGTCCAGCTGCAGAATGACACTGGAAAGCACTACAACTTGGTAATAACACTCATTTACAGAGTGGAAATAGAAATCCTGGTGTGTCCTCAGCTCCATTTGTTTCCCTGCTTCCTAAAATAGCACAGAAAACAATCCTTGTTTCTTGGTAACAGTGTTATATAGGTTGCTGTGTCTCCCAAGCAGAGTGGCTTAAACTGGTGCTCTTTTCACCCGTTCACTCACACTCAGCTAATATTTACACTGGGATCCTGGCTGCATCAGGGCTGCCAGGAGCAAAGCAAAGGGCCCAGCCAGGGCTGCTGACCTTGCTTAACCTCTCAACATCAGGGAAACATGGGATCTGGAAGGGAGGCACATCAGGACACCCAGCTGCTGCAGCTGTGGATGAGGCAAGGGCCAGGGTGCCACTGCTGCAGCTCAGCATTTCCCTTATCAGTGCTCAGCCTCCGCCCTGTCCTGCACACATTTACAGCACAGGGGTCCCTGAAATACCATCTGGGCAAGGAAATTTCCTTCCTTCAGCAAACTGCCACCTCAAAGGGCAGCTTCCAGCCATCTCAGGGTCAGTCTCTCCACAGTGGGAGTGCTTATCTGTGTCCTGTTCAGTGGTAGCTGCCTGACAGGGACTGGCAGCGCCTTCCTGCCAACAGAGATGGAGTTCCCCACTCCACCTGCACCACTGGGAAACTGGGGCTTGCAATGAGGTCACCTCCTAATCTATTTCTGGATAGTGTGTTTGAAGGTGCTTGGGGAAGACTTTTCAGTCCCTTACAGAAGTCTGTTGAGCCATCATTTTCCCTCTCTTCTCCCTCTTTTGCAGGTGCCAGGTGCTGCTCTCCAGACCTGATTAGCATCTGCAGGGAAACGAGAGCTCCCACAGCATCCAGGCTCTGGAGTAAGAAATAGGCCTGTGTGCTGAGGTAGGAGTGCTTATTCCACCCTGTAACTGGATTTAGACACGCTGCAGCTGCGGCTGTGTGTGGGGTGCTGGTGGCTGCATTTGAAGCAGCCCTGGGCTGCGCAGGAAATGCTGCTGCTTTCCAACCCTCTGCCTCCCCCAGTCCTTCTTTGGGAAGAAGACAGCCAGCACATAGCCTTTGGTGTCTCCTGTGCCTTAAGGCTGGTGCTTGTGGTGATCCACCTGATGTATTTCTTCCAGGTGTCTGCTACTGCTACAAGGCACTGGGCGAGCAAATGCTGCAGGGAGAAAGAGGGGGATACACTGTGAGAGGCACACCAGGGCAGAGACAGAGAGGGAGTGGTTGAATCGCCTTCTTTGATAACAAAAGGCAGGAGATAGGGTAATTTAAAACATACTACATGCCCTGTGCCCCCTGCTCTCCTCCATGGTCTTGGGCAGAGCCTGCTCCCCATTGAGGATGCTCTCGGTCCTGACACTAGTTCTGCTCTTTCCAGCCTCTTGCTAGGGTTTATTACACCAGGCGTGAAAATAAATAACACTAAATTATCCTGACCAAGCAGGCCCTGAAAGAGACCAGACTCGATGTCTGCAGCTACTCAGCAAAATCCATAAGCGAGCTGTTTATCTCCAGTTTCAGGACAGAGGGGCAGCATCACATCCATGTCAGGTTCAGCACCAAAATCCTTTTCCAAACACTGCCGAGAGAATTGTAGCAATATTTTGCTGCCCAGTCAGCACTGGCTCCCAGCTTTTGAGGTGTCTATAATTAAACATGACTGAGGCTTATTGCAGGTAGAAGGATGATGGGCAATTTATCAAATGCACCCTACTCTGCTCACCCAGATCCTGGAAATAATTGCAGCTGATCTATTCCAGCACACAGGGCTCCTACAAAACCTGGGCTGGATTGCTGCTGCCATTCAGTACCTGATTGCCAGACATGGGGTCACTGCAAGTCAAGGTGCATCTATTTACCTGTTTTTAAGTTTCTTGTAGTAGGTTTTCAATTGGTCCTCGTATTTCAGGAAAGCACTTGGAGAAGGGAGCAATTGATTTTTAGCAATTATGCTCTAGCTGCATGATTGCTTCTCTGAATGTACAGTACTCCCATTGCTAAGGAAATAACTCCCAATTTCTACTAGGCTTTGAAGTGTCTTTGTTCTGGAAGAGCTGATTTTACTGGTCTTCAACATATCCCCAAAAACTTCCAGCTAGTGCTTTTTCCCTGATAATTATAAACCCTTGAATTTCCCTTTGCACGAGCCACTTCCCCAGGTTTACAGAACTGACTAGATGGGATTCCTATGGGGCCATGATTCTCTCTTTTTATTAAACAGCCCAATCATGAGACAAATGCCTCAGAGTCACCATTTTAAAATAAATGCGTTATCACTACTGCAAAATCTACGTGAATTAATATATAATATCAGTAAGTAGGACGCTTGAGCAGTATTTTAGGCACAGAATAAATATTTAATGATTTCTGCTCCAATTTTGGTGTGAAAGTGATTTAAATGCACAGCATGCTCCCTCCTTACATATCAACAATTTGAAACAAATACCAGCCAGCTGTTTGTGTGCTTCCCAGTGATCCTGCTCGGGGGTAGCATAGTGTCCTCATGAGTGGCATGGCTGTGGCTCACACTTTGAAATTGCTCTGCTATTAATTCAGCAAAGGACTGGCTCAGACTTGGGAAGCTGACTTGATGCTGCTTATAAGGACTTTGCTGTTGCCATCAGATAGGATGAAATAACATTCAGCCCATTAGATGTCCCATCCGGAAGCTTGGCCAGGGCTGGCAGGAGCAAAAGAACTGGCAGAGGTAAGGACTGGGAGATTTACTCAAACTGAAACTCCATACACCTAGAAAGGGGCTGCTTCTCCTATGGTTATGGTGGAAATGATGGTGTTCATCTTAACACTCCAAGATTTATTGGGAAAAGATCTCTTGGCTCCCCTCCTGAGCTGATCAGGAATTGGTGAATTTGGTTGATTTTTCTCAAGAAAGGTTGACTTTTATTTTTGGTTGATTTTTCTCTGATCACTCCAAAGGATCGTGTTTTAATTACTCACATAGACAATACCACTGTCAGGTTCCCTGTGAAGTTCCTGAAGACATTCCCTAGGAAAGTTTTAGGCTTCCACAAATTCAGAGAGGTTCAAAGTTGCTTTTAACCAATCCCTTGGCAAGTTTAGTGAGGGGAAAAAAAAAAGCCTCCTTTGGACAAAACAAATAATAGTAGTAATAATAATAAAAAAGAAACTCAGCTTCATACCTTTTGCTTGGAATCCCCAGTATTTCAATTTCTCATATGCATCACATGAGTAAGAGGCACAGCACCAGAGCACTACAACATAAACCTGGAGAAGCCTGTGGCTGTGGTTTCACCGTGGGGACTGCTGCATTCAGAAGACCGGGGGTGACTTTGGAAAGTCAGTGAAGAGCCATGCTTGACTTTTCCCTCTTCATCTGCTATAGGCAGGCAGCTTGGATGAGGGGCTGACGCAGCTGTCTGACCAACGGCCCAGCCACAGTCCTGCCGCCACCTCACCCTTCCCACAACGGGTTCTGCCTTCTCAGGCCAAGCAAACTAGAAAGCTCTCTCTTATAAAATACCCCTTTGCAACGACCTGGCCTGACTGGGGATATTATCACCCAAATGAGACACAGCTAACCCAGGCTCATGGAGAAACACAGCCCAAATAGAGCCCTGCTAAGATTGCAGCCTGATAAAGCTCCCAAAGTTTGCACAGAGAAAGTGATTTTCCTCAGCAGTGAGAGGTCTGGAGCTGTGCTCATGCTGCACACTTTACAAGCTGGTAAAGCAACTGCTGGGTGAATTTGTCCTTTGAAAGCATTTTAATGCAGGGAAATATGCCTCTTTACACCATGGGAACCTCCTCTAATGGTTTGATTTCACTTTGATTCTCTAATTTGCTGAAGGGAAAGGTGCTGAGTTGCACAGATTTCAGTCTTCTAAGTAATTTGACATCTCTGTACATGATATCGCACAGCAGCAGCAACAGAACAGGAAGGTTTGATGCAGGTTTTAAAAGCATCAGTTTGGATCTGTTCCAAGCATTTGTGCAGCATTTGCATTTCCCATTACTTCCCAAGCATTGTTGTGGCAATCAGTACCTTTCAGGTTAGATGCAAAATGTTCTCCTTCACTAAGAAACTTGATTCTAGAGTGATATAAAGCACTGTATATATATATATATATATATACACACACACACACGAATATTTCTACATGTATGTGGTGGTTAAGAGAATAATGATAACAGTAAAATTGCTGTAGAACTGCCTTAGTGCCGATTACTAAAAAAGATTATGTTCTTTGTAATGGTCCTAGGACGCTATTACTTTTAAATAAATTATAAAAACGACCAGATCACTTAACAAATATATTTCTTCTGTATCATGGTTTCTGTGATTCACAGGACCATCTTTCTGCCTTGGTCTTGAGTGATGCTCTGAACTGAACGCAATTTGCAGAGATATTACACAGAGCAGAAAAGACCCTGTTTAACAGCAAATCAGGTAGTCAGTGTCCTAGGATGTAATTTTTCAGACTGAGGACTTGCTGAGCTGCTTCCACCACCACTCTCGGCCAGGGCATGGCTCATCCTACAGAAAAATTCTGTCTCAGCAGGTGGTTTGCAGCAGCTGGTCTGTGATACCAGAAAAGCCCTGGTATCAAATAGGGCTAATGCATCTCTCCCCATCTGGCATTGCTTCAAGGGCTGCATGTGCTCTGGGTACAAGGGCATCCCAGCTTGCAGCCACACAGTTGCTGGATTTCCAGGATGCCCTCCAACTCCCCGTCAGCCTTGGTGGCAGCTCCTCTGCCTGGACCTTCTTTACCCTCTGTGTATCAATCAACCACACACCT
>JAWWEU010000023.1:7248531-7345602 GCA_035583155.1 Acropternis orthonyx | reverse complement strand
TTCAGCAGTTCAGCAGAGCCAGGCTTTATATCTCTGACAGGACTGTGCTGATCAAGACAGAGCCTATTTCTTCTAAACAGCAGGTTTTGAAGTGCAGGGCTGAATCTCTGTTTGAACACTCGTTGCTTTATTGGCCTCACTGGCATTATCTCTGGCAAGCTGATTTATTGCAGCTGTTTTACTGTGTGTAGAGCAGAGGGACCAAGTCTGTGTGCCTCACTCGCAGCTTTTTGGATAAAGTAAAAGAGCTCCAGCCTCTGCTTGGTGCTCAGCCAGCACATGGAGGCTCAGCTACAATCTGTGAGTACTTGTGGAAGCATGGCTGGCAAAAACACAATGCAAAAACCACAAGTAACAGCTCATACTGAGGAGGACCAGACACAGGAGGGTTAGAACCACTGAGAAGGACAGGGTGGTGTTTCACAACGAGTGTGTTGAGATGGAAATAACTATGCAGCCAAATAAGTCTAGTGGTGTTTGCAATGAGAATGAAAGAGACAATTTGCTCCCTGGACTAATCCAAATTTCCAAACACATCTTCAGATGGGAAAACAGCCAAAATATTTCCCTCAGGGAGGCAAGCAGTGGCAGAGGGGAGAAGCAAAGCAACATTGCTTAATAGATTTCAAGCAGCTGGAAAAAGACTAATATCAGTTAAACCCTGTAGCTTGCAGTGAAGTGGGAGGTAAGGTACTCTTCAGTGGGAATAACTGTAACTACAAAAAACTGCTCGCCTACTCCCCAGTCATCGCAGGAAATGGCACTTGTGTCACCCGAGCAAGCTGTCCATAAACAGTCTTTGTTCTGTGCCTTTTCCCTGCAGGATCCCACTGCCATTCCATGCAGTCCTGTGCATGAAGGTGTCTGTTGCCACAGACAGTAAGGACAAACTCCAGGGGGCTGCTCCACTATTATGCAGAAGCTTGAACAGAAGCTGAAATCAAAGGGCACAATCAAACGTTTTGTCACCACAAGTGATGAAAATAGATTTTTGAGGCTGACTGCAGCCTCCAAACCTGAATCCCACCCCGTAATTCCTGATTGAACATGCCTGTACTTCAGCCGTGCCTTAGTTCAGGATGCCCACACCCTTTGCAAAGCTGCAGTGTGGGGAAGCTGCTGTATCTACAGCTGTCTGAATATTGTCTTTATTAAACCTTTTGTGCTGTCTTTTTAGCCTTTTGTCTGGATTTGGCTCTCATTTCAATGTGTCATTTTCTGCTAGGTGACAACATTGTATACTTCCCCTACATCAACTTGTGGAGTCTGGTCAAGCTACTTCTTAAGAGGCAATAAATTAGACCGAAGTACCAAAGATGCTAAGCTCAGGGTTGTTCATCAAAAGCTTGCCTGGCTTCCTTACACTGTAATATGGAAAGCTCTACAGCAGTGCAAAGACACCTTTCTTTCGTATAATATTTCCTACATATGAGACAGTATGTTTCTCCGTCTAAAAATATCCAAACCAATAAAGGTGTCATGTTTATTTCTAGCCCTGTTACTGTCCTTCTTCTGTTAAAAGTCTTACAGTTGTAGACGAGAGAGAGATAGAAAGCTCTCACAGAGCCACTTCCCTTAATGTTTGCTGCCCTTTTTCTCTCTGAAGTAGAAAGTGGATGACTAGGTAAGTACTGCTGCAGTTGATCAAGCCCTCTGAGGGCATATGTCACAGCATCCGTAACTGGATTGCCTCCTCCTACCTAATTTCCCATGGTAATTCGTGACCCAGGAGCTGCTGCTTCAAGGATCTGGCATTAGTCTTCATTTTTTGCCTTTAAACATAAATCCAAGCCCTTTTCTATTTTAACAAAAAATTGCCTGATTGCAGCCTGTTAGAGGTTTTATTAGTATTCTTGGTGCAGAAAAGTTTTGGGTAATTAACTATGGAAAAAATGGTACTAAAAGGGGTATAAGATACAAGTTTAATAATGCTACACAGATAATGAATCTTCCCTTAATGATATATGGCATTCGTCCAACATTTTCAAAATATTTTGAGACCTAATTTAATCTAACAAGGATGAATATGAGTAAACAAAACATGAAATTTAGCAGGCAGTTGCCAATCATAGAAACACCCTTGTGCTCCTAGATTCATGTCTTTGTCATTTCACTGGCTTCAACAGGTACTTGAGCTCTTTGGTGGGTTGCACAGACTCAGCATTCCACTGCCTGTGCAATGCTGGGGCAGAAGAAGACCTTTTTTTCCCCTTTTAGTTTCCATCTCATTCTATAATACTCTGATCTTTGAGGTTATGCATTTGAATGTGTGATGTGTTGTTAGTATCATGCACTGCAAACTTTAAAATCTGGAGGTCTTGAGATTTGCAAGACAGTATGGAAGGCAAGGCGTAGCCTGTTCAGGGGCAATAAAGCAGAGCAGAATAAATCCCCAAGTTCTACTGCTTCCAGGAGTCCAACCCATGTGGCCACATTGGTAAAGCTCTAGTGACACCAATCATGGCACAGAGGCTGTTTCAGGGCAGAGAAGTGAGGGAGGAAGCAGGAGAACTGCACGAGTCTGCAAAAGGAGAAGGAATGGAAGGGCTGAGGGGCCATGGCCATCCCATGAGCTCTGCTGCAAGCATCCTTCAAGCCACCTATCACCAAAACTGGAGTCCTTAAAAACAAGGACCATCTCGAACAGAAATGGCAGCACAACAGGCTTTTTCAGGCTATGGTCAATCTTCTTTTATAACAGATACCTTCAATGTGTCTGATAGCTCCTGCCTTAGTCTTGATTTGTCTCCTTGGCTCTGAAAGGAGCCCATGCCGCTAATGGAGATGGAGATGTTTATAGTAACATCTCCAGTGTCAGGGGAGATGTATTGCACCCAAAATGAGCTGAATTTCCCTTGCTTCTGTGTCATGCTAAGATACTTTATCCTAACATTTCTCTGAACCACAGAGCATGTCCTATATTGCATCCATAGCTTGAAGTGCCTAAGGAGAAATATCAATTGAAGAAACTCTGTCAAACCACAAAGTAAGATCCACTTATGCTTGACTTCTCCAGTGAATCTTTACATTTCTGGACTGCAGCCATGCTGACATTTATTTCTGCAAGAAATCTCCAATAAAATAGAGTATCTGATATTAATGTGATTGACCTGCTGGCCTTGCTGAAACTGCAGGGAAGTCAGTGTGCATTTAATCAATTTTGCTGTGTATGTAGAGGTCATCATTGTGAGTGTGCTCCTGGAGATGCTGTTCAGTTGCTTCTCTGTAGAGAATTAAAATTTAGATCCTGATATCATCTTGAGAATGCAAATGTCCAACAAATGTCTTCCTGTAAGAGCCTGTTGGGAAGGACCTTGATACTGCAGTTGCACAGAGTGCCATGTGCTTTGGAAATGTGGCTTCTTCCCTGCCCCAGGGTACCGTGAGCATCCAGGCACCTGGCAGTGGGTCACTGCAGAGAGCACCCTCAACACTGCTGACTGAGGGCAAACTGTGCTCAGCTATATGAAAGGTTTTGGAATAAAGAGAGAAAAACAGGCTTTCTGAGCAGCTCAATTGTTGGGAAATGCATAGACTGGTGTACAAGATGAGAAAGATGCTAGCAAAGCTTTGCTCTAATAGAATTTTTATTTTTTTTTGTACTTAACATTAAAGTAAATTTAACCCAGATTCTGTTGGTTTGGGGTTTTTTTTTCTTAAGTAAATAAGTGACTTCCTATAGTAATTTTGATGTGAGCAGAGTTGACACTTATGAAGTACTTACATTTTATCTGGTGTCAGCCTGATCTGATGAATGACTGAATAGCTTAGGCCAGCTGGGATACTATGCTTGTTCATGTGGCTCTACTTTCTGTGTCATTTGACCTGCAAATCTCTAGCACAAGTCTAGGTAACCCAGGGAAGGCAGCAGCCCCAGGACATCCATGCAAGCACTGTATGGGCTGCCAGCTCTCCTTACTCATCTCAGTGTTTTTTTGGTAGAGCCACCATGGAGGTGAACACTTCCCAAAGGAAAACCACACACCACCATGTCATCACTTGCATCAAATGTTTCCTGTCAACGTTTTTTCTTCTTTCAAAACTCTGCCAGTGAGAAAATCACATGGCTCTCAGAGCAGCAGCTGGGCCAGGCTCATATCCCTAAAAATGGCCCTAGGATGGCCTCTGATAATTTTGGTCTGTTGCCTAGAGGCACAAACAGAAATAACTGAGAAAATGTGATGTCAGTCCAACTGAAAATTCTCATCAATTAACCAATTAACCCCATGCAGAAAAGGTGAAATCAGAAAACCCTGACCTGATTATCCCAGCAATGAGAAACTTTGCCATTTTGGGGTACCTTCTTTGGAGCAATAAGCTGCTGCTCATACCAGTGCTCTTATTCTCCCAGCCCAGCAAATGTGTGTAGCTCAGGGTGCTCCTCTGATGGAGATGGAATTGAGAAAGTGCCTAGGGAGTGCTGGCTGAACTCAGGCATGTCTGTCCACCTATCAGCACCCCCTGAAGCTCTAGAGTTTATTTCAGCTAATGCAAAAATAAATGGGATCCAACAAGAGATGATTTGCTCTCAGTCTAGAGGAATTAGCTCCAGGACAGAGGTGTAGCCATTCCTCCAGAGGCCCAAGATCAACTGTTGATTATAATTCAGGGAAAGCTGTAAAAAAATCTTCGTCACACATCCATTTGGTACTTCGAAGGAGTCAGTTTCTGGGTGCAAAACAATTGTGAACCAGGGCAAACTGAGAAACACAACCCAGGAAATACACAAATACCTTTGTAAGCTACTGCAGCCAAAGCCTCTGAAAGTACCAATCCCTCCACTGGCAAAGGATCCCTGAGATGGTTACAGAGATAATGAAAGGAGCAATGTTTGTATCCAAACGGAAAACAAACAGAAAAAGGGAATGTTGCAATTAGTGTAATTTGGAAATTAGAAATTGGATAAATTAGATGAGGGAAGGAAAAGAATGCAAGAGACAGATTGCAGCTACAGAGTAAAAAGCAGTAAGGAAAAGTCTTTAAAATATGTTAGGGATGAAGAGAAACCAAACAATGCCTTTGGACTATTACCAAATTAAAATTACAGAAATGACAATAATTATGCAGAAAAGCAAATGTTTTTAATGAACAAATATTCCTGTTCTGAACCTAGGGAGAAAAACAACCACAAAAGATGCATTCCCACCAGATAATGGTAATACAACCGTTTGCATAATAGCAGAAGTTCAGGGGAAAGCAAGCAACAGTTACAACAGCTCAGAACCTTTGAATCAGCAGTGCAAATAATTTGCACAGAAGTTTTTTGAGGACAACTGACTGTTTTTTCTGGCTAATACTGTTTTTGCAGAGATCATGGAGTACGAGCAAAATTACAACAGGTGGAAAAAAGCTGCTATTTAAGGGGAAGTTGAATGGTTTGGATATTGATAGGCTTGCTGAGCTTTGATCCTGGAGAGGTAATGGATCCCAGACAATGAGAAAAAACTGCAGAAATTAAAAAATAAGAAGGGATGATATCATTAATGTCCATCAACAGGAAGAGATCTTCTAAAACTAACTGGATTTTTTTTTATAATAAGATTAAAATTTTGCTTAATAAAGGAAATAGTGTTGATTTAAGCTTCTGTAAAATATTTGACTTAGTATTCCACAATGTAATGTTCAGGAAGCCAGTTCAGTACAAAATCAACACAGCACACAAAGTGAATTGAATATGAGCTAAAGAATTACCTCTCCAAGACCAGCTGATGTGGGTATGTTTCAAGTGGAATCTTCACAGAAATCACTCTTTGGTCTTGAGGCAGGCAATGTTCTACTGGCTATCTGGAAAAAAACTACACAAAATCCCATTAGGTCCGGCTGACCACTGGCCCGTGCTGGGGCAGTGAGCAGTGGAAAAAAGAGGTCCCTGATGCAAGGGCAGGTGTCCTGTTTAGCTGAACGTGATGAAACCATGCATGTTTTCTTTCAGTTATAGGTAAGGTCAGTGCTGAAAGAGATTGTGGCAGTTGTGCTTGGCAAGAATGAGTCCGTGGTGGAGCTATCCCAGGAGATCAGCTTCTGAGAGAGAGATCTGGGCCCGAGGTTGGGTAACTAGGTATGAAATGGCTAAAGGGCTAATACAGGAGAGCCTGAGACAATTATTTCTGAAACACTGTGCAGTGGGAGGCTGCTGGCCACAGCAGCATGCTCCTAAGTGCTAAGGTGGATTTGCTCATAGTGGAAATGTTTTCATCAGGTTTTGCACTGGAAAACAGGATCTTTTATTAGAACAATGGCACAGCTGGAGACTGTAGCCACTACTCAGGGTTCTGTCTATTGAACCAAGACCTCTATTTTATTCCAAAATCAAGTCCAATAGTTTTCTTTTTTAGCAGTTACTTCAGTGCAACAAAGCCAGCGTGTCATCTCTTGGAGAGGGCTCAGATTAGTGTATGCAGATTCTTCTGTATTTCCCCTTTCCCTCTGTTTCATAGTGTAGTTTTATCTCTTCCATGATCAGTTGCTGATGTACTGCAGCACACATCACTTAATAGCTGGCACATGTGATGGATTTTCAGTCATTTGGCTTCCATACAGTAAGGATGGATATTTAGTTATTTTTATTCTACCAGGTGACAATGGCTAAAGTGCTTTAGGACATACTTTCCTCCAAGCAGCTCTCAGGTGCCAGCACAGAGCTGGGCAGTGAGGGGACGAGATCTGTGCAGAGGTATCATGCTCCCTGTCTTGGAGCAAACACACGGTTATCAGCAAAGGCAGATCTGAGCAGGTGCATCTGGCAGGGGGATGGTGTAGTGGAAGAAAGGCAATTAGAGCCATTATTAATCACTTGTGGGCTGACTGATTATATGGAATTAATAAGGAGGGAGTAGTGATGGAAAACGTTGCACAGCCCCAGCTGCCAATGCTCTTACCTCGCTGGGGATGTGCTGTGCCCCCTGCACAGCAAGGCACTGGTGGGAATGAGGAGCCAGGACAGTGTCCCCATGGAACACACCTCCACACCCCAGAGCCAGCTGGGACTGTCACTAGTCCCTCCAAACAAATCACCTGAATACAAAGCATTTTGGCAGGTTCCTGCTGTTCCATGCAGAGTTTTCCAGAGAGTCCACTAATGCCACATCCTTCCCTGGTCACAGTTGTGGGGACACTGCAGGGCACACAGGCTCAAAGTCACGTGTTCATGGAATTAGGGCTGTGCCAAAGGCAACCAAGGATGCTGAGCTCACAAAGATAAAATCTTTCCAGAGAGATGAAAAATTGTCTTACAATTTTTAAATTATTGTTTCCCCTCCCAACTGAACATAACAGAGAGATGAGAGTCTAAAAATAGAGAACTTTTAAACAGCAGATTTACCAATGACAAGGAGGGTTGCAAAAGTATGATGATTATTTTCACTGAAGATGAAAGCATTGCTTTGTTCAGCCACATGGGAGGCCACAGTCCTGTGATGGAAACGGTTACTTTAGAAAGGAGTAAAAGCTGAATATTTGATACTGTTTCTTGGAAGTAATGATCAGATATTTTATTTATATTTTTTAAAATATGCTGAATTATTTATTTTGTGATAAATATTACTTAAAAAAATTCTGGGAAAACAAATGTGAAACAAATTATATAACATAGATCCCCAAAAGCTTTCTAGCATAGCTATTATTTCACATCCTATTTCCAAGGAAAATTCCGTTTAAAGTTTCTATTTGTGATGGTATTCAGATGGCTTTATCTGAGCATGGAAGGCATTTCTTAGTTTCGTCTGACAGCGTCTGCCAGTGAAATCAAAGGCTTTACCAGGGGGCCAAACCTGTTGTGCTGCTTTATTACATATTAGTCATCCCTAAGTCTTCTCCAGCAGCTGAAGATCACAGTGTGACTTGTCCCCAGTGAAGGCAGCACCATGCTGCTCCTCCCACGCCTTGCCAAAAGGGTATTTCCTTTTGATTAGATATTAGCTGAAAGCAGCTTATCTGCAGCATCCTCCTGAATGCTGCCCTTGCCACGCTAAGGATGCAGGAGTTTGCAGGGGAGAGCACAGGGCTGTGCTGCACCAGACCAGCCCAGGAGCCTGATGCACAGTGCAGAGAGTTTTGGATGGAGTCCCAGCTCTCACAGAAGGAGTGGTCTGATCCATAAGTACTAAGAAATACCGAGAGTTCCCAGCCAGCCCAGCAGCCAGCCTGATGCACGGGCCAATCTCTTCAGGTGCTTGTCTCAAACTAACTTCTGCTTTTGATGCTGGTCTTCTTTCGCGTGGAAGGCTTTCTGATGCTTGCATATGAACAAGAGTCACTTTGGCTTCCATAATCTGGAAGCCAAATGAGGGGAGGAGTCTCAGCTCCAGGACTGAGAGGAGAGCAGGACCCAGGGTCTTCCTGAAATGCCATGTCCCATGTGAGGACAGCACTAACTGGACACACAAAGTGTCATTTGAAGCTTAGAGCTCAGCTCCTCCACTGAGCACCTTCCACTCCTCCTCCTGCTCCAAGGAAGCAAATCAAAGTCACTATACCCCTGAGCAGCTCTAGAGACATCTCTGCTCTTTTCTACCCCATGCCCAAGTGTCCCAGCCATTGAGGTGGGGAATACACTTTGCTGGAGAAACTCCTCTCAAATATCTGATCCCTAAGTGTGTCAGGCAGCACTGGATTTTCTGGGGGATGAAGGCTTGGTTTGATGGTCTTCCTTTTCCTTTTGTGACCTTGGAAAAAGCAAGTCCCCTCCCCAGCATTTATGCAGTCCAGCCATGGGCATGGAACCAAGTGGGATGGAACTGCAGCCATCTCATCTTCTCATCCAGCTGCTACATTTCCCCTCCTATTCTCCCAGTTGCAGGAGGACACTCCCAGCATATGCCAGGAACCGATCACAGATGTTCTTTGGAGATCACTTACAGTTAAGTGTCTTGTCCATAGCGACCTTGTAATTAAATGGGGTGACATTATCCTCACTGAATCTGCCTGTCATGACTAGTGGCCACTGATGACACTCAGAGATCCCCAGTACCACACTTTGTCCCCGGCAGAGGATGTGGAGAAAAGCAAATCTGTGCAGAACAACCACCCTGGACAACACTATGAGCTTGGGGCAGTGGCTGGAAAGCTGCCCTGCAGAGAAGGACCAGGGGGTTCTGGTTTGACAGTGACTGAGCATGAGCCAGTGTGTGCCCCAGTGGCCAAGAAGACCAAGGGCATCCCAGCTTGTATCAGCAATAGTGTGGCCAGCAGGACCAGGGCAGTGACTGTCCCCTGTGCTCAGCTGCACCTCAAATCCTGGGTTTTGTTTTGGGCTCCTCATTACACGAAAGACACTGAGGTGCTGGAGCATGTCCAGAGAAGAGCAACAGATCCGGTGGGGTTTGGGGAACTGCTATCAGATACTGCAGCAGCACAGCAGCCCAGGCTGGCACAAGGAAGCAACACCAGCCTCGTCACCAGAATTCAATACAGTCATCCGTAACAGAGAAACAACATAGCATATGTCTGCCTGCATTTAAGCTTTGGGGTGGATAGGAGTGTGTGAAGGCACACATCTTCTGGCAATCCTTGGGCATTATTAAATATTCTCGAAGTTGCTCCTTTTTTATTTTAACAATTTGGATGAAGACTTATTCTTAAAAGGATGTGGGTTTTTTCCTAGTGGGTTGAAGATGTTACATCTGTTTGTTGCACTGTAAGGGAAAATATGAACGTGAAAAAAATAAACATATAAAATGGATTTTGAACCCACATTTTTGGAGTGATTCAATGTAATTGTAGCACTTCAGATTTTCAAGAGTGCTCTTTAGGTTTCTGGGCTTGCAGAGTTTAGAGCAATTTAAAATTAATGGAGTACTTAAAGTTTTTAAGAGCACTTCAATTTGCAAGTGATCAGAGTTCAGGGATGCAGAGAAAAAGTAAATTAAAATAACTGGAAGTGTTTTTCAGTGTTTATCATAACTCTGGCATAAATGGCACTATGTTCACAGGCTGCCAGCACTTCCATTGCGTCCTGTGTGCCACAGAGCTTTATTTCTATGACAATGAGCTCTTCAACAAAATCAACTGTCTGATTGCGGCCTCTTAAGAGGCAACCTATATTTCTAAACAGCAAAGTAACTTGCATACTCTTTGGGCCCAATTTCTTTGTCACAGCAAAGTAACCTGCATACTCTTTGGGCACAATTTCTTTGTCAAAAGCTTCTTTTGGCATATTTGAAAGGACTTATACCCAGGTGGAAAGCTAGGGAAAGGTTGAATTGAAAGCTGGCACGGCATGTCCTGCTGGTTGGACGTGCCGCACAACAGCCCTTGTGGATGCCCACATGCTCACAACAGCTTTCCACACCTTCTGGCATCATCACACCTTTGAGGCTTTATTTCCAGTTCTCTGAATGCCCTGCTGCAGGAAGTCAGCAGGAAGGGTTTTCCTTCCTTTGCACAGGGGTGTCTATAGTCCCATCCAAAGGCATGTAGATACACACAGCATGAAAAAAGGGGGTTTGAACACAGTAGTTTAACTTGAAGAAGTGAAATATGAGATCTTACAAAACCAAAACTAAATAAAATAACCCTTTGAGATTTCCTGGAAAAATACACTTGTGAAGGTATCTTTTCCTGCTAGGATGACGGCAGATACACTGCTACGGGAGCACTTGCACAAATTACATCTAATGTAGCTCCTCAATGGACTATCAGGGCATTTCCTTGCATATCTATTGAAACTTGTGACTAAGAAATTACTTCTCAGTTGCTCCATTCATCTGCAATAAATCTCATGACTGTAGAGGGAAAGATGCCATCCTGAAATTACAGCTTCCCCGTCAATGTGCTTGAACAGGTTATCCAGGGATTGTCATTTTTCTTCTGAAAGCAGACATCAGAGTTCCTTTTTCAAAGCGTTATTTGAAGTAGTAAATGTTGTGGAGAAAAGAGCTGACAGCCGAAAGGAAAATAGCATTTGTACGTCTTGCACAGCAATATGAGAGAAGGCAGGTGCCAATGAAGAGCTGATCCATGGGGAGGGGGGAAGGTGGGGAGGTTCTGAACCACAGTAGGGGAGTTACCTGGGCTTGAGCCCCAGTTTGACTTCTCTCTAAAGGTTCAAAGCCTTTTCTGTTTGTTTTCTTTAAGCAGGCACCCTAACAAATCCTGCCAAAAAGAGCTGATAAGTTAATTAGTTTCAGGAATAACTCAGACCACAGAAAGTGCCCACGAACCTCAGCACAATGAGTCCTGCCCACGACTGTGGTTTCTGATCATTGCAAGGAAAGAGGAGGAGGATGTGAGGAGGAGGATTTTCCTACTAAGATAGCACTGTGGAGGCAGAAGGGATCAGCTGGAAGAAGTGAAGGGTTCAGCAAACCTCCACAATCTTGGAAATGAGGAGGGGGAAAGGTGAAATAAAGAGAATTTTAATGAGAAATTTTCTAAAGTTTCCCGTTTCTAAACTATGTATTCTGAAGAGAAGGAAAGAGAAACAAAAAGCACAGCAGAGAACCCAGATGGAACCTCAAATTGTAACAGATATTACTGCAGCCCTTCCACTCCCCTAGATCAATGCCATGGGCTACCATCATGCCCTGTTTGTGAGATGGAGCCTTAATTATGGGAAAGCAATCACCTGAATTTGCCTGCACCACCCAATTCAGCAAGGCACGGGTAGGAATTTTCTTTCCTGTGAGGCATTCAAAGACCCACCAAAGACAATGAAAAAGATGGATTAAAGCCAATGAACTCCCTATTAAGTAGCAGGAACGATCCAACTGTACGTGAATTCTTGTGTGGAAATAGCAACTGGGTTGGAGCAGGGCCTCCCACTGAGCAGTGCCAGGAGTCCTGCCGTCAGACCCTGGTGGGGCACACGCCTGACAACTGCTGGTCTTCAGGAGCAAACTAAATCCACCTCTCAAGAGTTGAAAGAATATGTATCTCGGAATCTTGGCAAAGGAACCCCCTTTTGTATGAGCCATGACAGAGGTGCAGCTTCTGCAGTCCAGCAGAGAAATGGAGAACACCAAATGAGGAGCCATAAGGGAAGGTTCCCCCACACCTCTGTGAGTGTTGTCTCCTTACCCTGCTCCTTCACCCACTCTTCTGTAAGCACAGGCATGGTCAAGAGAAGACCATTAGAGCACTTATCTCTAGTGCCCTGAAAAGAAAGGTTACCTGATCCAACAGTACGGCCTCACTCCCTCATAATTTGCTCTTGATTATCAAGCTATTTAATCACCCATTACAAAAATCTGTGCAATATCAGGTAGCAGCAATATGTGCCCTGTTAATTAGTAGTCTTCGTTGATGGATGTTGTGTGTATGCTCCCAGGGAATATTGCTGTCCTCTGAAAGAGGATGATCAGGCTTGTTTATTTCCTGTGGCATTGGGAAGTAGCTTAAAATTCAGTAGTGCTGCTTTTAGACAGCTAAAGGTAACAGTGATGTCACGTATCTAACCTATACCCTGAGTTATGAAAACATTGGTGCCAAAATACTGCTCTTAAAAATGTGAGATACAGAGGGTATTTGTTGTGGAATGTCATACATAAGTCTACATACCTGATTTTAAGACATTTACAGCTAAATGTTTTTTCAGGAAAAAAAAAAAATATGCCTGAGATGTAAATGGGCAGTTTGTGGGATTTTGTAAATTTTCTGCAGATAGGAAAGTTGTGAACAAGAAAAGATGATGGAAACACCTGCTTTGTGCATGAGTTGTTATTACAATTAACCAGTACCTTCAGCTTTACAGAACTCTATGGAAAGCCTCTATAGGATAGACAATGCAATTATGTCTGGAAAAGGCAATCACATCTCCTGGAGAATAATTTATGAGAACATTAACTCAATAGGCAAATCATAATTAATTAAGAAGCTTAATGTGTTGACTTTTTAATGTCTAATTATATCTCTGTTTCTATCAGTTACAGGTAAGAGTCAAAGTAGAGGCAGAATGCTTATTAAAGAGTTTTCCCTTTTCTTTTTTTTTTAAAAACCCCCAACATTTCCCAGAGGAATATGAGGAGAGAGCTTGAATTACAAAAAAGGTAAAAGAAGTGATGAGATAGTGAAGCAAGAGCTTCATAAATCAAAATTTAATCATATTGTATAAAAAAATATTTTTATCATTGAAATACCTGAATGCAAACTTAGCTTCCCTATTGAAATAAAGTACTTAGTGCTCTGCCTCTCCAAACACAAACATCACACAATTCAATTTTGTGAATTTAAAGCAGTTCTTGTATGATAGACTTGGGCTTTCTGCTCATCAGGAATGTGCAAGAAGCCAGGTTAATCATCCAGAAATGCTGCCACCATCTTCTATCACAAATTGGAATATGGCAATGAACCTTCTTTTTTTCTTAAAAATGTATTTTCTGGTCTCCAGTGAATGTAGCTCTTTGGGGTTTTTCTAGCCTTGCTTGGGTGGAGGAGCTCTACTGGAATGAGGATGGCAGTGATGGATCCCGGATATGTGTGTGTGTGCGGGGGACCCTGGCTGCGGATCTGATTTACAGAAAAAACACAAACTATGCTAGTAATTTACTGACTCCTGCCAACCAACAATCTTTTCACTGGGTGTAATTTCCTGAGTGCAATCTGGTTTGATTTCAGTTTTACTCCATAGCACAGACATTCATCAGGCCAGCTTGGTGTTATAAAGCACTACAAAGCATAGAAGATGAACTTTCCATCTTCAGGGGTGAAAAAACGTTACAATTTGTATGAACAGATGTTAAGGTTTCTATGAGGAGTAGGATTTTATATCTATTTAATGAAGAACAACTTTAAGAATAGAAAAAGTAAGAAAGGAAGGGAGAAAGGAGATAAAATGTAAATAATTAAATAAAATTTCTTTTAAAAAATCATAATTTGCAGAAGAGCATATTCAAGTTACTTCCTAGCCTGCTTCATTTCCTCATCATGAGCTGGTATCACATATTCAGTTCTAACTGTAGACTAATCTGCCAGGCTGCCCATGGCAAGGGAAAAGGAATGCAGACTCACTTGCCACATCTCAGCTGTTGGTGGCATTCCTGTAGGGTTTGGGTCACGAACCTGCTCTGATTCACAAGTCCTGATAGACTTAGCTGTGACTGCTAGCTTGAAGCTGTCTGACCTGCTCCCTCCCTTCAGATCTCCCCCTCCCAGCTGCAGAACAGACAGGGCATCTTCAGGATCCGCAACCCTGTCCCTTGATTTATATCAACATGGGTTTAAGTCTGTGCAGTTTGTCTGACTATTATTAATTCTCTGCTTTTCCAAGGACAGAACTGCTCACTATAAATCAGAGGTCTTCTTCATAAATTCTCTTTGTCATCTGTGGGAACCATGGATTGAAGTTCATTTTAAGAGACTCGATGTGATGCCTGTTATTGCTCATGTTTTCCATGTACTCAGCCTTGGTAAAAATGACAGTGGTACAAATACTTCCCAGAAGACCATAAACCACAGAGAACTTTTAAAAATTCAGCTAAAGCCTTTGCCGGCAGGAGCAATAGTGGCTTTCCCCTGTCCCCTGTTTGGCGTTGGAGGTGACTCACAGCTACACAAATAATGCTAAGCAGAAAACAGGAGAATGTGAATAGTTTTATCATCACTCCCACCAAGATATTTTTCAGAGAATGAGTAAGTCTTCATCTATTAAACTATGTGTGTTTTATTAGTTCTAGTAAGAACGTATTAGACTGACAAGGATCTCAGAGGTATTTGTCTTTTTTTAATACCCAGGCTGCTATTGCAATGAGAGCTTCCAGAGCCAGGCAGGCCAGAAACCATCGTGCTTCATCTGGTTAGGAAATTGAGTGATGGACGCAGGGTGCATTCCAATGAGGAGTGCTGCAGTAGGACTGGAGACCTCAGGAGAAGATTAGCTGTAGCTCAGATTCATTTTAAGCCTCATTTCAGCCAGCAAAATACAGAAAGGTTTGCATTAATGAAGGATCCCCATAAAATTGTTGTTATACTCTGATGGCAGTAACAGCGCAACAGGAGAGAGTCATCAGTAATACCCTTTCAGATACTGAGGTTTATTGTGAGTAGTTTGTTGTGAAAATTTAATTTTCAGATGAAGGCAGATAAGTTCATGACCACTGAACTCTGGGAGGGGAAGTCGGCTCCACAGACGTGACGTGGCACAGACTGAGGCTCTCTTGGAGAAGAAAAGGCCAAGCAGACCAGAGGGATGAGAAAATTCAGAATGTTCTGGAACAGGCAGTTTTTCTCTCTGAAGAAGGTGAAGGTATAATAATAATGTCAGTTGCTTCTAGTAAAGTCGCATAAACAAAAGATTTGAGTTAGTCAAAATGAAGGGCTGGGAAGAATTTTGTTCACTGTTTTAACAGTTTTTCCTTAGTAAATGACTCCTAAAGGATACCTGCAAGTCAATTAAAAACTATGTTTTTCACTTCTGGCAATGTGGTCAAAACATTCAGCAGCTTCCTTTCCTCACTACTGAGAGCTCCCCTTCATGCATATGAATTCTCCATGTTTGAAGAAAGCTGGTTAGAATAAATGGACTTAATTATCAAGCAGAACAAACTGGAACAAAGATGATTCGTTAAATGAACCCAGAAAACTTGAGGAAAGACAGAAATCTGTAAAACAAGTGAAGATGGCCAGACTTGTCAGGAGTGGTGCAAGTGTTTGAAAGTCCCTAATGATAGCAGTGGCACAAAGGAGGACAGCGATGTTTTCACTCAGCCAAGCCTGCAAGCAACAAAGTTACTGAACTAGAAAGACAACTTGTCCTGCTTCACAGGGCCACTGCAGAAGGAAACTCTCAGCAACATCTGCCAATATTTTGCGATGAGCAGACAGCTAATGAAGTTCTCCAGTTAAGGAAGATACTAATATCAGATGAAAGCTGGCTCACTGGGCATGTTACTCACCCTGTAGCTCTAAGCTAAATCCTGTAGCTGGAAGCACAGCCAGGCAGCGAGTGGGTGGTATTGATGGTTATTAAAACCCATCAATAGGCTGCAATATAGTAGGTAACTACTAACTATGATTTTAAAAAGAGTTTTTTTAGTTGTTAAATTCTGACATAAAATTGATTGATGAATCATTCACAAACTAACAGCTGGATCTTTATAATCTATAAATTCACCTTTGCTATTACATGTAATGACAACTGCTGTTTGCCACAGCATCCGCACAACTACTGTGTAGAAAAATGCAGCCCCCTGCTTACGCTGCTCGGCCACCCTGGAATCATTCCACTCTCTCTGCCTGGGTTGATCTCTCACAAAGAAAAAAGGAGATTTCTGACTTGCTCTTTTCCAATCCTTCCATGCTGAGTAATGTGAAGTCTGGCACGCCGCTCTCCAGCCAGAAGCAGATATCTCGCTGTCATGAGCAGTATTTTCTCCCATTGACTGAAGATGCAACACGGAATTTAGCATATTTTCCGAAAGCAATTCCACTAATTATTCATGTAGAGTTAAAACCAAAGGCCTTTTAAAGTGTTTACTGCCCCTTTCTAGCTGGCAAATTGGTTACTGGTTCAGCTCCATTGAAATCGCCAGCCAAGGACAGTCAAATTGCTTTTACAGCATGAAATGCAGAAAACAAAAAGTCCCTGTTAATTTAATTGGGTCCTTTCAAGTGCTTCAGAGATTTTGTTAGCAGAGGTGCTAACATTATCATCTTGTGCTACTTAAAACCCAACACATTTCTCACTATGTTTTCAAACATAACACTTGATTTTATTTTTAAATATTGATATGGCCTGTGAAATTTTCTTAGAAATCTTCTATAGAAAGGGCAATTCTGAGCAATTCTGGTTTTAACTTTAAGGGACCTTTCAAGTACTGTGTGTGTTTTTCTCTTTTGGGAGAAAGATAGGCAAACACTCTTCTTAATTAGCAAATGCTTATATAACTTGCCTAAATATAAAATTAGACTTTATTTTCAAGCTGCTGACCTACTAGATTTCTTTGTGTCATGTGGAGCTCTGGCACAATAGTAACTGTGAAAATACTGCTAAAATTGGAGCTGCAAAAATCGAGTGCTTTATTTTTTGCTTTCCTATGTACACAACAGAACCAGGGGGTCTAGCAATGCCGACGGTGCAGGGGAAAGCTGGAGTGGGATGTATCAAGCATGGAGCAGAAGGGGTTTGGCCCTCTCTAAAAAGACTGGAATCTGTCTCTGCTACAGCAAGGAGTTGTTTTGTACCGGACTGTCAGGGTGGAGGATAAAATCTCTATCATTTTCAGCAGAGCTGAGCATCTGCTACTTTTAACTCCAGTTCTCATTACTTCTGAAAGCACTGAGAACATGTTGATACGCAAGATACTATTTGGGAGATTTTATTCAGCCAAGCTCTAACCAGATCCAGTGTCTGCATACCCCTGTGACATAGGCTAATTACCTTTGGGAATATCCCACCTCAGTGTTGCATCAGGTGCTCAGACCTGCATGGGCCCTGGGCCCTGGAGTACTGAATGATGCAGACATCCAGCTCAGAAGACCCAAAACTGGGTCTCTGTGCAGCTCTCCAGACCCTGAGTCATGGTCCATGAAAACAACAGTTTGGGGGATTGCAGAAGGCTAAATTATTTGCCATTCAAACTTTTCTGCAAATAATTCACTGCCTTGTGAAATACATGACTAGTCAATTCCATTTAATAGCCCAGTCATAGAAATAAAATTAAATAAACCCAATTCATATATTGCAATCCCATTTGGAACATGCTGTTGTTTTAATTTGTCTTGCAACCTTAAGCACTGAACAAAAATAATACACCTATTCTAATTGCTTTCAGGAAGGAGAGGTGCTAGAACAAAATGTTTTCCACTCTGAAATTAACTGACAGATCTACTTTTTCTTCCATATATTGATGATACAGAAGATACAAATGCAGTACAAATGGCACACATGGCATAAGCCATGGATAACCAACGTGGCTAGCCTGTGCCTGAGTCTGCAATGGGCTGAAAGCAGCAGTCTGGAGCAGGAGTGTGGATAAAGCATTGGCCTCTTTGGAAGGGACAAGGATGCTGCCAAAGCCCAGCCATGTGCTCATCAGCCCTGTCCTATTTCGCTGCCAGAGAGCTGTTGAAGAAATACCCTGTTATGAAGACCTGTATCATCTTCTCCAGTGTCACTCACGGGACATGCAGCCGGGGTTAGGGACACCCAGGTCACTTGGTCTCATAATTACATGGGCTGGGCATTTGTTCTTCAAAATTTTGTTATTGCAGCTTTTGAAAAATGTGTAGAAGAATGTGAAAACTCCTGGGAAACCTCACAGCACACGGAAATCCAGAAACTCTCTCAAGAGGTTGTTCATATTGGGAATGAGACAGACCAATATCTGAATGCTGGACCGTTTTCTTGTTTTAGTCATAAAGCCAAAGGAAAACAGAACATTTTGCCTGCACTACAAAGTTAAGGACTCACACCTCATGTTTTGACCTGAAGTTTTTTTAAGCATTTTTTTTTTTGCTTATACATCATGGTAGGAAATAGTAAAAATAAAAGCCCACCTGTGTAATAGAACATGGCCATCCAAATAATCCAGCAAAGAGCACAAAAACAAGCTCTGGCTATCTGGTAAGGAAGAGGGCAAAAGGAGGAGGATAAATGGCAGAGCTCAGTTCTGTCAGTCACCCCATAAGGAAATTTAATTTGCTGCTTAATATGTTTTGCTTGACCTATTTTTCAATGAGTTTGAGTGACACTGTCAAGATGATTTATGGCAGTGAAGACTAGAAAATCAAAGGCATTTTTTTGGAATTTAAGATCAAGGAGTGATTTCATCCTTTCCCCTTGCAAGCAGGACTTTCCTTGGTATCGATGAGTTGCAATGAGGACTCAGCATTTAAAAAACTATCTCCCTGTCACATTCTCCTGTAGGATAATTAAGAATACAGATATTTCTAAATTTTTATAAGATATAGATATATGAGCTAATAAGCAATAGTCTTTAGGGTGTGGCCTTGATACCTGACATCAGGATATATCAAAAGATACAAGTCTTCCACAATAGGGAACTGTTAAGGTGAAAAGTTGCTGTTATGAACTTGCTCTCTCCTTGATGAATTTGCTTCATCTCTTTCTTTTTTATTTATTTTGTTTTTAATTTTTTTTCTGTGGTTTCCCTATTGTTGGTAATTTCTGTATTCCAAAAAAACCTTCAAACCAGTCAAGGTAAGCCTTGGACAGGACTAACAAAAGCTGTGCTTAAGTGAGACAGTGGCCTGATGGGCTCATGGCTTAGTATGCTATTAGTTAGGTCGTACCAACAGCCATTGCAATTAATCTGGGATCCACAGTGGAGGATTCCTAGGTGATGTTTCTTTTTATAGGGAAAATCAGGCAAATGTCAAGCTCAGAATGAGATCCCATAATTGAAACTAACTCATGACACAGAAAAAAAACACATACAAGTGAGGGACCTTGTAGCCTAAGACATAAACAGACCTGTTAAACACTGTATTTCCTAAACCTGATCTCCAACACCCTTGCTGGGCACTCTGTGAGTTATCTCCAGACACAGGGTGCATCTGGGGTGAGGCACCCACAGCTGCTCACCCCCAACATAAGGTGGTCCCTGGTCCCTGGTTCTGTCTCAGGCACAGAACCCGCTAGAGGTGGAAGTCGCCATCAGCTGGGATGCTCAGAAATTGCTCTGAGCTGTGGCTGAAGACATACAGGAATGCAGAGATGAGCTGAGAGTGATAACCTTTCCTCTTGCTGAGTAAGTAAAAGTAAGAAAAATGCAGAAGTCCATTTAGCAGGGTCAGTTCCCAGCTGTGGTGGCCAAGCTGCTACACGGCGCCGTGTCAGCAGCCAGACTTCATTCAGTTCAGCATCTTGGGCTCTGGGGCAGGTTTGGCTGAAACAGCAGTAAGGGGAAGAGCCAAGAATCAATTATGGGGAGCTAACTGATGGGCAATCTGGGTGCAATGTGCTGTAGTTCAATTGTCAAAGAGCAGGTGGGAATAGCTGTCAAAAGGCAGGTGTGGATGGGCATCTCCATGCTGCATTTCAGCTGCTGAACTGGCTAAATGCTGGTGAAATCTTTCAAAGCAGCTTGATCCCAGGGATGGTCTGAAAATGCCCTTTAGACACTCTTGTGCTCAGCATCTATGCAAAGTGGGATACTTTGCCCTCTACACCTTTGGCAGAGGTTGCATCATCCCTTCCAGTGCTTCCTCATGGCCCTGTCCTGGCTGCCACAAGCTGGTCTTAGGACAGGGCTTTCTCAGCCCCACACCAAGACCCTCAAAGGCACAGCACAAAAGGGACAGCATCTGAAAAACCTACAGCTCACAGTAATTTCTTTCTAGACCTTGCCTAGTCCTACCCCAGAAGCTAATATACTGAAAGTCATCATATACAAAATAAGCACAGCAGTATCAATAACCATTAGAATGATAATAAACACAGCAATAACAATAAATATTAATCCAGACAAGTGCCTAGTAGATGACAGAATTGCAAAGAAATAAGGTAACATAATGAACAACTAATGGCTCCTTGTGGTAACAAAGTTACAAATAAATTATAAACTATTAGATCCCAATCTGTGCTGTCTCTAGAGCTGGGAACTTTTTGAGTTGGCTCCTTGGGGAGTGTGGGGTCACCAAGGCAACTGACTGAGCCACCTCAGCTGCAAGTCTGTCCCAAAACCTGAATGCTGTAGCAGGATTTTCATGTTTATTAACCATTCTCAACTCAGCATCTGTTACCTGTATCCAAGTTCTGACATCGTGCCATACCAGATGCTTTCAGAAATTCATGGCAGTAATCAGGTTCTGACCCTGGTTTTTGTGTGTGTTTAACACAAAATTGTATTAAACTAAATGAAAGTGTGAGAACGTAATCCCAACACACCTCTAAATGTGGTCCCAAACTCACTAAGCTGATGTGGACAAAGGCACGCAGGACCCAGGGCAATAATCACAGCAATTCTTCAGGGCTGTAGGATGAGTTGGGCATTTTCCTGTTAAAGGAATGTGTGTTACAGCGAAAGCTGGGACTAGGCAGGTGAACAGGCAGGCTGGTATAGACCTCAGCTTTACTTCGTACCTAGAACAAAACACCTCTTGAAGTAATCAGATGTTAAGGCAATAAAAACAGCCTGATTCATATGCTTCCAGTTTGTAAATGTTTACATTGGAAATAAATAGCTGAAATGTGCTGTTTCTCCCAGACACAAACAATGCCTCAAAAAGTAAAATCAAATGTGAATTATGCATTACAATAATTATATTTCTCTCTTTTTTTCAGCATCAGTTTCCATTTCCGAATTTCAATCTGTTGAGAGTACTTAGAAATCTTATTGCATTTATGTGTTGCTCAATATTGTTTTCCTGATGCAATATTGAAAGGGAAACAAAATCCCTCCCCCATAAGGGCTACTCAGGCAGTGATATATTTGAGTGTACTTTGTCAGGTTTTTCTTTAGGGCCCTGGTTACAAATAAATGAACAGTTTTGAAACTACATAATGAACTCTTTGTTCTATAAGAGCTTTACATTATTCAAAGTCTTCCAGCCAGCTTAGGTCTGCAAGTTCTTTCAAAGCATTTTCCTTTGGATACAATGGTATCTGTAGGTGGATGTAAAGGTTAAAATGCAAAATATTAATCTGCTGAGAGCTGGAAATTGCATGGACAGAAGGTGCCAAACCTAAAAAAATTCCTCCCTTGAATTATCAGTCACTCTGCTTTTTCCACAGAAGTAATTACAAGCATACTGTGGCGGTGTCAAGACAACGCATTAGCATGGCAGCACAAATAAACTGGCTACTGAACTTCGGATGTGGCTGCAGATGCATCACGGCCCCGGCATACAGCAGCGCTGGCATGGGGCCAGCCGAGCCCCTCTCCTCTCCATAAATTAAGGAGACATGTAAACCTCTGGCAGAGCCATGAGTTCTTCCCAGAGCACTTCAGTGCCATCAGTCCTTATGGCTGACGTGGAGAAGATCATCTGACCACAGGTCCCCAGAGAAAATGGGAATGAGGAATGCAAAAAAAACCTCATAAACCCCACATGGACAAAAAGAGCTTCCTGCAGGACCAAAGTTGCAGAAATGGTAGCCAATATCTCACTGTATAGTTTGGGCTTTTCATTCATTTTGGACAAATCTTGGGACAATAGTTTTTGTTAACACTACTCTGATTTAAACACCAATAAGTAAAGTCAGTGAGACTTCACTGAGTCATGAATTGTTTCAAGTTTGAAGTCAAATGGGACTGTCTTCTCCCTTCATTCACATAGTTTTGTTTATAAGACCAGAATTAAAGTTGATATTTAATCCCAGCCCTTCCTTAGCTTGCCTAATCACATGGCTGGTTTTGTCATGTGGACTCTACAGCCACTGATGGGTACCCAGTAAAACTGCAGATAAATGGTAGGGTGGTTACTGAGTGCCAGATTATTCTCCTGCTAACAAGGGATATGCAAAACGTTATCTTTGGATGGGAAGAAAAAAAGTCAAGGGAGAAACATTAATTGTTGTGTTTCCATCCCAAGCCTGGAACAGTGATTGGTTAAACTGCAGAGAAGTCTAATTAATACTCCAGCTTTCTCTGAACTCCCCAGTGACATGATGAAACATATTTTTCTAGCTTTTCAAGGAGTAAAAAGAGAACCATTGAGAGCTGATGGTGCACAGTGAAGAGGACACCACTGAATTATTGCCAGAGAGGGTCAGATAATGTTTCACAATCATGTCTGACTGATTTTCTGATTCCTGGAGTGCTTGGACTGAGTCCTAGATGTGGTGCAGTGGCTGGAGAGCCCCTTGCCGTGGCAGTGCTGACAGGCATCCTGCCGTGCCCCTGCGTTATCTCTCCCAGTCTGGTCCCGCTGGGACTGCCAGCACCAACCTGCTGCTGCCAGGGACAGATTGGCTGGGTCCCCATGGCTGTTCACACAGACACCCTGAGCCCTCTGAAAATGGGAGCTAAATTACCTCCAATAAAGCCTGTGTGTAGGGGAGGCTGATGTGCTGTACCATGTGAAGCCTGGCTGACCTGATCACACATCAGAGCCTCATGCTGATCACCCACCACCAACACCCCACTGAAAGACCCAGGAAGGTCAAAGCATCTCTTGCCTGTAGCTAAATAAAGGACTAAGCTTCATGTAAAAAGCCATGCTCTTTGTGTAGCACCTCTCCATTCTGGCTGAGGGAGCCAAGTGCATGAGTCAGGGTTGTGGGAAGGGAGTGGGACTCATCCTACTTTTTTTTTTATCATTCTCATCCTGAAATTAATGACAAAGCTCTGAAGAGGCTTGCATATCTGTGGGTCAGGTCAGCCATGACATGTCATAATGTGTGCCAGGACTACAGAATTTAAGATGATTCCAGCCAATTTACTCACAAATTTTTCCAGGATCATAAATGCTACTGATAGGCACCTTTCATTCACTGGTTATATTTCCTTTCTCTTGTTGGAGGAGCCAAACACCAAGTCAGAGGCTGAAATGCTCGAAGGAGGGTTATATTTTCTGTACAAAGTATTTTTTAAAATCACAAACCTGTAGGGTTGCCCTGGTATCCCATACCCTGGTGCCAATCAAGTTCTCATCTGCTTTTGTCATGTGCTCTGTGTCCCCTGGTCCTGAGAGCAAAGTGAAGCAGAAGAAATTCATAATGGACCAAAAGACGGATGTCAGACCACAGGCACAATCTCTGCATCACCTTTGTGCCCCGTGGCTTCAGAGCTTTTCTCTCTGCCTGTCAACTGATGTATCCTTGCCTTGATTCTCAGGAAATGAATGGAGCAGTAAGACTGGGAATTAAATTTTGCAGGGAAGTAAATTGGAGGCCATGATTGGAGATCTCCTGCTTACTGGCAGCTTGAGAGGCTCAAGGAATTTTTTCTGTTCAGGAAACTGAACGGAATAGAAAGTGTTTCTGTGCATGTGAATTCGCAGTGACACCAATGATTAAGATATCAGAAAATAAGAAGCTGAAAGAATATGTTTGCTGATAATCCAATTACATGAAAGAAATAATTGCCAGTCATTCTTATTCGCACGGCAAATGTCACCAGTGAACAGATCTGAATATGACCCAAATTGTAGTACTATGCATGGTCATTTAAACGAGGAATTATTGTTGTGCATGCAGAGATTCCCCTACAGCATAATAAAAATGGACCTTCTTTGGGTTTTATTTACTGTTTAAGGAGATCTGCCCTAAGGGTATGGTCTGACTGTTATACTCACAGGCTAACAGGATCAGAGGTCATTATTTAAGATGAGAACTAACTTACAGTGAGTTGCAGAGCTGGAGCTTGTGATGACATAATTTCCTTAAATGTAACTTTAACTATGCCAAATACTTACTAAACAGACAAACTACTTGTTTGCATTGTAAAGTGGCATGGAGAGCTAATCATGGGAAGGTATTTTGAAGCTGGATTTATTTTTCTTCTCATGTTCTCATTAACAAGTATATTTCTGACATCCATCAGAATTGACACAGAAATTTGTTTATGGTTTGATTCAAAGTCTATTCACTGTATCTTTCCATTGATTTCAGAATTTTGGGCCTGACATCATTTTATTGGTCCATGTAGCAATGTATTCTGACATTTATTTTGCTCTTGCATGAACTTCAGGGATTATTTCTTCCTGGATTATTCATTATACTATATATCTAATTCCTGAATTGCCAAGTGCCTTGGGATGCTGATGTCAGAATGACTGGTGTTTTCTCACTATTAATTCTGGTTTACTTTGGACACAGGAATGGATTGCCATGCTCAGTGGCATAATTAGAGCTCTCTCTTGTACGAGAAAAGATGGATCAAGCCCTGCAAATGTTTTGATAGGGACTTGGACTGAAATCTGTTTAGATTGATGACCCTAAGCAATTTATAACTGATCAAGGCCTGGTGACTGGCACTGGGGTTTGGGGTGGGGTGCAGCCTCAGCCTTACAAGTGCTGCGGTCTTCAACCTACTCCCTAATTACTTACATCTTGTTAGAAAGGCAACAAGAATCCTTTTCATTCAGCAGCTCATGGCCCTGCGCAGGGATTACTCTGAGCTCTACTATTAGGATGAGGCTGGGAAGGCTTTTTTTTTTTTTTAAGAGGCAGGCAAAAACATTTCCAAGTGTCATAAGCCCAACTTCTCCTTTCATGTGACACATCTGGGTTGCGGTGAGCTGCCCCGAGGCAGACGGCTGGCGGTGGTTGTGTAACATTACAATCCAACAGCCCGGCGCCTGGCACAAAGGAGCAACGGAAGGAAAATATATAGGAACAAAAAGAAATCACTTAGCAATTAAAAAATAATGATGCAGGGGATAGGGAGGATGGAAGGGTGTTTTTCATCCTGCAATGGGTAGAGAAACATCGCTCGTCACTGCTTTTGTCAGCCAAAATGTTATTTCTGGCAGAGCTGAGGCAGCCAAGCAGGGGATGATGAGGGGAGGTCCTGGGCTTGAGTCTCCCAGCTCCACTGGACGAGACACACAGTGCTCCTGGCAAGCTGGCACGGCTTGCTCAGAGCCACAGCATCCAGCCTGATGCCCACGGGCACTCGTGGGTGGTGTGGAGGAAGCAGAAAGCAAAGGCTGGAATCTTCCACCTGAGGTTTTCTGGATTCAGATCAGCAAGAGAGGGAGGGAAACAACTACTGTTGCCTTCACCTCGCCCCTGGCAGGCTCAGGAGCAGTGTTGCACTGTGGCCCACTCATGCTCTTGAAAAACATTCTGCTCTTTTCAGATAACACGAGCATTTACATTCACTCTGTTATCTGGACCTTTGCTCTCAGTCCAGGGTACTTCAGCATCACTGTACAAAACCACTACAGGAAAAACAGTTTTTCACGTATTTAAATTCATATAAAACAAAGTCACCAACCAACAGCTGTAATATGAGCTGAGCATTCAAACAGATGTACCTGCCTCTGCATCTGGTGTCCACCTTCCCCCAGTGCTCTTCTCTGTTCCCACCACAGATGCCACTGGAGGGGTGGAGGAAGCCAAGGAGCAAAGGAACCCCTTTCACCTGGGGACAAGACAGTTGTATTTGTTGAGTGATCCATGGGGTCACAAAATTTTGGATTATGGCTGCAGTGAATTTGTGACTGCGGCTTTTGTCTGTTGGGAGTAAGCCACAGCCACAAGGATCATTATTCTCTGCTCAAAAATGTCGCCTCTCAAAAACACATTCACCTTCTGTGCTCAGGTTCCTTTAATGCTTTTGTCTTAATGAAGAAAGAACATGAGTTACTTTTCCTTTTATAGAGCCTCCTCTGGTAGCGTTATTAAAATGCAATGAAGACATGAAGAATGGCAAAGTGGACAAATGCTAAATAAAAATGGAAATGCCAGCTATCTTGAAAGCACTCACAACTTCTGAGAAAGGTAAAATTAAACAGAAAAAATAATTCTGGAAGTTCTTATGATTTGCAGAAAGCAGAAAATACATGGTCTTTTCTGCAGTTTGGTTTTCCCCTCATCTCATGACTTCCTTAACTTGAACATCAAATCTTTCAATATGCAGTTGTTTATAAACTCATGAGAAAGGAACAATTCTTCAGGCACAAAAGGCTGAGAAATGATACTGCAGATGTGGATTAGCAATTCTCTGTAAGATCCCTTACAGCCTTCCTGCCGAGCTTGTAGCTCCTTTGCTATTTTTAACCAATTCTTGAAGAATTGCCACCAAACATCCTCTCCTGTGACCATTAGGGATATCAATAAAAGCACTATCATTAGATAACCTTGTTGAAGGGCAGGTGATGAACGACGTCACCAGAGCGTGGCACACGATGACTGACTGTAAAGCAAACTTTACAGCTCTTCTGGAGGGTGTGAGTCTCTGCCTCATTTCTGCTGCAGTGGATGTGATGCTGTCAGAATCCCGAGGCTCTTCACCAAAATAGGGCAGTTTTCCCTCTGCCTCCCTTTTTCTCCCCACCTAAAGCAGTTCTCATCATTCACTGCATGTTCTTCCCGAGACATCAGCAGAAAATATTCAGCGCTCAAAAAGGAACAGCCATATATGAGTAGGATCATTCAGGGAACACGAAGGTATTTACATGTCTGAGCTAGAAAAGCAGTTTCAATGCTATAGGACAATATCTGTATGAAATTACTCATATTACTACTTTACAGGGAGAGAAACTGCCTCTGAGCCTTCCCTGCTGCTGAAAATACTATAGATATTCTGTAAGCACATGGAGAGTCAGTGGTAAGGTCTTTCCCTTTATTTTGACAGATTTTGAAAAGTAAAGGATTCAAAATTTTAAATGCTGTGGTGATGGATTTGGTTGCCTTCTCCTCAGAACCATGATTTATACTTTGGATGGTAGGGAGGTTGTTTTAGGCAAACAGAAAAGGGAAGATCTGGAGATGTGCTCTGGCTGGCTGGAGCCAGGACGTGGTTTTGAATTTGCCAGAGAACAGTAAAAAAGTAAAATCACAAGCCAAAAAAAAAAAAAAAAACAACCAAAGAAACCCCTCAGTGGGCCCCTAGGGTAGCTGAATATGGAGATGACCTCCCTAGACATGTTTCTCCCATTGCTTATCAACTGCATTGAATTTCCCACACAGCTCTGAGGCTCTAAGTGCCATATTTTGGATGGCTTATTTTAATGCAAATTGACCATCCAAATGCTTTTTGCAGTATAAAAATTACAGCCAAGATTAAAGTGCCTTTTAATGATGGCTGCTCTGGTTTACAACCTTGAGACAGCCAGGAGCCTGGGCTTTGGAGAGTATATCCAGGATTCACAGAAAATTTTCTGGTGTGCAGTGGAGATACGGGACTGACAGACAATTTCAGTATAAGACTCTTTGCTCTATGAATCCTACTGAACTTGTGACTCTGTGACATCTCAAAGCACATGAATATACCAGTTGTTGGGATAAATTCCTTAAAATCAATTTTCTTAAGCTTTTTTTGAACTTACCAATACCAAGTCACTAAAGAAAATTACATAAGCATGGGCAAAGACCATACTTTTTAAAAATCTCTTTTAATGAAAGTTCAGGAAGGGTTTAATACAACCAGGAATGTGCACTTCTCCAAAGCATGATTTGGCTCAGGCATCAGCTGCATGTGCTGTGATGGGCATCTTCTATCATCCTTTGGGCTGAAATCTGGAATTTGTGCCCCTTCTTACTCATAAATCCAAGCAGGAGGTACTTGGCTAATTCTGCTGAGCACAGGAGGTTTAGAATGTTCAGCTTTTTATCTTACCAAGGTGTTTGTTGAAGACCAAGGAAAAGGATTATGTGGGAATCCTGCCTGACTGAGCGTGACCAGCGAAGACGGGATCCCTGGGAGCAGTGTGACTCCTTTCCTAGAGCATTAAACTTGTGGGTTATAGTCCTTTCTCATTTTTTTTCCACCTTTGATCATTCCTGTAGGCATCAGCCAGTGCTGGCAGCAGGAATTTGTGCGAGCACAGTTCTGCCTACCTTTCTAATGCTTTCTTCAGACTTTCTTTTGGCTCTCCTTAGCCTGAGTTAATTCTGATCCCCTCCTCCTACTAGTGGAAAACGGCATCACCATATATTGCTTATCTCCTTTCATATTTTAATGAAGGGTATGAAAGATAATGGCTGAATTTGTGTAGCAGCAGAAGAAAGGACTTGGTAGATGACGCTATTGTCTGCAGACACACTGGGTCTCTATAAATACAGAAAGTCTGCAATTATCATTAGAAGGTTTGTTAAAATTGAAAAGTAGAGGAATGCCAGTTATCCATCAATGAAAATCTCTCGCTTCCCCTGTTACTCTTGAAGGAAGCTGGCAAAGTGTTCCCTATTCTGGGTATTGTTCCCCTACCTCCATCCTTTTTCCTTCCTTCCTTCCTCTCATTTCCATTCCTGTCAAAGCCTTGCAATGCCTTCAGCATGATAAACACACTGCTCGTGTTCCTCCTCTCCTATCTCACAGAAAAAGATGAGGCTCATTAAGTGCAAGCATTTTTGTTTAACCCTGATGCATTGTTTCTGTACCATTTTATTTCCTGAACATACCCCAGTGACCGTGGGCTCAGAGTTAAATGTCCGGGAGCTCATGTACATCAGTCCCAGCCTGGAGCTCATGTTCCCTCTCCTCAGAACAGGAGCAGCTCCGTGGGGACCAGCAGTGGCGACTGTCACCTTGTCCTCACAGCTGCACCCTGGGAGAGGTGGGCATAGCACCAGGATCCAGATTTGCATCAGGTGTTTCTTGAAGAGACTGCATCTGCTCAAAGAGCACTTTTATATATATATATATATATATATTTATTTACACACACATACATGCACACACAAATATATATATTTATATATATACACATATATAAATATACATTACATAATATAATTTTTACTACATGTCAAAACCTGGACATAATTCTTGGTGAGATTAGGAAAACTGTTTGGGTTACTAATTTAGATTATTGGAAGCACTCCATTTCAGTACCAACCATTATTCCAAGTTTTGTTTCTATAACCAGGTTCACAGTTAAAGCTTGAAAGGTGAAATGTGGGATTTTGTACTACACGATACACATCAGCACCAAAACATTTGGTCATTTTCAGAGCCTTTTTCCTCTGTTTTGATCTAAGGAATCCAGCAAAACTGGTCTGTTCCCATGAACACATTGATTGTGAAGACTTATTTCCAGGGAATTTATGCATATTTATCCCAGGGAATATATGTGTAATTATGTATATGCATAATCAAAACACATAATTCCTACTCAGCTCTAATTTTAATCTGAAACTTGAAAAATTAGATACAAAAACTCCAAGAAGATTACTCCTGCACTTGCCAGAAGGGCATCTGTAAAGGTAAAGCTTTTCTCACTGTTTCTCAAGCCCCACGCTAAGCCAGGAATGAAGAAATGAGTAAACATACACAGTTGTCTGAACATCATCTGTGCCTACAGAAATGCCTGTTCCTTTAGTGGTACAAGGAGTGACTCATCCCTGCCCTGCAGAGGCACATGGACAGACTGGAAACCCAGGGCTGGCAGCAGAAATCATTCTGTAGCTGCAAGCTCTTCTTCATCCATGGGATGAGTACACTATCCCCTTGGGGAGATGTTTTCCCTAAATCTCAGCATTATTCAATATTGCAGTTTATCCCGTTCTGAGTAAGTGTCTGCTCTGTTTTGGGGCACTTGACTGAAGCATGACAAGACTTCCAAAACTGTGCAGTTTAAAATACAATTTTGGTGAGTCAGTGTTAGACTTCTTTCACAGAGGTTAAAATAATGTCTTTTCCTCTCACATTTTCTTTGAGCTAAAAGCACACCTGGCAGTTACTGCACCTCAGAAGCTGAGGGGCAAGGGGTGAGGTGTCAGAATAATATAACCTAACCTGCACAAAAACTCACCAGTTAATTTATATTGCATGTACATTTTAAGCATCTTCACATTAAAGACCTGGACTCATGCATTGTGGATGACATGGGAATGCCCCAGAACTGTTTGAAATTTAGTCTGGAGCCACAGACCACCAATAATCACATAGCCACATGCTGAAATACCTGCAGTGATGAATATGTAGTACTTACATGAACAGACCTCTGGGGCAGTAATCAGTTCATCTGGGGAAAATCTGCTCTGCTTAATGCTAAATTCATCCCTTATTATAATTTAATATTCTGATGCCTAGGCATCAGTTTAGGATCTAAAATTTAGATATCAGTCTTCAAAATATCCCTCTAACTCTTTGCATGGAAAGATCACTGTGCTGCTCATTGTATTGCCAGTTCTGAGGATGCCACAGCTACTCAGAGAGGCAGAAGCCCCACTTGTGGTCTTTCAAACTCAGAGCGCTCACACTATTGGGTTGAATTTCAGATTATCCTTTTATTTATTTTTCCCTTTTGTCTGAACTGGGATGTTAATCATCAGGGTTATCCAGAAAATACAATATATTCACAAGCTGCTGTGTCTCAAGAGTAAGGTAGGAAAGATAAAATTCAGAGAAATATCAGTAATGCGGTAAGTCGTAGCTACATATATGTAGATTTTTATCCTAACATACATTGCTGGTGTGTATAATAAAGTTGTTGGATTTCTTTTCTCTTCAATTTACCATATGCTTGAGATAATGTGATTATACTAGAATTATATATAATTCCAGTTCTGAAGCACATTTAGCATTGCAGAGGTGAAACTCATTTGGGTATTGTTATGCATCTCATTTCTTCTGAAGCTTTGCTGCCCGAGGCCAGAAACATTTAAATAGGTCAGGGATAACTGCCCTTATCATAATGCCTTTAGATGCTCCTTTATATGACAGCACTTGTTTCACTTTGGCCATCAACTGATCTTGATGTACCCTTCAATAATAATTTAAATTATCCCATCGATCTACCCTGTGATTCCCCCTCACTAAAGTACTGAGTGCAAGGGGAGGAGAGATTTAGAGGCAGCAGAATCATAGAATGCTGGGGGGACCCACAAGGAGCATCAAGTTCAGCTCCCGGCTCTGCACAGAAGAAACTCAAAATCAGCTAGGTTGGCAATAGAGAGATTTGCTTTGCTCTACCAACTGGATGTTCTGGACCTCGAGCCAAGCTGCAGGAGGGGTCCCTGCAGTGGGAGAGAGCCTGGGCCTAATCCTTGGGTGTGCCATGGATGGGACCTGGGAGGTTCAAATGCTGCCTGTAAATACACATATAATGCACCAATGTACAGAATATCCACTTCCAGACAAAAATGGGAGGGTGCAACTTCTGGAGAAATGGGAGGAAAGGACATTGGAGAAATTGATAGGGGAATTAAATGCTTGTTAGGAAAAGTTTGTAACTGAACATTGGAGAAATTGAATTGAACCAAAACCAAACAATGGAGAAATCAGCACAACCCCATCTCTGCCTGTTCTCTCCCCAGTTCCACGGGTGTTCAAGCGTGGGTGGTTTTAAGAGCAGTTCAAGCCCAGACTGACCATATGAACAGCAGTATTTCAGCCAGCAGCACACAGGTCCTGTTAAAGCTGGTTTGACCTGTGCCATCTCTTCACTTGTGACATGCTGGCTAACAAAAGACAATACTAAAAGCAAGATAAAGAAAAATTTGGATATACTAAAAATTAAGAAAATGTGCTTACCTCCTATTTATCCTTGGTGTTTAAACACCAAACCTTTGGGTTTTAGCTCATTGGAGACAAGGAGTCCGTTGCCCAGATTTTTGCAAGCGTGAAAAGGTTTTTGACCAGAGACACCACAGGCACTCTCTGACAGCGCAAGGCCCCTGCCAGGAACATGCAGGCATGTCAAATCTGTATCGTTTCTCTCGTTTAGCATCTGTGGACACATTAATTTTTAACTTCTTTTAAATTGAGTTGCAAGACCATGGTCATTTGGTAGCAAATAACCCCAAAGTGACGGCCCCCTGCGTGTGCTGTGCAGTGCACTGCACTCGATCAGGAGCTCCTCTGACCGTGCCAGGGGGGAGCTGGTGCACGGCTGACCTTTCCTGCAGTAACTTGGGGAATGACTCAGCCGACATAATATTCCCAGGGACAAAATGCCCACTGCAGTTTCATCAGGAAAAGGCGTAAACACCACTAGGCGAGATGGTTGATGGCCACGATGGGCTGTTTGGTCAGTGGGTGGGGCAGCAGGTGGAACTTCAGGAGATCAAATTCCAGCAGTGCAGAGGGAGGCTGGTTGCTATTCCCGGTCTCCTGGGATCTCCGACTTCTCTGCAACACTGCCCCCAGCCACTGCCACTGACATCACCCTGCTCTTCATGGAGCTTTACAGATCATCTTTTTAGTGCTCCATTAAAAGAGCTTTTATACGCCAGTGGTGTATTTTACAGTGTAATGGTAGAGAAACATCACCTTCATCCTTTCTCCTTTCCTAAGCTGTATGCAAGGCTTGAACTCTTTTCTACCTCTCCTTGGGAATGTTGCTTTTCCTAAACTTTTCATTTCATTACCTGACTTGGCAAAATCCAGGTGTGTGCTTTTCCTCTAAATGATCTTTTCAGCTCTGGTAGTTTATCACAAATTTAAACAAGCAATTCTGGAAACTATTTTGTTTAACAGTGCTCCTGATACCATTGCTTGATGGGGGAAACAGTCATTACGTGCAGCAAGTGCTCATTTCTGCAGCCAGTTTTAAAGGAGCTTGGAATGCAAGGTGCAAACACTACCTTTAGAATTAAAACTGAGCATTTACAGAACCTTTGTGAATGCGTGTGGAATTGTCCGGAAATGGCTGTAATGGTCCTTCTCCCTTGGGCAACCTCTTCTGGTTTGAAGACCCCAAGTGTGTTCTGTCAGCTTATGAACAGCGGGGCTTGTGCCAGCTGCATACAGGATTCTCAGTTACCTATTCCTCTAGTTTTGAGTAATTAGAAATGAAAAATAATTTATTTGCCCTCTTCCATTTATTTACGGTCATAGCATCATGCATAGGACATCTCACTTGCAAAGTTAGATTGAAATAGTGCCTTTCATGAAAGATAAAGAATTTTATTGACTATCTAGTTAATGTCCTCCTAAAATCTCCTGCTCTTCTGATCACAGATGACATGTTCAAGTAGTGCAATGTACATTTCAGTGGTTTGAATTCCCCTCAAAGGTTTACCTTGCTCATAGGTTCCTACCAGCCTGTTGGTCTGAGGCTTAAAATAGAGCTGTCAATACTGTTTTTCTTGGAAGAGTGCAGTGCTGCTAAGCTGTTATTCAGTATAAAAAGAGTAGAGCTTCCAAAGAAAACATTCTGTTTAACAGAAAAAATTAAATCAACAACTGGACCTCTCTCCTTTTTGGTCAGGGTTCCCTAAGGGAATCAGTGGTCTCCCAACAACAAAACCAAAAGAATGATTGTTATCTATCCTTGCCCTCCTCAGGCAAAGATGATTTTCTATGAACTTTGTTTGGTAAATGAGAAAAGTGACCATTAGTGACTGCAACTTTTGCATGTGAAGAAGTGGACAGTCTGTGATGGTTCCTTGTGCATCTCCCTGTGGCAGTCACACATGGCTTTTGTGGCTGTGCAGCCCATGAGTCCCACGAGTAACACGGTACATCTGCCTGGGCTTTGGGGGGCATTGCCAGACCCTGGGCCAAGCACTGAGCACACCCAGAACAGCGCTGGGCCACCACATGGGAATGCAGATGTGCAAGGGGATCTTTGTGCACTCTGGGATATGGGTTCCTGTGCCTCTAGCTACTCAGGTTCTCCTGAAATCCATGCTGCTTAAGCACGCAAATTTCTTTAGACATCTTGCAGTCAAAGACTCAGTTCTGGGTCAGGCTATTAGACTATTCTGAGTCTTGTGAAGGTGTCAGTAGGCAAAACAAAATCCTCAAGCAGTTCCTTTCTTCTTTTCCTCATCCTCCTGCATCCTCTTTCGTGTGGCACATTTGCAAGTGAGCTGCCTTGCTTCACAGACAGTTAGGAATATGGTTTTATTCCCCTATGGTAATCTTACATAACATGTTGAGAAAAATTAAATATAATCCTTTATAAAACTTATCTAGTAAGGGTATTCATGGGGCACAGATGTTTATAACTCTTGCTATGTCACTAGAATTTTGTCAAGAGATAAGTGATTAGCAAATGATTAGTCATGTCCCTATTAAAATTTCTTCAGTGCTTTCCAACACAAAGGAAATAGGACCTACCATAAAGGTGCCTATGATTTATGTCACAAGAAAAAGGAGGAATTAAAGGCTTTTATAAATATTACTGTTAACACAATTAATGTCACTAAGACCTTAAAGACCTGCCCATAACTCTGTCAAAAAGCCAGTTTTTTGGCTGTGTCCCTTGAGATTTTAGGTATGACCTTGGAGTGTTTCTCATGAGCAACTGAGACATGAAAAAGAAAGAGCAATGCTTTGCAGTCCTCCAAGGCTTACCTCCTCATAGCTTGCAGGTGCAGCCCTAGAAGCTGAGCTGAGTTCCTCTTCAGACTCTCAACTTTTTCCTTCTTAAATCTCTGCAAGAACTGGAGGCCTAAACCCCCATAATTTCCTCCCAGTTTCTAGAATCCAGATAGGGCTTTTAGGTCATCTTCCATTCACCTTCCCTCTCGTTCTAAAGGTAAGAGTAATGAATAATTGTCATCCCCACAGTACAGATAAGGAGGCCAAAAGATCAAGGGACTTCCTCAAGCTCAAGGAGAAAAGGAAGGAGATGACATGTTCTCTGGCCAACTTGTCTTCCCCTTCAGCCCCCATCACCTTCCTCCTCTTGTTATATCACATTAATAGTACATCTCAGACTTGTCAGATGAGAGATGATTTTAGCTGATCTGTGCTCCTCTCTACCTTTCCAATCCCCTGGGCACAGTGCCTAATTAACATGAAGAGTTGCAGAGCCAGCAAAATCAACACTGTCAGTTCTACAGGTCTGCACCTCAAGGGAAACCCTCCCACATGCTGTCCCTGCTCCAAAAAAGCTTGGAGCTTGGGAAGAGCCTTTCCTGAGAGCAGGTTTCTCTTGCCCTCAAAAATTACCATGGGATTATAAGGAGATGGTCTGAAAGAAGATGAACATGCACACATCTGTAGCACACAGTGCATATACCTATAGCACATCAAGCACATACCTACAGCATGAAAATCCAGGAAAGTTTTAAAATATACCCTTTTATACAAACAGATTTATTTGCTGAATGGATTTAGAGAATGGTTTTTTGCCCTGCAGCCTCTGAGTCCTGGTGTCACTTCCATAAGGCAGCAAGAGCCTTGACTGGGTGTGAGTCCCCTTTCCTTAGGGACTGCAACTGGTCTGTGCCGGAGAGCAGATGAGTGACAAGACATGCATGGGCCTCAGGCAGCTGCAGAAGGGCCATGGCCTGGGGGCAATAGCTTCACCCTCCACTGCCCCAGCTGCCCCCATGGCTGCTGTTCCCTCTGCCACCCCAGATGTGTCCCAGCTTCCTGCTCCTGCATACAGCGAGGTACAGAAATGGCATTGCCACCAGGCAGCACCTCCCTGCAGCTCTCCTCTGGCAGCACTGACTTCCCATTAGTCTCAGTCACTGATTTAAATTGGCTCAAGGAGGCTTTCTTGACATCAGCAGGCTGGACTGGGAGCAGCTTGAAGAAAAAGGGGTTGTCAGCCCAAAACCAAGGTGTAGAGGTGCTCTGAACAGTCATCCGAAGGAGCAGCACGTTTGGCGACTGTAGCAAACCCAGCCATATGGGTGTTTTAGACAGATAATTGCAAATTAGCTTTTTTGGGTTGAGGCATTAAATCCAGCCACTGCTGCCCCACTGCCAGCTCACGACTTTGTTTAAATTTTTATGAGCTCTTCAATGGTTATTAAACTTGGTGCACTTACTATTCAGCATAAAATTGTCATAATATGTCACAAGGAGAGGAAGAATAGACCCTGGTGACGTGCAAGAGGGATGAGGTCCCTGGGCTCTCTGCAGGACCCTGTGTGTTGCAGGTGAAGAGCCAGGGATGGTGGCAGGAGCCCCTCCATCACTGCTTGCCAGGGCTGGTGATTGCCATGCTGCAGTGGCATGGCTGAGTCAGGACAGCAGAAAGCAGGTAAGTTATTTGCAGACTGAGTCATACCAGAAGCAATTGCTTCCCAGAACTAAAACTTAAAAGGGAGTAGGGAAAGAAGGCTTTGCAGTTAAGCAAGCATTGAAAAAAGTGATGGAAAACTACTAAAGTTGGTTGAAAGCTTATTGATGGTTTGGAGCCACACGGGAAGAGGGACAGGGCAGAGTGCTGAGATTAACATCTGGAAGCCTTGACCTGGGAGATAAGGATGATGGCTTTGCTCAGTGTTGAATGGCAATTGTTCCAAGGAGAAGAGGAGATTTCCATTGCTGAGTAAAATCTGCTATTTCCAAAATGTTTACTTCATCTAGGATTTATGGGATTTTTAGCATTATTGCCTCATTATTCTTCACTTGGAGTAGATTGCTCTTTCATGCATTCTGAATCCCACTCCAGCATCCCAGGCCACAACCTGCCACATGAGAAGTATTTTAAGCACCTAAGCTGGGACATATAGACTTATCCTTGCTCTCCCAAGTTCTGTGCATGTCAGGTTTTGTTGGATTCTTCTGAAAATGAAAGGTCTCAGTGGAAATATCTTGTCTCAGGGAACTTCAGCATATGGTGGTCCTGCACTGCACCACATACCAGGCAGGCTCTTGCCCACGTCTGAATGAATGACTAACCTTTGCTTTAAATTTTCTATGCTAATGGCAGCAATGACAGTGAAAAAATTGTTTAAAGTTTCATATTTTGTAGCTGTCTAGAGGGTTCTTGATGAATCATTGAAGTGCAGATTTCCTGTCTGTAAGATCAGGGCATTGCTAAGTTATGCACATTTTAGCTCTCCCCACCAAGTCTCTGAGATTTCTGTTGAGCAAGTACAGTTGTTAAGGTGAAATACAACCTCACAGGCTTATTTAGCTACCCTACCCCCACACCCAGCCCTAGCAGTTTGGAATTCTTAAATCTGACTGACTTCAAGTGGGCTAATCTCTCATGTAACAAGCTTTCTGGTGTGTATTGCAGTTCTGTTGAACACTTCATCTGGCACTTCACATTGTTGTCTTCTTTTAGAGCCTGTGCTTTTTGTTCCCATCTTTGCTTTTCTTTGAACTTGAGCCATTTCTGCCATTGAGATTTCTGTCTGGGTGTAGGAATGTGTTGCCTTTACTCACAGTGAAGGTAATCTTTTCATGCCAGTTTGGAAATAGACTGTCTACATTTCACATTCTGAATTCATTTTCATTGCTTATAAGTTTCTGCACAGATCTCCTCTGTAGCTAATCAGCTTTGCCATCAATTTTGTGTCTGACCATTACCTTTATTCCAATGCCTTGCATAGCTCAGTCCTTCTGCCACAACAATATCTTCAGTGCCCTCCTTGTCATGGCCTTCCTCAGTTATTGCTCAGCTATCAGAGAATCACCAGCTGGGATTTTTCTTGGAGGAAATGGAGTGTTGCATTTGATTTTCACAAGGTCACTAGAGAAAGATGACAACAACTATTCTCACCAAAATATCTATTCAGGTCCTTGATCCAGAGGTGGGATGATATCCCTTTGTATGCTAAAAATTGCTGACTTAAAATAAAAAGATATGTTGTAAGCTCTAACAAATTTGTGGAAGAAAATTTCTTTTGGCAAGGAGGAGATAAATAACTTTTTACATAGAAAGTTAAATGCTCAGTTTTAAAACCCTACACCCAAATTATTTCAGTAAACACACACACACCCCTGAGCCAAAAGCCCTGCTTTTGAAAATCCAGACTCAGTATTGCACTGGACCCAGATAATGGAACTGTTTCTTAATACTGTTTTCCTCTGGCTCGTAAATAATAGAGACAAATGTCAGAGGAGAGGAAAGGAATTGGACATGGAAAGAGTAGAAGATGGAATGTTCTCACTGCAACTAGTGAAAACTTGAAGACATGTTTGGTCTTGTTGGTTGATCCCACCAAGTTCTGTGCTTTATGACAGGTAAACTTTCTGTGTACAGAAAGCTGTTCATAGCAGACACAACATAAGGAGCTCACTCAAATATTCTCTTCCACATATCCTTCACTGACATCCATCATCATTTAGACAAGAGAAAATGAAAATTCCCATTAGACTTCTTTGTTTAATTGCTCTTATTGTTTCTGTCACTTGATGAGAGCTAATGCAATACGTGCAGGATACCCTGTCTATCAGAGGACTGTGACATCCATCCAGGTCATGGAGATGGTGCACCAAAATGGTGCATCTTTGGGGAGGGGGTATAAAATACAGAATTGCTCACTGGAATTATCTGGTTTAATGCAGAGAATCAACCACCATTTATTCACAGGGTCAAAAGCCTGTTTTTGAGACTGCTGATGCAGAGACAATGCTCACCATTTGTTTGCCATTAAAATTCAATTTGTAATCTGTCATTAAAACACTCCTTTGTTCCCGAACCAACTGCTCCCAGAAGCCACACGAAACTACCCGTTCCATACATTAATTTGCTCCCACCTTGGGTGTCTGGGAAGCATATGGAGAAGGCAGAACATCAGGGGGCAGCCAGAAAGCAGCAATGTCTGAGCTGTGGGAGTTCAGCTGCCTTCCTGGGAGAGCTGGCAGGGAGCAGAGCCAGAGCATCCATCCATGTCCCACCGATGGGATGCTGTCCTTGGGCTGGACCCCACAGGAGCCTTAGGGGTTCACAGATGAGAATTCTGAGAGAGCATTTTCCTTTTTTTGCACCTTACAGCTCTCACTAAGGACAATCCACCTCAGATCAAAGTACACAAAATGGTTTTGAAGACATGTGCCAGCCTTAGCAGGGAGCTACCAAACCCTCCAGGCCCACAGTTGGAGCACTTATCTGTACTGAGGCCAAGTGCAGGTTTGGCCTAAAAGTCCGTTTAGGTTTAATCTAGTCAGTTCAGGTCACATCTTATTTTTGTTGTCTTTTTTTTGACAATCACTCCCAGGCAAAATGCGCATTAGAAATAATGGGTAGCTTGCAGGCTGGGCATGTCCCACACACACCTGGTCTATCTGTCTGATACTGATGATGCTGAGCTGCATGCTAAGAGCTTCTTTGCAAGGTTTCTGTAAACACCATGAATGTGGGCAGCACACCTTTCCCAGCAGGATGGAGAGCCCTGCTATGTGTCTATTTGCTTTAAATAAAAGTAATACAGGGTATGACAGGCAGTCAGTGTGGTCTGTATGGCCATATGTCTCTTCTGCCTTGGCCTTGCAGGTGAAGAACAAATCCCTCCATCTTCTGGCATATCCAGGAGCTCAATCTGTCTGCAGGCACATGTACTAAGAGGTGCTGCTGTTCACCACCAAAAGCCATCCTGGAGGACACATCTCTGAGTAAAGACATCTGCACTATGCCCTCCTCCCACAGGTGGGAGGGAGGTGGCTGCAATTTCCCTCTCTGCAAGAATAGACTCAATCCTTCCACCTGCTAAGCATCAGCAGAGGTCTCCAAGAAAGCTACACTGAATACACTGCTTTGATTTTCTTTGACTTCTTTCTATGTAATCAGCTAAACCAACCTGCTGGTGAAATGAAAGCGGACCCGGCAGATGAGAAATGGGACACTGAAAGTTATTTTTTATTATACTTCAGGATTTGCAATATATTGGATCCAAATTATTATTTCTGCAAGTGGGTCAAATCTGCTTCTTCTATGAGGGAAAAGAAGAAAAACATAGCAAGAGTAAATTTCTGCTCAAATTTCCAGAACAGCTAGAGCAAGGGTTTCCAGGGAGCAATGACTACGTAAGGGACATGGGTAGTTTCAGGAAGTACATGTAGGATAGGCTCTGACAAGGGACAGTTGTCACATGAGGATACAGATGGCAGTTCTAATGTCTACAGTGACTTCTACATGTGAATGCATCATCATTCACAGTGTAACCCAACCAACCATACGAGGAGTCAGCATATGCCAGCCTACATATTGCAGGGCTTTTGAGGTTTTCCAGCTCTGCTGTTTGTCATCTTAGAGACGCTTTTCTTAACCACTTGCCTGCTGGTGGCTGATGAGGCTCCTTGGCACCAGGATCTCCTGGGGTGTCCGAGGACCAGCCCAGAGCACTGCAGGGGCTTTGACCACCCAAAACTGTGCCTTTCCACACTAAGTTGCTGACCTTTCCTCCTTGCAGGTGTTGCACACTTTCTGAGAAACACACTGTCAGTAGTGCTGGTAAGATGTTCACGTACAAATCTTCTAGATGAAAAGGACAGTTTGGGTGACAAGAGTGGTAATTTGTCTCTGCTGGGAATAGGAAAAGCAACATTTGGCACCTTGGCGTTTGTCCTTGATTTCTTTTTAAAGAATTCTGTCCTTCCAAGTACCTCTCCTTGTTTTTTTTCTCGCCATCTGAGAAATGGAGCCCCATGAAATTATGCATAACAGACACCAGAATCAGAGGAAATCTGCAGCAGGATTGATGCCCTCCAAGCTTGGAGCAGATATCACCAGGACTTTCTGAGTGACTGCTGCATTCATGCAGGAAGGCTTCTGCCTGACAAATGTGTTTGAATTCTCTGAGTACATCGGGGCATTACTAGATAAGTATGTAATAGAGGACATCATCTATCATGATTTCAGGGAAGCGTTTGACAGTGTGCCACAAAGGGAGTATGATTTACAAAGTAAGTATAAGGAAACTATTGATATCACTTACAAATCAGATTGGCAGTTTGAGGGAGAGGATAGGAATGGGACATAAAGCAGAAGCAGAAGGCTGGACAAAGGCTGGATTTTTCCAAATAATGTTCAAAGTAAGCCTAATATAATCTCCCTGAGTACCTGGGACAAGGAGAAAAGAGAAAGAAAATGCGTAGAAGCTGAGCAAGCCTGACTGAAATGAAATTGCATTCCAATATTCAGCAAGGCAAGGGAATAGGAGGCAAAAGCAGTCAGGAACCATACTCCACGAGCCATCCATAAAATCTAATTTGGAGAGCAGCTCAGCACAGCAGACTCCCACAGGACTCTGCAGCCACTCTGCATCAGTGACAGGACTGCTCTGACCCTGCTGGGAACAGCCCAGCCAGTAAATATGGACAGAGTCAGTATATTGCTATTGCAAAGTAATCTAGCACTGGATTACTGAAAGGCACATATGAAAATCGAGTTACAAACAGGCTTTGCTAAAGTATCTGACTGTCTTTGGCACAGACATTTAGGGAAGGGTGCCTGGGTGTCCTGATTTGCATGTATTTTGCAAAAATCCCCTCTGCCATGAGTTGGTCCACTCACAAAGTCCATCTCAGCCAAGGGAGATATTGGGCAAATGTAAAACAGGGGGATTTAGTCAAGATCCTGGTAGCACTGTTTGGGTAAGAGGGATGTTTCTGTTGTCAGGTGGAGGGATTTAAACACCTAACCCTCTTAATCATTGCACAACTCGTACACACAAGTGCTGGTGCACTGAGGTGAGCACACTACGCTCACGGACATGGACAAGCTTTCCTGAGCCTCTGCCAGGGCAGGCAGCAGGGAAGCATCACTGGAGTTCTTTTGGATGGAAACAGCTGGCAGATTGGACCAGAATGTCTAACCAAGAAAGATCACTTGGAAGAGGAAGGCAGAGAACTGCACATTTCCTAGGACCTGAAAGACACAGTTGGGGTGTTATCTGTGGCGGCAGCTCAGGAAACCTGCATCAGCCTTGCTTTCCTCCTCTGTTAGGGCAGAAAGCTCTCTGAAGGGGGACTGTCTCTTTCTGGGGAATTGTGCCACAGTTTTGCAAATGGGCTCCTGGCCCTTGTGGCTGCTGCGCTGCTACCAAGCAGTGCCATCCCTGATGGGTTCTGGAAAGGTCCCTCCTGGCTCTCTTGGAGTCAGCTGGTCAGGAGCAGTGCTCCTGCCTCTGTGCTGCCTGGGTGGGTGGCAAATGTCCACCAGTGCCTGCAGCACACAGTTCAAAATGGCAGAGGGAAAGGCACAACAAGAAATTTCCCATTTTAGCTCCTGAGAGGCTGAGGGTGCAAAGCCTACAATTTGTGCTTGTTTTCTGTTTTTTTCCACTGCCTGATTATTGCCAAGAATTTCATATAGACACAGCAATTTAGTTAGATTGATGGCCCTTGTCTCCCTAGTGACAAATGTAATGCCTGCCAGACACTTGGCTCTAAACTGTCTTTACAATCATTCTGCTTTTTTAAAAATTTAAATGCCCACTAGAGAAAAACTTCGTTTGTCATTTAGATTGGCCTTGGCTAAATTAGTTCATTCCTGAGCAACTATAAGGCACAAAATGAGTACACTAGTCTGAGAGGCATGGAGGCTTCTCATAAAGAGCAGGTACAGGGTGGATTGAAATTCACATCAAGGAAAACCATTAGAGAAGAATTTGGGGCAGGAAGACAATGCTGGAAAGCAGATACATACCCAGCAAGCATGTCATGAGAGTCCAGGCTGCATCACAAGGACAGTGAAAGACAGAGGATGGCATCAGTGAACAAGGGTCCTCCTGCAGGCACCAGGAGCAGTGTCACAGTGTCTCTCTGAGGTGCTGGGTGAGCATTAAGAGTCTTATGAAGCCGCACAGCTCGCAGAGGAACCTTCTCCTTGATTTAAGGGCACCAGTGTACAAACCACTTGTGGGAGCAACAGCAGTGTCTGACCACCCAGGCTTAGTTAGCAGTGTATGGGGAAAAGGGAATACTCATTTTAGAGCGTGTAGGATCAACTGAATGCTTGAAGCACCTTCCTGAGTGTGTCAGAAATATTAATTGCTGGTGCCTCGTGAGAAATTGTATTTGATGTCCCTGATTTTATACTGAGTAAAAGGGCAGGTGGGGACCAGAGACCCACTGTACGAAGTGCTGACACAGATGCTTCACAGGGTTAGGTCTCCAGTTAGGAGCAAACGCTACCCATACCGCCAGTGCAAGGAGACTGGTTTGTAGCTGCTCTTTGCTCCTCGATCCTTGTGAGATGCCTGACACCAACCTCCTGAAGGCCTTTACCTGCATTCTGCTGCCCACAGGGCTCCCATCCCCCTCCTGCCACAGGCAGAGCTGGGCAGTGTGTACTGGAGCCATCCAACCCCTGCTAGTTGCATGGAGCATCTTCTGCACGGGCTTTGTGGGGTAAGAAGACTGAGCTACAGTCCATGTGGAGTGATTGCCTCTTGAAATCTGTCATGTCAGGCCAGTTTCTGTCTCCCAAGAATGATTCATCTGAAGTGAATGAGCTGGTTTTGACCAAGCCCTTGAGGAGCAAGATCAAAGTCTATGCCTTAAATAAAAACAAAACTAGAAGGTTCCCTGAGGGGCTGAAAATATTTGTTACTATGAAAAGCATTGCAACCTGTCAACTTCCAAGTCCTTTTATTTTCATGTAACTTTAAAAAAAAGAAACCGAGTTCTACACATTCAGAAATACACTTCAAGAATTAATCTCTTCTTAGCTGGCACTTTAAATGTCGACTCTGAGCCTAGAGTAAATTTTCACAGGCAAGTTATAAAACCTCTGAAAACAGGATTTAATAATGGTAATGCTGACAAAGCCTCAGCCACAGCAAAGCTGGGAGGTGCCTCTGTGTATACCCACCGAACAGACAGGCTGGGAAACAGATGAGGGAGAGAAAATTTATTGTTATTAGCTGGGTGCGCTTCTGAAAGCTTCATAATTCAGAGACCTTCCTTTTCAGACAGATAAAAGTCTGGATCTAGAGACAGATTAATGATTCTAATTTCTCCATCTGTGTTATTTCATTAGACCTGCTATGGCAAACTGGTATTGTGGTTGTTAATGGGCCCTGTGTACCTACTTCTCTATGCGTCACACGCAAAATGTGCTCCATCATGCCCATCAGAATAACTTGGTTAAAAATACCAAAACTGAGCCTGATGTGCCTGTTAGTAGGGCAGAAATGAAAAATATCTGGCAGGAACTGAGCGTGAGCAAACAGGAATTCACTTAGACTAGGGGAGAAAGTATGCTCTGATTTAGCATTTAGCTCGGGTCCATGTTTTATGCATGTGCCTATAGAACGGAAAAATTCATTGATTTGCTTCACAACTAGTTTATGTCTTGATGGAGCAAAGCATGTAAGTGCCTGCTTAAGTCTATTCCCATTCAATAAAGTGTTTAAGCATCTGCCTATGTCCCACTGATACTACTATAAGATTTCAGTGTCTACTTAGAATGAAATGTTCTCCGAAGCTTTCCTGTGCTGAGGCTTGATGTGTGCTGGTGTATTCTGGACACAGCTGATCACACAGACTAAAGATGCAGAAATGAAGACCAGAGTGGTCATTACCTTGCCTCCACATGATGGCTTGCTCAGATAAAACTCTGGGGACGTATTTTAAAGTGTTACCAGAACATACACAGGGATTTATTTTTGAATCTTTCTCAGGTTCTCAATCATGTGAGTAGTTCATCCCTAGAACCAGCAGAAATTTGCATGATCAAAACTAGTATGGGAACGGTCCCCATCGCAGTGATGGGTGTGAGAAAGCCAGCAGCACAGCCTCTGAGGTTATCTAAACCTCTGCTCTTTTTTCTTTTTCATCTGCAATAGTCTGGGAAGGGATTTTTCTCAGAGTTACTTCATCTTCAGGATGTTTTTTGCAGCTCATTGCTGTATTTAAGGCAGTGCTGCAGGGTGCTGCTTTACATGGGTGGGAGAGAAGGGGACTCATGAGCTGCTCCTGCACAGGGTTGTAACACACCATGGTCTGATGTAACTGAGGATGATAGCAAGGGAAACTCTAAAAATACTTGTCATCATACTTGTGAGACTGCCTTATTTGGGAAGGAGGCCATGGCAAGCTCCTGGGACAACTCGCCACCCCACAAAGAAACATGTTTGAAGAAGGCAATGAGTCTGCTGGCAGCACCAGGAAATCTGTGCAATATTATCAATCCACCCCCACACACATCAGAAAATAAAAAAAAAAAAAGGTAAGAAAATATGGAATGCCAATTTTGAGGATCAAAGTCCCCTATTATTTTTGCTCACAATGTCTATGAATGAGAACTGGACGATTTTGCAACATGAAGTTCACTCTTCCAGCTCTGATGGGACGTGCAGGGCTCAGTCCTGATTGGGGCACATCACAGTGTTGTCCTCCCCACTGTTTCTTGGTTTATCCTTAGCAACAGGCAGCTCAGCAGAAGCAGCACCTCTAAGAGTCTGACCTGCACGCTGACTGAAGAAGAAAGTTTAGAACTGGTGACGAAACCTTGTTGCTTTTTCAAGCTTTGTAACAGCTTTGGGAAAGGTTCTTGCTTTTGCTTTCTCCCATGCAATCGGCACAGAGATTAAAATTTACTGTTGCTGCTATTTCCAGAGGAGAGTTGGGAGATGAACTGAGGTTTCCTTTTCCCAAGTGCTTTTTGGTGTTGACAGTGCGGAAGAGTCATCTGTGACAATTCTGTTTTTTCTGTCAGTGCAGCTTCCTACATGGGATTTATTTTTACAGGCAGGATCCTTCAGAATATTTCCCTTTTTTAATTCCATTTTCATTTAGCAAAGGAGCTTCTGTGGGTTGTCCCCACTCAGACATTTTTATACCCTCTAGAAAGCTGAGTTTCCGTGCTGATTATGGGCGTGAATCGCCATCTTCTGTGCTTTGCAACAGAATTATTTTAACCCCATATCAGTGTCGTGGATTTCAACAGGAATTTTGCCTTGGTCATTACCAATGTCAGTGTACACAGAAATTTGAATTGCATGCAACAATGAAGCTTTTTCTGAGGTGTGACATCCATGGATTACTGGACTGTGAAATTCATTTATCAGACAAAGCATTATCATCTCTTCTCTTCCTTATGGTCGTCTTTCTTCCTCAATCTTATGTTTATTTTCCATATCTAATGTTATGTTAAAATTGTAGATAACTTGGGGCAAAGATTGCCATGTTTTATTAGGAATATTGAAGTCATTTCTGAATAGAACTTATGTACAAATGCAAATATTTACATTTTAGGGAGAGGAATACCTCTGTAATAGCAACTCTAAGCATTCAGCTGTCCAGGGGCTCATTAGACCTCTGTGCTTCCTCGAAGTCAAATTAAATGGCGATCACCAGTGAGTCCTTATATCGTGTAACAAACCTTTCCACGGGGCATGGGATTACACAGTCACTGTGCCATATATAGTACTAGGGTCTGATGTGGTTTTTCAATGTCTGCCATTATATTTCAGATACCAAGGAAATAAAAACACGTATTTCCATAGAAACCATAATGCGTGCTGAATACTGCCCTTAAGTATGCAAATATAACTTCTAATATAGTCAAATGGGGCTGTTACTATATTCTAAAGAAGAATTTGGTGCCATATGCTGATACATAAATGTCAATCAGTTACATATATACCAATATCTGTATTTTAACTACGATTTCTACTTTTGAATGGTGCATGACAATGCCTACACAGCATGACTCAGTGAGCACCCATGGCAAGGGGCTAGCTGGGCACCAGGATCCAGCCTAAAGGACTTGCAGGGAAGGGGACACAGGTCTAGCACAGTCCCACTCCCACGTGCACACTGAGGAACCTGCACTGCTTAAAATTAAAGATTTAAAAAGAGATGTCATTGCACAGCCTCTGATAGTCACAAGATTACAGAGCTAAGGAGAAAAGTGGAGGGACTAGCAATGTCTGCTGCAGTGTAGTCTGTTGTCTCTGTTATTCCCAGGCAGAGCTCTAATTTTAACTCATCATCACATCTCATCTTTCCCCTCATAGGACAAGTGCAGTTGCCATGTGCCTTCTCTGAAACCCTTTCAGCACACCTGAAACTTTTTGGATTGGAATGAAAAGCTCTCATTCACTATAAACAATTTAATGGTTTTCTCTCATTAAAAATTCAGGTCAGATTTTACAAGGGGAAAAAAAAAGTATTCTTTTAAATGAAGCATCTGATAGAGGTTTGGTACTGTTAAGACAAAATGCTCTAAGTTTCCAAAAACTTTGTATTTTTAAAATTGGCAAAATGTCATATTTCCCCCTATTTTATTCTTCCCTGTTCCCTGTTTTTTTCAGCTGGAAGTTTCATATTTTTTCCCCTTGGAAATACACCTTGTGCAGAGATTTTAATAGTTATTTCAGTGAGTAAGGTCACTATCCGAAAGATCATTTTTGCTACATGCAAAAGGCTAAAACCCCAGCAAACCCCAGAAGAAAACATGGCAATAGGTGGATGCTGCTCCTTAATAATCACACTATTATTTACAAGTATTTAATTATCAGTTTTGACTGGGAACAAAATAAGGATAAAAGTAAATTATATGTTATTTGTTGGAGAACATGCAGTTTTTGCTTTAAGTAAGATTTTGTCTAAGTTTACTTACTGATTTTTAAAAACATTAATTCTGTTATAAACTGTTGTTCAGGTAAAAAAAAAAAAAATTGAATTTTTTTAGTATGTTTCACTTCCAAATCTGTTTGAAGGCAAAGTTAATTAATGAGAGTGAGCAAGAACAGCATGTGAAAACACTGCCCCAAATTAGAGCCTGAAAGTCACTCTCTCTTAAGGCCCCCCTGGTCACACTGACGCTTCATTTTTGGGGGCTCAAAGACAGGGAATCAACCCTTATCCTTCTCTGGGACATTGAAATACTTAATGTATCCCTTACATGAATGCTTAGAAAATGAACCATCAGTTCATAGACTGGCTGCTGGATATTGACATTCCATTTTCTCTGTTATTCTGGCTTTTATTAACTCTTATAAACTTCAGTCCTTCAGGTTCAGCTTCACAGAGCATCTTCTAGGACAGCTGGGCTTTCTCTTTGTTGTAAATAGTCCTGCAACAGGCTCTGCAGTGTGCTAAAACCCAAAAAATCAATATGTGTTCTAATAGACAGGAACAAATCGGGTCTTAAAGTGTAAATAGGGCTGTGTGAAATACAATAAAGTAAATTTAAGTAGTGAACTGTATTAACTGTGGTGATTATTCTGCATTCAAGGAGAATAATTTATGTAATGATCGTCAGAGCTGTTGGACTTTCCACCACAGATCTTGCAGGTCATCGACTGAGCTGGCACGTGAACATTTCCAAAGGTAAAGAAAATCTTTTCAATCAGACTGAGCCTCATTATTCTTTTCCAAGCTGTCTCACCTCCACTGCACAGCTGAATCCTGCGGGATGGTGTCTGCAGTCTGGGAGCAGACCTGGCATTGCCTCAATCCCTTGGGCCAACAGCCCCATCACAGCGCAGGAGCTGCAGCCACGGAACCACCGACCATGATTTATCCACCCCCTCAGCTCAGGGCTGGTTTTCTCCACAGCAGATGTAAGAGAAGAAAGACCTTTGAATGTGGCTTTCTTTCTCTGGGATGCATTTGCCAAAAAGACCGTGATTTTATGCTAATAAGTAACAGGCAAATGCAATTCCAAAGTAGTTGGGTTTTGATTAGAAATGCTCTTCTAATGGAGAGTGGCTTTGGATGAAGTTTTGAAATCTGAAGTGATTCATTCTGAATTACTCATTTCTCCATTGTGTCAAAATAGTTTATTTCATAATAGCTCGGAGCTGTTTCACCTGGACTTTGATATAGCAGAATATTAGCTGTAATAATAGGATAAATACCAGACTATAGCTGTTTTCATGTTACTGGAACAGAAGTCAGTGCTGTATCAGAAATATGTAATCCAGTATTAATGAAAAGAAATGCTCCCATGTTCCCAAATCAATTAAAACAAAAAAACCATGTTTACAGGAAATTTTTGGTTGTGTTTTTTTTTTTCCCATTCAGAATGAAAACAAGCCTCAAGATTTTCTTCAGAGCTGAAAACCTCATCAGTGTCCCCAGAGATTGCCATGTTCACTGATTCAGCTGCTGAAGAGTTAGATCAAGTTTTCAAACCCTGAGCATCTTGCCAAGTCTCTGAGCCAGCCTCTAGCCTTAAGGTGGCTTTTGGGGGCCTTCACCCAGGGCTCTTTGTTAATTTATGGTACTCACAACTTCTTGATGTGATTGACATGTAACACAAGCAAAAAGGTAGGCTGGTAAAGAGAAATCTTATTGCAACAGGGAAGAAAAATTTTGTTACCTGTATGGGTAGCATGGATAGATAGCGCATAAATTTTAAAATAATAAACATCAGCAGAGGTAGATGTAGGAAATGTGCCTTATGAAATAAACAAATCAAGAATATTAGACGAAGTCAATGACCCCTAAAAGGAAAAGGCGGATCTACTCTCCCTCAAATAATTGCAGGAACTATCCCAGTTTTTTTCAAAATGATGCCCTCACTGTTACAAATGTAACATGTGGCTTGTTGATCTTAAAAAAAAAAAAAAAATTAATTGAAGTAAATTGTTCAAATGATGCTTCTGAAATTAACTTGCTATTTTCTCTGTAAACATCTGAAGGAATTTCTGTATTTAAATGACATATACTGTATGAGTAATGTCTTTTTTGTTTTGAAATAGTCTTCTAGCATTAGTACTTCACAAAATAAGGTCAGCTAAAGGGATTTCTAACTGACAAATCTGACTTTGTTTTAAGGCATGGCCATTAGACTAATGAAAATCCATTGTGGCCAATACCTTGCAGCTGATTTTGATCCTAAGTGCACTCTACAAAGCTGTTTCCATTGCCAGCTCTGTAATACCATCCTGGCAACCTGTCCAGTTGCATTTCAGTAATTTCTGCATTTTTGCAATGGTCTTCCTACGTGGGGTTAACTTGGCCTGACCCACAGAGGTAGAGAGTAACAACTGACTTGTTTCTATCTAAGGTTAAAAATTAAGTGAACACTGTCTAATGATAATGTCCTTTGTTCAGCTGTTTTATTTCACCATAGTATTGCCAGGCAAAGTGACATCTGACACAGGAAGTGTTTTGACAGCTGAGTTCGGAAACCAACATGGGATGTACAGGACTGAATGGCCTGAGGCTTGTTTTATTAGTTTTAAAATTGATTAAAGCTGAAAATCAAACATTTATTTTCCAGTTAAAAAGTTAACTCAAATTTATTTATTTTAAATCATATTTTGCATTCCTTCAAGATCCAAGTGCCCTCACCTGTGACAGAAAAAATGCAGCTTCAGTGGTCCTGGGCATCAGAACCAACCCCCTGGCTTGGTACAGAGCCTCCTTTTACAGCATTTTTTTAATTACATTAGCAAAAGCAGAAGGGTCCGGACAGATTTTAAGCCCTGCAGGATCTTCAGAATCCTCAAGGAGAGAAAAGCAGTGTTGTGGGGAGTCTTCTGCAGATAACTGAAGGATCTTGGCAAAACTGAGATGCTTTAATAACAGATGGTGAGGAATTGGCTTAGCCAGTTCACTTTCCATCATTTTTCAGTGCGGAAGATCCCTCCACATGACATCCTGTGCTGTTGTCTCAGATCTATTATTAAACAGCTCTTGTAGTGTGTGTGCTCTAGTCCCTTCCTCAGGAGATGGTCTAACGGGATCAGGATTTGATTTCCACACTGGTGTGTCTGGCTGAGCCATCCCACCTCTGGTAGGTTCACAAAGTGGAAACATTTGACTCTTCTCCCAACACAGCCAGAGTTCCAACCCAAACCAGCAGAGAAATGCAGAAGCATCAAGGTGTAGTCACTGTGTATCAGGCACTACACCTGCTTCTCGGCTTCTTTGTGAGACCAAAGTGCTCTGTACAGTTGGTTGTTCTGTGACACTGGGGCTCTTTTATCTTTATCTGCATAACAGCAAACACGAAGGAGAAGGGTGATAACAGAAGGATGACAGTGACACTGTTCCTCTGGGTACAAGCTCCAAGATGCAGCATGACCACTTTCGGCTCCATGTGCTATAGAGCGAGAGACAAAACCAGCTCAAATCCTGCATTTGAAAAGAGTGTTCTTGTAACATGCAACACAATGTCACAATCCAGTGAGAGCTGGAGAGAAAAACTGCCCTGGCACTGGGTATGGGGGCCAGCATCTGTGCCAGGACCCTCACTTCTGCTCCACACTGGAATTCCCTGAGATTCCAAGTCTTTATGAAGACATTTGGGCTTGAAATGGCCAAGGGACAATGAAAGTGAGCAGGAACTAGCTCATGGTCAGTTAGACACCCTGGGAAGAAAACACTCCTTTCAGCTCTTGAATTCTTGGACAGGTTTATAGGACATATTAAAATTCTGCCCATTAAAAATGACATTAATATACAGCATAGGGAAGAACCACAGCAACTAATAACACACAGGAGGCACATCTGTCCTTTCAGTCCCACTCCAAAGGCCAAAGAAGCAGAGTTGAGCCTGAAGTCCCTAGGAATGATGGTATCCTGTATCCAAGTTGAGTGACTAGAACAGTAGCCATGCCCTGTTATGCCAGAGCTAAATCTATGTCCAAGTATTGGAACAAATCCAAGGGTTTTGTGCCAGCAGTGATTGAAGGAGGTTTTTTTCACAGTTCTATATCTTCTTGTTCTGAACCTTGAAAGGAAATGTACCAGCCTCGGGCTGGAAAGAACATAATAATGGCCTAGCAGGGGTACAAAATAGCCCATGTACTGCTCTGAATGGTAATGTGGCCCTTTCTGAGTGCTGGAGCACATGAAGGTGATCCAGGTGATGCTCCAAAACTCTGCCAGGCAGGTGGCTATGGGCAGCAAGCAAACCTAGGCTGTGGGAGCTGTGAAATTCCACTTCCAGAGGAGTCTGAGAAAAGCAGGTTTAAAAATAAGCAATCAAGCTGGTTTTCTTTGTTAATGACTCAGTGATTCACCCAAGATAGCATATTTCAGCTTTGAAGGGCTTCACTCTTGGGAGTAGCTTTCTTTGGAATCCATTGTTTTGAATGAAAATGGGAAATGCATCTAAAACCAGTACTGATGAGACTGTACCCGCTGTGTCTAACTTCGTTTATTCACCTTATTTTCCCTTTTTCTCCTCTTCCTCCTCAATCATAGTCCTACTCAGTCAGCAGCAGCTCCCTGCCGGGGGAAATAGACCTTTTGCTCTTGTCTGACCTTTCAAATTGCCGACCACCACCCCCTACACTGCCTGCTTTGACTGGGAAACAGAGACATCAAGTGATCTCTCAGTCTTGTGTAATGTTATTAAACTGGTGCTGCAAATTGCAGTCAGGGAAGTTTCACTGTGGCTTTTCTCCCACGGCTACAACAGGAACAAGAAGGACCAGAGGGAATGGACATGAAACATCCCAAATTGCTAGTGAGAGCTACAATCCACATGAGGATGGCATACAAAAATCCAAATGGTAGACTTTTGGAAAATACATTTAATTCCCATCTTTGCCCCTGGTCATGCGAATAATGCTGGGCAGAACTTCTGGCCAGCCTGTGCCTCCATTCTCCAGTCTCAAGTGGTGAGTTCCCATGTGTCTCATGCATGACTTAACTTCCCTTTCACCAGGTACAAAATTCCCATCGAGAGGAATGGAGTAAGAGATTCTAGACTGATTTCTCCATACACACAAAACTGTGATGAGGAGGAAGTCAGTAAACAGAGGAAATATCTTAACTAGAGCATCTGGTCCAGCTGGAACAAGGAGCTATGCTTTCAGAGCTGCAACCCCATCTGAGCTGAAGATAGAGCTCCAAAGTCAGACTGGACTCAGTAGAGGAACAGTGTGGGAATAAAGACTCATTTCAGGTCGGTTTTGTTTCTACTTTTATTCTCTTTGCAGTGCTCAGCCCACACAGCCCTACAGTGGTAAGATTTCAGAGCTGAAAAAGAGCTTGTGTTGTGTCTTTTTTCAGCTCTTAGAGATGATGTTGACCAAGACTACCTCTCCTTAGAGGTCTCATCCTTTTTATGTCATTACACAACACAGGAGTCAAGCAACTTCACCCTTAAACTCTCTTGATGAGCAGATAAAGGAGTTAATTATGAGCTAAACATCAGTGGATCTACTGTACAAAAATCCAGGGATGCAGCAACCTCTAGGGCTGATCTATTTGACCACTGTCATGGTCTCATGTAATTTCATATTCACTTTTTAAACCATCTCCCAAGCTTCTGCTCACAGGGATCTCACTGTGTGATAATGGAGGAAATGCAGAGTTTCGCAGAGGAACAGGGATGCACTAAATAACCCCTGCCAACAGCAGGCTAGTTCACTGCCAGCTCCAGATGGGTTTTTTAATCAAGCAGTGCAATATTGATGGCCTCTGCTCAAGCTCTTTTACTAATTGCCTTTCAACATGAACTCAGAAAAAGGTATGATAAATCCAAATTTCCACCAAACATAAGGCTGGGATGAAGACATATTTTGCCAATGAACAGGCAAAAGATAGAAAGCAAGCAAGGAATCTTGACACTTAAGGCTTTCTTTTGAAGATGTTTTCATCCCGCTCCTCTGGGCCTTGAAATGCAAAATTTAACATCTTTTGATTTACCTCTTTTAAAAGGAGCTGCCAAGGCCTTTCCTCCTTACCCACAGTTTTAAGGCAGTCTTTAACACTTCCAGAGGAGCTGTATTAAGCATTCAGTGCTCTCTACTCATTTCCATTATGTTTAGTAAGCAGTTAGTATTATTAAGTTGTTGCTATTTCTCAGTATGTGCTGTGCACGTTCTCAGATCTTCCGCACTACTCTACAGAAATATCTGAGCAATTTCAGTTTCTGGAATTCGTGTTTTAAACTGGCATTAGCATAAATATGATCATAACTCTAAACTGCTGAGATATGTTCAGGAATTACAGAAAGTTTGGAACCTGCTGGAAGACCTTTTCCAACTTACCTGCCGTTTCTAGTAGAAAATATGCATTAAACAACCTATGGATGAAAAGGAGGAGATATTTCAGCTGACATTTTTTTACCAGCTGAGTTAACTCTGTTCTGTTCTCTAACTCTGAAGAAGATGACACTGTTTTCAATTATACACTTTGTACCATGTTCCTGAGGGTTATCACTAATCCACTCTGTTCTTGGAGATTTTCTGAGTTTGGACTGTGCTGCAAATTGGAATGAACAAAGATAGTTCTCTTTTTTATATCAGTTTATTTCTCTTTATGTTTGCTTCCACTCAGAGGCCTTTTCATGCCCTCTCTCCATTGTCTGCCACATTTTCAGTCTTACAAGGAGAGTAAGGAAAGCCCTTCCCTTTCAGCAGCTGTACCTCATTGTGTGATTTCAATGTTAAAACTGCTGCAGAGGAGAAGGGTTGGACAGACACTGACTGGCAGAGAGTCACTACAAGGTTTGGGTTGGATGGTGCCTGCTGCCCATGGGGAGATGGAGGAGGATGAACTGGCAAAGCACTGGTGAGAAATGCTGCCCTGCGACAGCTCCTTGGGTTGAGAAAAACTCATTTGCAGCGCATTCCCTGTAGAGATGGCACAAGAGAAAGCACGTTATGATCACCAGGTGATGGCCCTGAAAGTGTCCGAACAAGCAACAGAGAGGGGATCTGATGGCAAAGCAGGTGAGGATGGGCACTGCTGAGATGTGTTTGCAGAGGGGGAGCCATCCTGAGTTTGTGTCTGAAGCCTGACCACATCTGAGCTCGAGGAGGATTGCAGGGAGATGCCAACTCTGCCCCAGGACAGAGGGCACCACACGTGTCAGAGCCTCTTGGGGCTGTGCAAGGATGCTCACCCACTAATGCTGAACATCAGCCCCCTCCCACCAAACGAATGGAAGGAAGCAGATGTGATGCTGTGGAGGTGTCTGCCACCTCTAAACATTCAACAACTCACTGTCCAGCTGTGCCTGCACATGTTGCCCCTTCCAGTGCTTGGACTCATCCAGAGCATCCCTTGTTAGAACCCTCGCTGTGCTCTGGGTGATCTGCCTGGCTGTCCTGGGGTCTGACTGCTTAACTGCATTAAGGGACAGTAATTTCCTGGTGAGACAGCCAACAATCTCCCGCATTTCGAATTTTCTGTTTAATTTAATTTTCCGTTTAAATTAATGTTGTTTCCTCTATGCTTGTCTCAAGACAATCTCTCTCCCCTAGAGTCTCCCTGGGTTTTCTGCCTCGAGCAGGCTGATGGTGGCTCTGCAGCTTTTGGTGGAACACTAGGTCCCTGGGTGATGCTGCCAGCAGAAGGGTGCAGAAGTGCTGGGCATCTCCCTCCATTCTTCTCCTTGCTGGACCTGGAGAGTCAGAGCATCAGGCTTTTGGCTTTCACTGTGCAAGGGGAGGGAGAGTTTGACACAGATCTTGGACACACTTAACTCTTCTGAGCACCAGAGAGGTACACACTCCTTTCCAGCATGTCCATGTCATGCTCTGAGAGGATGGCAACTCCGCTTTGTCTTTCTGTTTCCATAAGCCCTGTGTTTGGGAGGAGAAAGGCCTCAGTCCTCCCATGCAGTAGAAACTATGGTTCCCTTCCTGTGAAAGTCAGCAGGTTTCTTGTCCAGAAACCAAGACTGTCATAGAATCACAGAATCTTAGAATGGTTTAGGTTGGAAGGGACCTTAAACATCATCTCGTCCCAACCCCTCTGCTATGGGCAGGGACCCCTTCCACTAGACTGGGTTGCTCCAAGCCCCACCCAACCTGGCTTTCAACACTTCTAGGGATGGGGCAGCCACAGCTTCTCTGGGCAGTCTGTTCCAGTGCCTCACTAACCCTCACAGTAAAGAAATTTTCCTAAAAGCCAACCTAAACCTACTCTTTTTTCAGTGTAAAACCATTTCCTCTCGTCCTGTCATTACACATCCTTGTAAAAGCCCTTCTCCAGAGACCTAAAGGAATACCCCCTGGGTATGCTTCCCAAAGGTTCCCAGGTGCCACACAGAGTGGTGGTAGGACAGGCAGGTCTTGACTCATTTGGGTAGTAGCTGTGGGTGAACCCCTCAAGGTGAATGGCTGTATCTTTGCTCTCTTTTTTTTAAAAAACAAATTAAGGCCACTTTTTTCCCCAATTTCTGGAAAACCTCGGTGTTAACCCATCTTTGTAAATGGCTATTCAAATGTTTGACTGCAACAAAAGCAGTCTCACACAGTATCTGCTGTGTTTGCATCAAGCCCTGTGGGGGGCTGTAATTGTCATTATGCAGAAACCACTCCACTCCTCAAGATGAGAATGCAGAGCTAATGGGGCTTTCAAAGAGGGCCAATTCACTGATATCACTGGAAGTCTCAGAGGTCAGGCTTCCAATGCACTCTGCACTCCATGGCACAACTAAAATTGCTGGGTCTCCTGCAGGTATTTTCCATTTTAATTTACCAGCAGAGCAAAGTGAGGAACAGCTGAATGCACAGAACAGTAGAAGGGTTATGCAGTGCCGTGACATTTGCTCAGCTCTGTGAGCAGGGAAATAAACTTTCCAGCAAACAATTTTAAGCACATCTTTGTGTTTAGGACTATCAGGTTTATATGGAATGAGTCATGGTGCCATATTCTGTTTTTAAGCACAGTGACACGCATCCAGCATAAGCCTTTCTGAAGGTATATCACAGGACCTGCCCGCAGAAACCAACCCATAGATTAGCAGGGTGGTCACCTGTGGCTTGCACTCCCTCCCTCCCTCCCTCCAGGCACTGAGCAGTCTGGGGGGAAACTGCCACGTCAAGGGCTGGGTACATCCCATGTCCACGAGAGGGGCAATGCCAGCCCCCATGGACATGAGTGTGAATCCTGCAGTGACCAATGTCTTCAAGTAGCCAAACTGCAAAGCATCAGGTTCCCTTCTTTTGAGTTAATTCTTCAGTTCATGACAAATGCCACCCAGTGGAACAGTCAGTTTTGGAAGTGTGCGTGGGCCAAATTCCCAGAGGTCCGGGCAAGGCACCCTCACATATGCCCTGTTCCAATTTGTCCACTTAATTGATCTCTTGTTAAATTCAACGAGACAAAGACTGGCTAAATTATCTTGGGGTTTTCTTCAACTGATTCAGCAAAACTGGAACCTGCACTAAAAGTCTTTTCCATCAAAAATAATGACAAGATAAGTTTTGTAGATGCTGCAATACTCTGCTTGAACAAAGTGCAACCTTGATTTTCGCTTTGAAACAACATTCATCCTTCAAGTCCATGTAATTTATCACCTCAGTCTTCTACATGCAAAGATCTTTTCAAAAGGATTTATTTTTAGTGAAAATGTATTAACTCACTTGCCCTGAGCTGACTTCTGCTTATAGCTTGACAAGCCAAAAATGTTTTCATTTGGATGAGAACTTGGAAAATGTCAGGGGACGAAGAACAACTTCCTGGCTCTCCACAATGGGAATCTCTTCGTCCACTGATTTCTTGCCCTGCAAGTATGGGGTGAGTCATAGTGAGGTCCAACTCCCACAGTAGATGGTGGCAAAATACCAGGAGGAGATTAGAAGAATTAAAATGGATGTGAATTGATCAAGTAAGAGGTAGGAAAATCCCAAATGCTTCTACATTTGCAGCAAGTACCAGTTGCTCCTGTGTTGTGCCAACCTCCCTGAGAGAGGCATTTAAAGATGCAGTAAGGATTTTGTCTTAGTAAGAGTCATCACAAAGGCTTTGTTGTGCAAGTGGAAGGTTGGTCTGTCCTTCCCGTTGCGGCTTGTTCAGGTGGATGCTCCTGGGAGCCTCAGGTACTCACTGGTTTGGAGATAAACTACATGGTGCCATGCAGGGCCCTTTGCGTTGGTATTTTCTCCTCCACACACAAGCAGCAATGAATCATGAAGCTTATTATTTCTTATCTGAGTTTCACCTCCAGGGAATTCAAATGAAATACAGGCGCGGAGGAAAGCCGGCTCACTGCTGTGGGAGGATGTCAATACCTTAACATCAATTTGCAAAGATGAGCTCCCCCAGATTTAAATCTTTCCGAAGATCAGCCCATGCCCTGAAGCAGGGTATACAGAAAATACACAAAACTAAGGCTTCTTTCTTTGCAATAGAAACATAAAATGTCCCTTTTTGGTTAATAGATAACCTGATGTTTCAAACTGGAGAGTCCAGTCAACCAAGACCAAGCTCAGGGGAGCTCTTCCTCTCACTTCTTTCCCATTCAAGTACTCCTTTGTGAGGCTCAGGTCCTACAGTTGTGTAAAATGTACTAATACAATGTCTAGTTATATCAATAATTAATTATATATAAAATCCTTTTCATCTTGACATTCAATTTCATCTCTAGGTTAAAACTTACGGTAACATATCAAATGCTTTACCATTTTTCAAAAACTGAACAGAAAGGGGATTTTTGACTGCTGAGGGTGTTACTCAGATCTAACTGCAGGGATGGCACAGCAGCAAAATATAGCAGTTCCTTTCCTCTGGGTGTGTTCTAACATCTTTCCAAAAGAGCACACTCTGGCAAGACCTGGTGTTCAGCTCAGATATGTCCAGGGAAGATTTACGTGCCATGGATCTGAGTATATCCCATAAACAAGGTATGTGCTTTAGCCTAGGGCTTAGCAAGGGACCTTTGAAAGAACAAGTAGCCAAAAGAAATGCTTTTTCACCTGTTCAGGGCTTAGTCACGTTCTCAAATATTTTGAAGCCAGTGGGATCTTGGAAATGCTCTCCTGGACTTTTAGCTTGTTCTTGCCTGCTTCATTATGTCTCAGAAGAGACTCTGATGGACTGAAGTGAAGAGAATAGCCCTGGTGCCAGTAAAGACTGAGTAAATGCCAGGCCTAAGAATCAAGTAGGTTTTGTTGCATCATCTCCATTTTTACAGAATTGTCTCAAAACACTGCACTGAGCACCCGCCTCTCACAACCACTGTGAAGATTACCTAAAGCTGGAGCAAGGCCTTGAAGTCAAATCTTATGTAGGAAGGCTAACTATCATTAACGTGTTACTAATAAGGTTATTTTAAACTCAAAGTAGGTTACAGAAGGAGTTTCATAAAAATTCCCTGCAAAACACGGTATTTAGAACAGTGTCAGCGGAGAACAAAGGACTAATAGTCTCAAATGAAAGAGCCAGACCAAGAACTAGGCAGTGCCTTTTAATGGGTACTGTGCACTAGCTACCACAACCCAGTGCGGCAGTGACTGTGCCAGGGCCAGCCCGTGTGATGAGCCCAGTCCTGCACCGATCAGAGCCCTGCTCTGTCCTGTCTGCCCTCCCACTACCAATTCTCCCTCCAAAACTCACCATATTTGAGCACATCCCAAAGACCATGGCAGATCTCACTGACCTCTTGGCTCTGCTCCCTTCTAGGGAGGGGAGGAAAGCCGTGAAGCCCAAGTTGGTGCATTGTGTGATCTCTATACAAAACGGAGGGGGAAAGGGGCTTAGTTGCATTTTAAAAGTTTGATGTAAGACTGAGCCCTTAGTCATGGTGCTGTCACAGAGGGGGCTTGGCAGTGTCACCAGAGCCAGGTGCAGCCTGGATTTTGTCCCTTCCCTGTGCAGGGTGGATTGGGCAGCTGTTCAGATGCTTCCCAAAGGTTGCTGACATTGGTCCCTGGAGAGAGGAGTGCAGGTGTTCCAAGCCTAGTGATTCCATGGGCTTGCAGGCACCAGCTCTTGGCCTCAGAGCCACAGAGTCCAGGCACCTCACCTGACCCATATATCATTACTTTTACATATTAAAAATTTGGAATCCTGACAAATGGGGATGAAGGTTAAGCCAGCTTGGTTTTGTCTAAAATCCAGTGCATTAATTACGCTGGGTACACAGCTAAACCACACAGGATGTTCTCTTTTTGTCTACATATTTTTCATGAACGGGGGATACTTGGCCAGTGGTGGTGAGAGAGCTGCAGTGAGCTACGGACCCTTTGATGTTAGTCCAGAATCATTATGGCTGTGAGGAATGAGAAAACTAGTTCATAATCTAAACTCCCTTAATGAAAAAACAAGCCAGAAATGTGCATATGGTGTTAAAAACCAACAAAAGGAAAATGGCCCTCATACACTTTACTAGCTAAGTTTACAATGGGTTGCAGTCATGCTTATCCACGAGCTTGTACTGGATTTTATATGAGATTTCAGGGTGTGTGCTAATACAGGAATTATTTTGCATGTCAAAGAGCCACAATTACCTTTGCTGATGAGCTTCAATCCCCACCCCACAGGCTGTGGGTCCCTGAGGTGTCACAAGGTCCTACATGGTTTGTACACCCTCAAACCTCCTTCTGTCCCAAGCAAGCAGCTCATCCTGGGATAATTGCTGGAGCTATTAGCAAAGAGCACAGATGAGGCACATTACTGACATAATGATAACAAATGGAGTCTTTCACTAATCCACATGGTGCAACGAGCCATTTCACTTCCACAAAATGAGCCAGATGTTGATGGTATGATTTAAAACTGGGAAAAATACAAGCATTTCAGTTCACCCTGTGTATTCAAAAGGACACACTTGCTGGAGAAGGGATTTTTTTCCCCTAATTCTTCATTCATTAAACTACCTGATACCTCATGAGCAACCTGGGCTAAACTTGTAACTAAATTCTACTAGCTCAGGGCAGCTGGAGATGGTGCTGGATGAGATGATGGAACAGCACAAAAATGTGGCTGCAATGTGTAGACATGGCCAGAGAGGGGCTGGTTGTAGTGTTTGATTGCACATATTTGCCATGAGAGAAGCTGAGCTGCACTCTGGGACGATCCATAATTAAGTTCAGGTTAAGGACCACAAGGTCCTGTGCAGTGCTCTGTCATCTGTTTTAATCAGTCTGCAGGAGATAATAAACCCTTTTGTCTGGAGTGCAACCTGAGGGGAGAGGGGACTCATTTCTGACAAAAAGACAGAGTGCAGGCTCATGCTAAGTGACTGATCCACAGCCTCCCCTTGTACCATCAGAGCTGCTGGCTTTTTTCCTCAGAAATGTTTATTGCTGCAACAGAAGTTGATTTCTGGAGCTTGGAAGGCTTCCTTACCTAATTCAGTTTGCCCTTCTAATACTCTAATACTTGTCCATGACTGTACCTACCTGTAAATAAATTAGGCTGAAATATTATACTGCACCTGAGTCAACTGATTTTTTCACTGGCAATGAGATACTCATTTTCTGGAGTCCAGTGTTTCCTGGCCACTGAAATAATCACTCCATTTTTAAGTTCAGGAGAAGAGGCATTCTGGAGCTTCTTGCTACCCGCTTTGTTTTATTCAATTAAATTCACTGTACCTGAAGTCATGTCTTAAATGACAGTCCCAAAACTCTCATCAATCCCTCTTCTGAGTTCTAATTTCAGTTTCCCAGCCAAGCAGAACCTTAGATTATTTATTTCTGTAAATAATTATTTAAACCATTTGTATTCCTATATCTATGTGCTGTCCACAAAGCAAAATATTGTGACAGGTTGGGAGCAATTTGTTTTATTATGGATATTGAAATATAATGGTTGGCTGAGATGATCTATGAAGATGTCCTCCAACCCAGGTTGTTTTGTGGTTCTCTGAAAAGGGCTTATAAAACCCCTTGACAACCAGAAAGCAGGAGGATAGATTTCTTGTTCATCCATTCTTATTAGCTTGAAAAGTATGTTCAACATAAGGTTGTTTTTATACAATATAATTTTCAACCTAATTCTTATTTTAAGATGCAATAATTAAGAACAAAATCACTACTGATTGGTGTGGCAGTAGTCTGTGTTTGGTACCATGAGGAGGAAGCGAACATCAGGGAATGCCACGACAAATTGGATCTAAATTACATGAAACTGCTAAAAATATAAAGCTTTAATTATTAGCTCATAAGCCCAAGTGAGAAAAGAAAAGGCTGCATAGTCACAAGGTGCAACACCAGCACATCTGCACTTCTTAATCACATTTGTTAATTATGGTGGCACATACTGATGAGGAGTAATGGGTCCAGCATGCAGAAAGGCCCTGGCAGGCTGAAACACAGAGGGAAGGGCCCAACAGAGGCAGAGAAGGGGCCGCCTTTCCTCTGGGGGCTGGTGCACAGGCAAAGCACGGGCATGCAGCCCCCCTACTTACAGTCAGTGGGGGGGGCTGCTTTGTCCCCACCTGCCTGGCTTTGGGGGCAAAGGGATGCACACACAGCATAGAGGCGGGGCTGGGTGTTTCTCCGTGCCTTGGCCAGGCTGTTCCGTGTGCCTGCTGGCTGTACACAGGTGGTCGGAGCAGACAGAGTCCAGCATGGGAACTCACCCCGCTGTACCTGCACTGCTCACCACGATGTGAGGAGGACCCCGCTGCCCAGCACACCCTGGGGACCTTACAGGGAGGACTTCTGCCAGTACTTGAGATGGATATCAGGAAGGATGCTGCCTAGTATATACCTGGAGTCTTCACATTTGCATTTCACACTCCTCCGTACACTCAGAGGGACGTTTTCCCAATTAGTTTAATTTCTGTCTTGACAGAATCAAGACAGCAGGAAATATTATCCTGAATATCTGGGACTTAAAATATAACCTTTTCAGAGTATGGTTAGACTCTGGCCACATCTGAGGTCTCTAAATTATACTTTAAAGGAGATAAATAATATAATAATAGATAATAACAAATGTCAAGTTTGTCATAACTTGAAAATGCAATTTACCTTCTCAGCCAGAGGGAATATAAGCCTGTATGTTGTTCTTTGCCATTAATGTTCTGCCAGTTAATGTACTAGATTTCTATAATTATCACCCCTCCTCTCATTTTATTAGTGGTTGACTGAATGTTTGGAGATACACGCTTACACCTCGGCCCACAGCTTGGCCCTCGATTTATCAAATCTCGGCAGCCAAGGTTCTGCCTGCTTAATAAAGATGGAGCGACTCAAGGGAGCTCTGGAGATGGCTGCTGTTTGCAGCAGAAAAAATAAATTGCTACAGCTTTGATCTGAGCATTCACCCCTGTGCTCAGCACACTCATTAATTATATCTAATGATAGGTTGCTGCAGGCAGATTATAAGAAACTTCTTTAAAAACTTTGTGAGACAAGTAATTTTATGATCTGGGCAAAAGGCTGGACAAGTCCCCGAAATATTTCGCATGGTCCTCAGAAATACTGAAATATCCACAAAGTCCTGGGTCTGACGTGCTGAGAGAGAAGATGAGAGGTGTGAACTGCACTGCAGGCAGGACTGAGCTCTGCTGCCCACACACCTCAGCCCACCAGCACCACTGCAGAGCTGCCTGGCTCTGCCTCTGAGCAGCTTCTGGTCCTTACTGGGGCAGGGGCGTCCTCCCTGATGGACTTGTTCTACTGAATGTGCAGGTCCAGGTCAGAGTGATTTTATCTGTGGGGAGAAAAAGTGCAAAGATCCTTTATCTAAAGCCTCTAATGTTCCCATTATTTTTTGCAGTATGTGTTGTGCATAGGTCATAGAAATGAAAATCTAAAGGCAAGTAATTTATAGAAGTGTAGTGTCTAAATGCAGATATTGTAAAAAACTATGAGAGATTTTTGTGCATTCATATCTTCCCATGCTGTCTGGATGTTTTTCTCATGTACATGTTTTTTGGGACGGAAATTGTGGCCCTTTCCGAAATAGATGGTCTCTCCTCCTCAAATATATTTTAAAACTAAAGATCACTCCAAAAACCTGTAATTTTTGAAGGCTGTTATAATTTTCAGCCATGTTAGCATCTTCTGCAATGGTGGCTTTTCCTTTCTCCTTAAAATCCATCTGTCCTGAAGACCTTTCATATTTTCCATCCTGAGAAAATTACGTGAAGCATGTTTGGATATGGTGCACTTGCTTCTGCTTTGGGTAGATCATAGAATGGCTTGTGTTGGAAGGGGCCTTAAAGACCGTCTGCTGTAACCCCTCTGCCGTGGGCAGGGACACTTTCTACCAGACCAAGTGGCTCAAAGCCCCACCCAACCTGTGTGTACCAGTTCCTGCTGAGCTGAGGCCAGAGCTGACAGCTGCAGTGGGGACAGCAGTGGCAGAAATACAAGAGGATGGGCTTCACCCACAGGGCACTTGTGTCCATTTCCTAGCATTGCCAAAAAAAAATACCATCAGAATGGAGACTTTGATTATCACAAGAGCTCATAAAAAAATTAACAGTACAGATAAAACCAGCAAACAAATTGATCCAAAGCAAAGAGACAGAGAGGGGAGATGTCAACTGTCAATTAGGAAAAGACCCTGTTATCTGTAGTCTTGCTGTTTTCAAAGTGTGCCAGAAAGAGACAGAAAACCACCAGAGCAACATTAGGGTGGCCCAGATGCCAACTATAGCATTAAGAGCTGTGTGAGTAGTAAAATTTAAAATATGAGATCAGATACTGTAACTAGAAAATCCTGGAATCCATAAAATAAAATGCAAAGAGACTTCTGAAAGTTGGGACACTTGATGATTCAGAAGAAGAAACACCTAATAAAAAGCCCGAAAGGTGGGTCATGTCTTTGGAGCGCAGAGCTCTGCTCCAGAATGTTTGCAAGGGACATGAAAATTGCAACAGGAGTTGTTCTGACAAAATAAATACATCTACTGATAAAACAGTTTGTGAACTGTACATCTGAACAGGAACTAGGGCCAACCATTTCACAAAGCTAACTGTGAGAACAAAGAGATTTCCATTTGAATCCAGGGTGCTGCCAAAGAATCCCTTGCTCACAAATGCTGTCTAGAAGATTAAAGAGAACAAAGTTTGCATGTTATAAGGCACAGCTAACCTTATATTTCCCCTGAAATTCAGATGATGTAAGATTTCCCATCTGCTCGGCTTTGCCCGTTGTGAGACTTGAATAGACAGAGAGGCGTGCGGTCCATCAGATGGGCGTCTCATCTGAGAGACAGGCTGCCTGCTAGGCTCAGGGCAAGGACATGCAGCAGTGTCCCATAGCCCCCGTGACATGCTACCAACCTTCTCACACCCTCCACCCTCATTTTTCTCTTTCACATAAAGAAAAAATGTGAATCAGATCAGAGAAAGTCTGGATCTCAGGCGAAGTGTGCTACTGGAATAAAAACTCCCGGTTTTCAGTAATTATCATACTTAAAGCCCCACCCAAAGATTATTGCTGGGAAGGGCAGTGCTTGCCTGGACTTCAGCATCTTGAAGCCTAGGCATTTATTGCTGGAAAGTGTCTGATGTGTCTTCCTGGTTCTCTAGTGTCTCTGAGATAATGTCCAGTGCAGCCAGTTGGTCTGAGCAAACGGCTTCAACGGGGAGCCAGGGATGGTGGCTGGGAGCCATCTGGGGGCATGGATATTAATAATGCCTCTCATGTCACTGGGTGATTAAGGCAGAGATGATAAGCAGCCAGAATCGCTGCTTTTGGGGATGTGGCAGCTGCCAGCAGGGAGGTGCAGACTGCACAAACCTGAGAGCATCACCAGAACTGGGGGTCTCTTGCCTGTCCCCTCCAGGGACTCAAATTCTATCTCTCAGGAAGATGCAAACTCAGACAGAGCTGGGCAGTGAAAATTAGCCTCTGGAAGACATTTTGTCTTCTGCAGATTACGAGGAATCTGCTGTATTCTGGGTTTCTGAAGTGCTGTTAATGCTGGCTATCTCAGCTTGCAAAACAAGGGTGAGTACCCTCTCAGCCTTTCAGGTGAACTGGGCTCATCTTCACCTGCAGACTTGTGAAGAGGCTGCATAGTCTTTCTGCAGACATTGAAGACCATCTTGGCTCTTTCACAGGTTGTGGGAAAAGGCAGCACAGGGAAAGTCTGAGAAGAGGCCTGTATGTTTCAATCACCTGATGTAACTGCAGAATTCTTAAAATGTCACGGATCTAACAGTGGTTTTTAAAAACGAATCTGACAGCACTGTCCATTCATAAACAGCAGCTACCTCTCCATTGGAATTTCTAAGAATATGAAGTGTAAAAAAATACAGTTTGAGGAGAAAAAGCAGAGAGATACAAGAAAAAGCACCAAAATAAATTAAGTCCTTTTTACCAATCACTGCAGCTCGGTTCATCATGAGCATCTGATGATGGCTGCTCCCCAAGCTGACAGTAGTCAATAGCACCATCATGGCCTGTGGGCCTCTGTGTAGCCTCTGGGATGATACAGAAGCTGACCATGTGGCACTTTTCTGTGCATTGTGCTGCTTGCAGCCATCCTCACCAGAGCCATCACATCCCGCTCTGGTTCCCAGACTTTAGAAACAGCTCATGCAAGGAAACAATCCCTTCAGCCCAGTTCTGCCTCCTGATGGGTGGGAACCAGAGATGACAGCTCAGCTCCTCGAGCAGGTCAGGGAGTCTGGAGTCTGGGCTGTGTCTGAGCTGATGCATAAAACACTCCTATGGGGCCCGCTGCATCTTCCCCCTGACTTTTGACCCCAGAGAGACTCCAGGCATGACTCGTGCTGCCTGATGTTACCTGGGACAAACTTCCTCCACCCTGGGAAGGTGAGAAGGAATCAACTTTATATGGGAAAATGTACCTGGAATCAAAGAAGAGACCCAGGTCCTGACTTCATCATCCTCTGTTTCAGGGATGTCCCCGGCACCTGTCAGACACTGGGGCTCCACTCCCCACCACCACAGCCATTCCTCCTCACCTCAGCACCCAGCACCCACCGTGCAAAGGCAATTAAAGCCCACAGTCACCAACATCCTTGCACAAGAAGTCTTTGCTCTCCCAGGGCATCTCCTGCCCACTCTTGCTCTACTCCCACTTCTGCCTGTGCAGCTGTCAGCAGCATCTAACACCTTCCAGAAGCAGCACCAACGGAGTTAGGACTGTCTCCCCAACTCCTAACACCCAGACCTGTCTGCCAGCCACGAGAAGCAGGAAGCGTATCGCTGGCACTGAGACTGTGTCTGACCAGCTGCATGAAACCATGGGAGGGAGAGGTGCAATTCATTTAGCTGTCCTTTTATTTTTCTTTTTCTGTCTCCTCTGCCACTTCTAGGAGAAACATCACCCAGTCCCACCCTGATTCCCAGTTAATTTTGCAGAGTTGGGCTGTCTGCTCTGGAACACCCTGCAGGACTGAGGATGGGAAGGAGTGCATCGCACAGCTGTGCTGTCAGCAGCTCTCTCACTCTGTGTGTGTGTGTGTGTGTGTGTGTGTGTGTGTGTGTGTGTGAGTGTGTGTGTCCCCGTGTGTGCAGGGACAGGGGAGGGGCCAGCCTGGATCCTGCCTAATGCCAGACTGCTCCCAGCATCATCCACATCTCTCCATAACTGCTCTCTGGTTAAACTCACAATTTTCATGAGATAAATTACTCCCCTGCACCTCTTAACACTTCTTGGGCTTGAAGAGGCTTCCTACACTGCTAAATCAATTCTAGAAAAAGACCTACTGTCATATTTGATCTGTCCTCCTAAAGGCATTTCATGAAAATGTGTAAGAGCAGGAACCTTCTAAGATGTTTAAGTGTAAATTACTGAGGTGACTTAATGACATAATTATCTTTCCTCCTTTTCTTCTCAGATACATTCCCATCTGCACCCATTGTATCAGCCATTCCAAGATTCAGCCAAGCTGGTGCTGTTTCACACATGAAGCTGTCACATCCACGTCATGTCAACTGCAAGCATCCAGTTAAGGGGGAAAATATCTGCTAGACGCCAATGACAGGCACCAAAGTCTCCTTGGGTTTGAAAGTCTGGGCTGTGTGTTCCTGTGTTGCATAAACTTCCACCCTGATCTGTACCATTGGTCGTCAGCCTGTGAAAGGGCTGAGTGCCTGAGCATCACACAGGCTGGGGATAATGTCTTGGTCATCTCGCACAGCTCAGCAGTGCCAGCAGCAATGGGCAAACTGCTTCTGTCTTCCATCTTTTATTATCATATATTTCCTTTTTATTATCGTTCCAAGAGACTCTCAGTATCTCAGACATCCTCATAATTTTTCAGAGTATTTTTAATGCCTCTTCCCTATTTTCCCTTTGGTTGTCTTTCACATGTCACAGCTCATATGGCTGGGGCTCATTGTAGTGCCATGTCTGTCTATCCATTTGTCTTCCTAAATCCCTGCAGGTTTTAAGGGTGGTATTTCAGTATTTCTGAGTTGTCTTCTCTTTGTACTATAATGTTTCATAAGAAAACTTGCTGGTGTGGAGATCTGTCAAGAGAGAGACAGCAGTGAGTTAAATAACTTCACATGCTTGGGAGAGTGATGACAGCATATGAAGAACCAAGTGTTCAGAGAGCCTTGGGACATGAAAAGCCAAAGAGACAGAGAAATGACAGGTCAAAAGTGGAGTCCCTCCTTCCCTTAACATGTGGACTTTTGCAACGTTATATGTTGCTCTGCAGTGTTGGAGAGCCCAAACACGCCTGAATGTGGGGTATTGCACAATAACTATTTCCCTGTGAAACTCTCCACTGATGCCTGCTGAACACCTGCATACATAAATAAATGAAAATTAAAATAAATTAAAATTCCACAAACAAGTTGTGCTCTGAAAGGAGTAAATGTGTTTCTTGAGTGAACAAAGTACAAAATATGTTGTTTTGGCTGAACGTTTGTAAGCACTGTCAGAGCAGAGGACCCCTTCTGCCAGATGAAAGCCTTGGCACTCATTCTTTTCCTTCTCCTCTCCAGCTATTCTCCTGCACTTCTTCAAGTAAATTATGCAAGAATTTTGCTGATGGACCCTCACTAATGCATCGTGCCTTGGACGAGTCTCTCTGCCAATATGAATGGCAGCAGCAGTTGCTCTTGGGCTGAGCAAAGTAGTCAAGTGATACCTCTTGCATAATGTTGATGTAATGAAGGATCATCACTTTTTAGGTGGAGGGAAGAGAAAGTAAGAGAGCCAGAAAAGTCTACTAAGTGAAAAGGGTTTTAATTAGCACTTCAAGCCTCTAAGCCAAAGAAGAGCTTTCAAATCAGAAGCTTCATGCTGTTACTCTGAATGATGCTGGACCCTGTTTCAGTCCTGCAGCAGCAGAGGGCATAATAGAACCAAATCTAGATTTGCTGATCCTTCTTATTACATTTGTTTTCTGGTGACCAAAAAAAGAAATAAGTAGTTTGCAGATGTAAGACAGAGAGACCCTGTCACCTTCCAGCTTCAGACTCTTTCTACTTCCTACTAAAATTAATTTAAGATCAGTGCAGCCTGCTTATGGTCAAAGTCTTTGCCTTTTGTTTTAAATTTTGCTTTGCTTCAGAGGGGGCAATCATGTCAACTCTTCAGAAGTCCCCTGCTCCTCATTTCTCTGTCAGAGCTAAAGAGAGGTCCTTCTGAAAGGGATTTTAGCCCATGTTTTGTGTGAAGCAGGCGTGAGAAACTGTTTGGCAGCAACACTTCCCATGAAGACAGCAGTCTCCTACAAAAACAAAAGAAGAAGGGCAGAAATGGCTTTTCTGGAGACATATCCCGGGCACCTCTGCAATGTTCTGAAGCAGAGCCATTCCTGCATCCCTGTCTCAGGCATCATCCCTAGCTACAGGCACAGGAACGTGCACTCGCTCAAACGGGACAAATTAAACACACCCCTTGAAAACAAACTGCCTTCTCTGAACCAAGCTGTGAACCTATCCTGGACAAGAGAGTTTTCTTGGAAATTTTGGCAGGTTTCCATGCAAAGAGCTTCTCTAACTCTCTCTGAGCACAAGTATGTTTTCACTGCACTGTAGAGCAACAAGACACCTGCTCCAAAGCTCTGACAAGTGTCAAGAGGTGATTCCTGACAGATAAGGGAGCAGGAGGAAACACAAACCAAAGAGAAGATGAGAACTAGGTCATGGTGGTACTATTTTTACAAGCATACTATTGATTAACCAGCAGACTCAAGCAGTGTTTAAACGAGGTATTGTGTTCATGTTCCCTTGACCTTTTTTGTGATACTTTATTAAAATAGTCAGAACAAAAAAATGCATTCTTGTGTGAAACTCTCAAAGGTCTGAAAGGATGGCATACAGTAGGTTGGGGGAAAGAAAATCTGTGTAAGCTGTCACTGCATTAGTGAGTGAACCTCTCATTTTGTTAAACTCAGCACAGTGTTGCTACAAATACTTGGACAATGTACAGATATTTGAAGGGTGCTTGTACAGAAGGTTCTAAATATATTCCACTGTTATTTTATGCTCAGCCGCTGTTGAAATCAATGGTGCAGTACTGTAGGTGACAGGGTACCTAACAAACATTCAACATACCTAATATGATGATAAATGTGCCCCAAAATATAGGCTTTGATGCTCAGATAATTAGCACGTGTGCATAAAAAAAAGAGCCCCGTGTCAAGCTGACAGCAAACCCCTCACTGGCATCAGCCACAGGGCTGCCCTGCCATGGTTGGCATTGCACCTGCCCACAGATTGGCACAGGAAAGTGGAGGCTTTAGTGGCACTGGCCATAATTTGTATCTGCTTGAACGTGGTGCCAACACTTTCAAAGTGCAGTTGCACATCATGCCAGGCACTTGGGAATGTGCTCCCTTGTGCTGCCATTTTCTCCCCTTACAGGGCACCCAACAAAGAACTGCTCTGGTTGTGTGTTAGCTTGCACTGAGGAGCAGTGATTACCCCAGGAGCTGTAAACAAGGCACTTGGAGAAATAGCCAAGCTTGGTGCACTTCACTTTTGCTTTTCAATCACCTGTTGAGTTCTTCTGTACGAAGTTTCTTGAGCTTTCTGAGCCATAGGATCTGATGGGCATTTTAAGAACATTTTGAAGAAGGAAAGCTGCAGGCAACTAAGGGAGTCCCCAGCACTGGCAGCTGGTGACAGTGATGCAGAGGGGCTCATAGAAACTTCTGTGAATGCTAAAATTTTTGGAGGTTTCTAAATAATTAACAATTTCTACATATTTAATTAAGACATGGTTGATAATACAGCTTTTTTCATTAAAGACTCTAAAAGACCTCTAAGTTCCCCTTGATGGAAGGTGCCATGAAGGTGTCTGAGATTTGCTCTCATTAAAGTCTCCCACCTAGAGACAATCCCTCAGTCTGGGCATGCTGCCACCAAAGCACTATAATCCAGTCAGAGACCTCGGACCCGTTCAATGACCAGGCACCCAGTGGCCCTTCAGTGAAACAACATGGTCAGAAACAGTTCCCTTTCAAAAGGAACTGTCTTAATTTCCAGGTCAGCATTGGATACAGTACCAAGCAAATCACTGTGTATGCACAATATCTAGAAGAATCCTTTGTTTCTGAGGCAATTTTGAGAGAGGAAATGGAAAAAATATTAAGTCTTTCTTTCAAAGGGGGAACCCCCTGCTAGGTCTCTCAAACCCAGAGAAAATCAAAATTACTGGGGATGAAATGAATATGTATGGCTGGGTGCTGCATTGCACTGATAAGAGCCTCTCCTGCTCTGCTGGCAGCACCATCCGTCCTTACTCTCTGGCTCCCTGCATCCCTCCTGCTCCCCGAGGCAGCAGTGGGGAGTTGCCTGCACAGTGAGGAGAAGGAGTGTGAGGACGAAGGAGCAGAGCCAGCATCTCCATCACAGGGGCTTTGGCTTTTGGAAACCCACAGGCACTGTTCTTATATCCAGATGTGAACATGCAGCTGTGCTCACCCCTCTGCGGGGGCTTTCCCCTCTCAGCCCCATGATTTGAAGGGAGGGAGGCACAGAGGGACCGACAGAACAAAGTGATGGTCTGAGCAGCCAATGCAATGGGCATCTGCAGGCTCGACAGTATCCCCATCACCTGGGGATGGAGTTGTGGGGTCCGAAGGAGACACTCACTCTGCCCCTTCTGCAGCAGTCTCCCTGTCCCAGAAAGTTAATCAGCCAAATATTGATCTTTTGTATTTAATCTACAACTGCTTGTTTTTGCCAGTTATCCTAATTTCCAGCTCATCCCACCCCTCCCACCCCCTCCCGCTGCTGACAAACTACCAGGTACCTCCCTGTTGGACACGCAGCCCCATGACCAGCAAAGCCTTCAGATCTCAGCATTGCTCAGAGATTGATAGGACAAAGGGAAGTAAAATGCCATGCTGTGCCCTGCTGTGCCATGCTGCCTGTCACCAACGACAGCATCTGCTGAGGCAAAGAGCTCTGCTCTGAGCTGAGCAGGTCCCACAGGCACTGTACTGCTCTATGGCTTGGGCTGTGGGGTGAGGGGCTTCCCTCAAACACCTTACCCCGCTCAGTGAAAGCAGCTGAGCTCTTACAGACCTTTCTCATGTACCCCCAGCAACCCGGTACTCCCACTCAGGACATTTGTGTTTAAGATCAGGGCTCACAAGTGTCCCATTAGATCCCTGTTAGCATTAGAAGAAGCTCTCTGCTGCTTCATCCTTGGTTCCCATTTCCCTCATCCATACTTCATGTAGCTCAGCCTGCTAGCAACAGATAGATGGAGAGCAGTCATTTCCAAATAATGAGCCCTTGACTTACAGCAGAAGTGCTCATTTAGTGCATTACCAGGTGATTGATTCTACTAAATTATGTCCCCTGTTTATTCCCCGGTGGTCAGATCTTCTCTGTGGTGAAAATACCTCAAGCTTTCTTCCCTTGCTAAATTTCATTAGCGTGCACTGTTTGCAAAGGCTGTGAATACAAGAAACAGGCTCAAGCCTGGGTTGCTCTTTGGGAAACAGACCTTTTACCATCTCTAGCCTCATGTTGTGCTGAAAACATGCTGGTTTCTCACCTTTAACCAACTTTTAGAAACCATCATCCAGTTTTCACACAGTCCTTTCTTAACTATCTTAACCAATAATCTCTCCTTGGGACACCATCATCAAGCAATTTGTGGATACACAAACCTGTTAAACCTGTCTCACTTCTCTTGGTTTACAAATCAGCTTTGTATTTGACTGACAGAGATAAAGAATCACAGAATCATGGTTTGAATTAGAAGGTACCTTAAGAATTATATTGTTTCAACCCTCCTGCCAATGGCATGTACACCTACCAGTAGACCAGGTTGTTCAAAGCCCTATCCGACCTGTGCTTGAACACTTCCAGGAATGGGGCATCCACAGCTTCTCTGGGAAACGTCTTCCAGTGCCTCACCACCCTCACAGGAAAGAATTTCTTCCTAACATCTAATCTAAATCTTTCTCATTTAGTTTAGAACTGTTCCCCCTTGTCCTATCACTGTCTGCCCATGTGAAAACTGTCCCTCTTTTTTATAAGCCCCCTTTAGGTACTGGAAGGTGCTATAAAGTCTCTCCAGAGCCTTCTCTTCTCCAGGGGGAACAACTCCAGCTCTCTCAACCTGTCTTCATAGCAGAGGTGCTTCAGCCCAGTGAACATCTTTGTGGCCTCCTCTGGACTCACTCCAGCAGGTCCACGTCCTTCCTATGTTGGAGGCCACAGACCTAGATGCAGTGCTCCATGCAGAGTCTCATGAGAGTGGAGTAGAATGACAGCAGAGAGGTGACAAGCTCTTCGGTGCCTCTTTTCTCCAGTCCCTTGGAGGCTTTAGCACAATTCATGGTTGAGTAGTTCAAGGTAAAAAAACTTTCATGTAAGAAATTAGAAGTACTTGGCTTCAAGTAGTTGTGATCATACAGGGGAGGAAGAAGCCTGTGTTTAGCCCATCCCTAGCAAGTCATGGTCGCCTGGCCCAGCAGTGCTGTTGCCATCCTGCCTTGTTCCTCCCATGGGCTGCTAATGAGCTACATTCTCTGTGTTAGCACACAGAGATGGTTCTGGTGTTATAAAAAGAGCTCTATGTTTAAACTCATATTCCGAGTTGATGCAATTTAGCATCACTCCTTTCTCTGCCAGCATACAGCATGTTTGCACAATACCAGGGAGATTCTTTACCCACAGTGCAATATTAAGACAGAGACCAGTTGGGTGATGTGCTCCAAAAGAGATGCCGAATAATGAGTGGGAATTTTGAGGTCTTCACCCTTGGCCAGACCATGAATGCTGCACAGCATGGTACCTCCAGAGCATGGAAATGCTGACGTAGTGTGCAAAGCCTACACACCCCACCTGTGCACAGACACTGGTCTAATTTAATTTTTTCTTCAAGTCCTCAGATGTTTATTCTTCATGAAAATATCTTATGACTTTCATATATTTGCCAGTTCAGGCAAGGAGATTTCAGGTCAGAGCACACGTAATGAAATATTGGCTTTTTATTAGGGTACGTCTGAGCCTCAGACTCAGCCACCAACTCAATGGTAATTCCAAATGCCATGCTACCTTTTCAGCAGCCCTATTCCCTGAGTGTTTGGTTCTCCTGGGCCACCCAGGTGCAGCTGTACAAGGCCTGATGTTTTCCTCTTTCATCCTTGACACTCACGGTATTCTTTATATTAGTTCTAGAACACCCAGGGCCATACAAATGGCTGGCTGGTGGTCAGCTCAGCTGATATTCTGCCACTCCACAGCTGTTTGATCCAGCAAGAAAGGAGGAGGGCACAACAGCTCCTTTCAGCAGCAGCCCCAGGACAGATATCTACAAGCTATGGTGTTCCTTACCATGTACTCCAGTCCCTTGTCATCTTATCAGCTCTCCAAGAGTCCCTCTACAATTTTTCCACATCCCTTTTCAGCTGGAGGAACCCAAACTGGATGTAGGTGCTTTGAGGGGAGGGGGAAGGTAACTTCCCTTGATCTGCCGGCAAGGCTTTCATGAAAGCTTTTAGACATACTCAGCAAGTAAAATTAGGAAAACGATTTCCCCTGGCTTCTCCAGGGAAGTCAGTTCCATGCATGTGCATTTTGTGAGGTCATTTGACCTGTACAAAAGAGCCGGATGCTCTGTTCCAGCCCTTTGCTATTAGCTGTGGGAGGGGTACCACTTTTTCCTTGGGCAAAGCAGAAAGGTTTAGAGAGAAATTCTATATGGAGCCATGAATTAGCGCAGGAGGAGGCAAAGGAAGCACGGTGAGATTTGGGAAGGATTGACAGACTCCCAGTATGGTGATGGATTCGAAAGGACGGAGACCGGGTACCACCATCACCGCCGCATCGCCCCCCCGGCCTCTGCCCAGAGCCGACAGCGCATCCCCGGCCCGGCGGGGCAGCGAGCAGCTCCTCTCCCAAAAGGAGACGTTCGGCCCCATCAAGTGGCAGCTCAGCAAATTGCAGGAAAACGCAACTAAGTTACTTGCATTGTAGGATTAAATATTTACGTATTTTCCTTTTGCCCTACCACAGAGTTATGCTCTTTGCCAAATGAAAAGGGTGCTGGCCATTTGTAGCATCCTCGTTTAAAATGGCTACACTTGCTAAAGGGGAAGCCTAGGAATGCTCACTTGCTTTGCAATAATAAATTCGGTTAATATACATACTAATTTGTTTTTTTTTCCAACTACTACTATTTATAATAGCTGTTCTTCACTGAAAGTGTTGTCAGGTTTTTGAGGTTCTAGTGTAACATATGTGCAATTATTTCGTGCAGTGCTTAGAAACATAGCTAAGATTACAGTATATGTCTGTGCTCACACATATGAGTGTACAACTACCCTGTGTCCTGCATAAGGGGGTTATAAATAAAATAGTTTTAGTGAAAGGCAGTGTGGTTGGATTTAGGTCTAGCCGAGGCTGCAAGCCACCCCTTTTCCTGACCCTCACCCCAGCACAACCCAGTCAGGGACACTACTATAACCTTGCAAACGCAGTTTTCCCACTACAAAATGAATTTGGTATTATTAGATGTATTGCCCATCACGTGGACTACAGGCTTAGAAATCTCCAGTGTGTATTTCAGCACTTGAACATTGTCACAGCAGTAAATGGGTATAAAATGATGTTGTTACTGGCACTGAAGTGTTGTCCAGGGTTACGAGTCCTGAGGCTTGTAATGAATCGAAAAATAGCTCAGATATTTGATTTCCTGGTTTCTATTGTTGCCTACACAGGTAGGGTAGATCAGAGAACCGGCTCTCTTGCTAACAAGTCCCTGCATCCCAAATCAGCTCTGTTTCGAGTACACCAAAGAAATCTTCATGGGGTGGAAAGTCTCAAGAAAGGCTACAAGAATCTTGCACAGGATAAAGCTTCCATCAGCCTTTGCTGTGGCTCACAAGCCATGTTCCATCCTTCACATGCTGATCCATCAACAATGAAATGGCTCCTTGGCATTGCTAGCAGGTCCATCTCCAACTAGAGATCCCCAGTTCAAACGCAACCGACCTGAGGCCATTTGCAATCACCATCAGCACACTCAAGCTCTTCCCATCAGTCAGGTACTTTCCTTCTCTAGTACCTGTGAAGGGCTTTGAAAGCAATTCTGTGATTGAATCTGTTAATTATTTTCTCTCCTCCTCACCTTCTGTTATGCTCATTTACGGAAAGATCAATCTAAACCCTACTTTTTCAGTGCAAATGAATGCAGGCCCCTAAAGAAAAGATCAGCTCATTTGCATCTAGCTCAGCATGAGGTATCCCACACCTAAAACGTGCGCCTCTGCTACCTAAAACCAAACTCCTTACTTTTGTTGGATAGTGATCATGACAGTCTTGCTGCTTTTGGATTCAAAGCACAACTTTTCTGATGGATCACACACATGAAAATATATCATGTCAGCCTCTCAACCAGAAGGACTGTTCCCATTGCCTTGGATTCAATAGCTTGTGCTGGCAGCTCAGAAATCTATCAGAGGGCAGAGGAGAGGCCTGAAAGAAGCAGAGGCTCCAGCATCCTCCCTTGCAATTCAATATAATTCCAATAATCTGCTGAAAGGTCACTGCATAGTGAGCAATTCAGCACAGAGCCGATAGCAGGCTGATAGTGTTCCTGGCACACAGCCTACAAGCTCTCACAGATAACTTGCTAAGTGAGGCCATTTTCCCTGAAAGACAAAGCTTGGGCTAGAAACACAGCCCTCTCACTGGGAGCCGGGATTTTCGGTTTAATTTCATGTTAGCGGATTTCTAATGCCCCCAAGGCACCCAGCTGGATCCCAGAAAGAGAAAATGAGCGGATGCCTGTTCCCAACCGCTGCACCAGTAAGTTACCACACATCTGAAATAGCAGCCAAAAAACAGTAGCATCACTGGGGAATGCACTTGTCTGGAGGGAGGAAGCAAGGCTCCTCCTGTTTTGGGGTACATTTGGGTGAAGAGGGAAGGTGCTCAGGGGGTGCTGGGACTGGGTGCCTCCCTCCTGCACTGCCACAGTGCCTGCCCGCAGCCAGCAGCTCTGCAAGGTGCCAGCTGGCAGCTCCTGCACTGGCTCTAGCAGGTGCCTGAAGCTCATGGCATGCCCACTCAGCCAGGCGGTCTCCAGGTGACCCAGGCTGCCCCCCAGTGTCCTCTCTGCTGGAGAGCCTGGCGTTGGCACCACCTGAGCACCAGATAACACCTCTTGCAGCACCCAGGGTGATGCATCCTCCCTCCAGCGCAGGCGAAAGTGGCTGCTCTCCAGCCTAGCAGCAGCTGACTGGGCTTGTGCAAAGCATTTGGAGTCAGATTCCCGTCCAACATCAAGGACCTTCATTCTTAAGGTCACTTTTTGAACAAGGAGCCAGTTCAGGCTGAGAAAACAGCTGAGTTTTGTGTTGAGGCTGGAGAAAATATGCAAGTGCTGCTTTGCTCTACCAAACTCACTGTTCTTTACATTGCCAAGGATCTCACACAAAACCTCTGATCTGCTGTAATAAATAGAGCATGAAAATCAGGTTTGGGCTTCAATTTTATCCATGACATTAGCTCTGCCTTCATTTTTTTCTCCTGCAGGGTGATGTCCTAATGAAAGAGGCAAAAGTCAGTGTTAATAATCTGGGTATTATTTTTCCCCTCCTTTCTTTCAAACCTGAGTAAGGTGGATTTCAGCAAGTGGATTTGCAGTCCAGAGCTCTCCCACAAGCCCTCACTGCACTGCTGCCTAAATCACCACAACATTGACATCTCCTAACACAGGATCTTCCAGTCCCCAGCAGCACCAAGGATCTGCCTAGCTCCCAAACTCACCTTCTCCTGCAGAGGAATTTATGATTAAAAGTTGAAATACATTTTTTTAAAAAAAATTATCAACTTCTTTCCTACCAAAAAGCCTTTTTTTTTTTTTTTTTTTTTTTCAAAATGGAAGGGTGCATAGGAATTACCCACTTCTTCTTTTTACAAGGTTTCTGGTTCCTGGGAGAGCACTGTCATTAGAGGCCCCAGGTTTGGGTCACTCACCCAGGACACAGGACACATATCCTCATCAGGCAAGGCTTTTAATAGTCTTTTATACACAGGCCGATATTCACTCTGGGCATCCAGTGTGGGAGGCAGTTTGCCAGAGAGCTCCTGGTTTTGGAATGAGCTGGAAGCATCCCTGAACATACTCAGCTGCTCAGAAGCAAAGTCAGGATAAAGTCATAGCCAGGCCTGTCCAAAGCTGTAAAAAGCCTGATGGACTCATCCCACTGTTTGCTTTGCTGTACTCACTCGTCAAAAGCAGAGCATGGCAGCGAGGCGTTTCCTCTTGAAAGGGACTGGCAGCGAGTGTGGGTGGAAACACAGTCGTGGCTCTGATCAGATTATCAATCATCCCTTCACGACGTGGCCGGTGGTGCCACTCAAGTGAGGGAGCATCCTGCCGTTGCCAGAAAACCACATGGCCCAAGCAGCTGCTGAGCAGTCAGCCAAGCAAATGCTGAGGATGGTGAGGGGAGAAGTAAAGGCTTCAGCCACTATTCCTGATTAAGAGAAGAGCTACACTAAGTTTGATGACAGGCTTGGTTACTGCCCCAGTTCAACTGAACATGGCCTTTCATCGAGGATGGTTGGCTGCCAAATTCAGTCCCAGAAGGAAGCTGCCCTGAGTTCTGCTGAGGCAGAGGATGGTTCCCTGAACTGTTAAGTGCTGTGGGAATGTCTGTGCAAACCCAGGCAAGGTCCTGGCTTTGTAAAGTAATTTGTTGTAGAGATCAGAGTCATTTTCTAATTAGGAGGTGAGAATTATTTAACTAATATTGCAGTGTGGTGAGCGGATAGTGCCTGGATAGTAAAACACTCCCTGCCATGACAGAAGCCCCCCTTTGATGCTTATTAGAGAAAGTAAGATTACTTTCCAGAAATTCATAAGCAGCAGTTCCTTTACATCACAAAAGTCTCCTATTGCCCCAATAACATTTTCCAGAGGATTATTTTGGAATAACTTGCAGGATCAAGGCCTCTGTGTCACTGCACGGTCCATTTGTTAGCTACAGTCCTATTAGCGCTCCTTTCAGCTCCACTTGCTGTGGGAAACCCTGCCTGTTGTTAATGCTACTGACCTCCCGAAAGGCTTGGAGGTCCAGCAGTGGCAAACAGGGTATAAGAGCAAGATGTTATTGCAGTTAGCCAGAGCTGTTAAGTGCTTCCTGGCAGGTAAGGAGTATATAACATAGTTCTGTACCATAATTCAGCAGCATAAGAGGGCTGAAAAAGTGTTTGTGTTTTCTAAATGCCTTAGGGTTTATAGAAGGGAATCAGGCCACAGCTGCTTTTCAGAGAGGAGCCACTTGAGGGTGAGGCTGAGAAATGCTAAGGTTGTGGGAAAAGGACAGCCCCAGCAGAGCATCCCTCCCCGTTCCCATCATCCCAGTGAGGGCTGTCCTACAGCGAGCTTTCGCCCTGGAGGTAATCCATGATGAAACCAGCCATCCTGGGGAGGTTGGAGTCTCACCGTGAGAGATTGGCAGAGGACTCATGTCCTGAAAATGCCCGTGTGGCAGTGCCCAAGAAACGCAACAAGCCAAGTCTCAATGTAGGCTTCTAAAAGTGCCAGAACTGAATGGCGATGTGAAGTGTCGTCAGCTCCTGCTGCCAGCACAGAAGTCCCTGCTGGCTCCTCCTGCACGGCACTGCACGTCTCTTGTGAGCAGCAGGAAACCCTCCTCTCTGTGGCTGTTCTGGCCGGGTTGATCCAAACGGTAAACGTACAGCTTGAGTGTGAATCAACATCATGATTCATCCTTCCTGCAATGTATCCTTTCACTGTGATTAAACAGCTATTCTGTAAGACATGAACTTCACTTAAGACTACGTGGTTTATTTGGGTTTGGGAATACAGATGCGGTCCTGTTCAAACTGCCATGCCCGGGAGCCAGTGACAGAATATAAAAATAGCTTATGCTGTCAGCATGGCTTTTTCTTATTTGTATTCTGAGTATCATCACTTTGGCAGGCACAGGAAGCTCTTCTTGTTTGCATTTTATTTTGCCTGCAGAAAATTTACAGTTCAAATGACTTCTCTATGCTTCATCAGACTAATCGGATGACAAATTGCTTGAGCTACAGAGAAGAGACCTCAGACAACAGAAAATTGTAATGGAAGGAAAAACTAAATGCCTGCTTTTGGTAGGAGCAAAGAATTTGCTTCGTACCAATCTCAGTTTTCATTCTTTCCTTCTATGTTAGTGTGAAGCTTTGTGAAATGGAAATCATATTATTTAATCTGATTACAAGGATCTACAGGCTTGACATCATCATTTTCTTCACTGACACAGAGCCTTAGGAATGCTGTCCTTCCTTAACCAACGGAAAAAGCTACAGACTCTATGCTGCACTTCCTATTGCCACTGAAGCCTCATAAAGCATCCAGACCAAGGCTTATTTTGAACTCATCTTATTTATCATTTTTGATGTCTAGCTGCTATCCAGAATGAGCAGTTTAAAAAATACCCAAAGACTTGTCTCTTTTTCAGAAGGGAACAGGGAGATGGGATGGGTTTTCTTCTCCTTGCTGTGCTGACTGACCTTGCCTGGAGTGACACAGAGCAAAAGCGATGAAGATACATTGCCCTAGTTTTCAATAAGAGCCTTAACACAGACTCAATGTCAGGTTTGGAGCTCTGAACTGCCCTTGAAAATAAGTTTGCTCTTCAATTTCTATGAAATATTATTTTCCGTGCAAGGACTCTCTTCTGGGCTGGCATTCATTTCACAGGCAGAACTGTGGCACCATCTTCTGGATGACTCTTTAGACAATAAAAAATAACCCACCTAAAGAGAAGAGGTTTCTTTATCACCCCTAACAATGAGAACAGCTTGAATATTCATTGACTGTGCATTCCTGATTACAGCAGGCTTTAAATCACTTAATTATGCCATCCATTTTGGAAGCACTAAGAGCTAGTCAAACTCTTGATTGCTGAATATTGTTGTGAGGGAATAGAGATTTTGTTTATGAGAGGATATTTCTACCCACAGAGTGGTAACAAGAAATGCCCCATTTATTAAACACACGGGTATAACTCTCCCTGCTCTGAGGTTTCAAGCTTAGATTATTCTGTGATGAACCAGGAGTGAGTTATTTCACCTGAGACTGTTACTCATGAAAAGTTTTCATTTTGCAAAAGGAAAATGAAAGAAAGAGGTGCAAGAGGAGCCCTGAAAAAGAGCCTGTGACTGACTATAACTGCAATGCACAACCTAAACTACCTGCTACAACCTAGCACAGGAGTAAGGAATCAGAAAACTTTACAGACTTCTTATAATCACAGCTTTCCTGAACACAGATTGTAGACTAGTAATTACAGTTAAACCCCTAAGGCATCCAACTACCTAAGGATCGCCAGCGGCACCTTGGCAGTAGGGAGTTTTAGGAAGAAGATGCTGACGCATGGCAGCTCCGCTGCCCCTCAGCTGCCAGTTCTGGGCATCCTCCCAGTGCAAGTGATTTTCAAAAAGCATTTTTTACTCATATACTTGTGTTATTTTATTTGGTGATGACCACTGAAAATTCTGTAACAGGTGAGATTATCAGTTGGATGCTGATTATTGACTGGGGGTCATCCATTAAGTTTCTTTTTCTTTATTTCTTACAACATTTTGATATAATTTTTGAATCTTTTTTACTGTAATAAAAATCTCTTTGGACTGTGTTTTGATTGAAGACAAAGGGCTGAGGGCTGCAGAGGCTTTTTATGTCTGATGACTTTTCCTCTGTTGGTTACGTACTGAGAAGGACGAAGTGGGTGGGCTGCAGCTTTCCTCCCTTCTGACTCCTTCCCACATACTACATCTCAGAGCTCTCACTGCACCCACTTGGGAACTCATTGCACCAGGTGTCATCTAAATCTTGAGTGAAAGGAAAATCCAAATACCCAAACCATACCCGGGGCTCCAAAGCTTCAGACATCGTGAGGTGGCAATCAGAACTCTCTGTCCCTCCTGCCTCAGGTGGTCATCAATGCTGCTTTTCCTTGTGGTGCTTCAGGGTATATTCACTTTTACTATCAGTTCTCATTCTCAAATCCAGAGTACAAGGGCATCAGTCCATCTAAAGAATTCTTATTTTCTCTGTGCTTGAAACCATGCCTTGTGCACTGGGAAACACAAACCACACAGGTAACTCCCGTCCAAACAAAGCCAGAGAGCCTGAACTGTGTGAGCTCTCTTGTGCTTTGCCTTTTGATAGCTCTTCTATGTTATATGTGATCACTATAATCACACCATTTAGCAGGAATGAGTGACAAGTGCGTTGTTGTTCATAGTTCCATATCATGACATACAGGATCATTCCAAGGGAGTGCCATGACTGGTGCAGCCTGACATTTACGCTGTGTGACCGAGCTGCTCAGTCACGTATGGAGACCTGCTACAGCTCCCAGAACCAGCAGCATATTATCACATCACATAAGATTTCATACTGCTGTATCTATAAGCACATGAGACACTGTAGGTTGTCTCCCTCTGTGGCAGCTTGAAGATGCAATATCTGGCTTGAAATATGCAGGGAATCAAAGACCTTGCCCTGCCCCCAGGAAATTAATGGGACTCCTACTGCCACCAGCAATAACTTCTGGGCTTACTCTCATGCTCCTTCAGTATGCAGTACTTCATCCCTGCTGAAATCAGCAGCTACAAGTGCCCAGCTCACCCTGGCAGGACAAGCAGGACCCTGGCCACCCAGCACTCACTGCACAGCCCTGCTCCCAGGCAGAAATCAGCTCCTGGAGCTGCTCCGAGGTCCCCACGGGTCACTGAGTGCCATTTACCCTGCACCACTGTTAATCCTATAAGCAGCAGTTTCCTCACTCAGATGTCCAGTAATTGAAAGCACTGAGAATTTTGACTTGCATGCTGCGTTATAGAAAAAATATTATGGCTAGGCATTAAACTCCTGCTGTGAAATACCTCATATGCCAGAGGAGAATGTTAGATGTTCCTGTTCCTTTCCCTATGAGGTTACACATTGTCGAGGTACTGCGGGGATTGGAAGAACATGGGCAGAGGTTGCCTCTCTCAGGTGGCACAATAGGTATGAGCTCTCAGAGAGAAACCATTGCTTAGACCTCTGCCCTCTCTCCCCAGACCTAAACTCCAGTTATACAGCGGAGCATAGACCTCTGATCTGTTTCTCTCCATTCAAAATTGAACTTGAGCTATGTAATGGAGCACAGAAGTCTGCTCCATTTCTCTCTCCCCCAAATCTACCTGCACAAAATAGCTGCAAAGAGTGCTTTTCATGCCATAGCTATAAAATATATTAACGAAAGCACAATGCATAGTGTGATTAGGGAGTGTATACAATGAAAAATGATATAGTCTTTAGCCACTTATTATCCCTGGTGTTATTTTGATGTCTTTCGATATCTGAAACCAAAGCAAAAGGAAGTTCATTTAACATTCAGGTGCTTTACTCTTCAAAGCCTCCAAAAAACAGAGGTCCAGATAATCTGCTTCTGATTAGAGTGAGACCAACAGTGTGCAAATGATTTTCAATCTCTAAATCTTAATGATATCTAGTCATGTTTGGATTACCTTCTCTCTTTTGCTTTCCTTACAATAATGTGCGTGACAGGGTCTGCCTGCACAGATGTTTAGGAAGAGGCTTTTCTGTGCAAATTCAAAGGCTCCTGCATGAGTGAGTGTATTCTGGCCTGTGAAGAAGTTCTTATAGAACCATCTCTTCTCCCTCAGCAATGACACAATTACCTATGAAAATGCAACTGAAGAAAATCAAATGTCAAATCTGCTAAAAATCCGATATAGACTTGATGTTCTTGGCAAAGCTTTCAAAAAAAGCATTTTTGTTCTCCATTCCTATAGCTCCCAACATGTGACCAAGGCAGCAAATTACTCTCCAATACCAGCAATAAACCCCATCTCTGCTTCACTCCAAGCTAAACACAGCCAGCTGTGGAACTCATGTACTCATGCAGAGCCAGGCAAGGTTTTCTTTTATTCAGGAAGAAAAGATGAATCACACAGATAGCAATTTTGGGCAGTACGAGGCTCATTTGCTCACATTCTCTGGGAGAGGCAGAGATGCCCCCGGAACCCGGGACCTCAGGGTGGTTTGGTGCCATTGAAGGGTCTGTTCAATAGGAGAAAATAATTTTGTGTGTGGCCAGACTGTGGTTAGGACCAGAGTTAGGGATGGGAGATGAAAAATAATGATTGTGTTTGGCCAGGAGATTAAAAGGGGCTGTTCTGCACGCTCTGGTGCTGACAGATCTCATGATTTAATCACAAGTCTTGCAATACTAAGGGATTTTCCTAGAGCTGTGATGGCTTGAGGAACAACTTCAGGCGCTTTTTTTTTTTTTTTTTTTTTTTTTTGATGAAACAAAAGATTTCAACTCCAAGATTGCAAAAATTATTGATGTCTGTGTACCCTAAGTTTGACTGTGAAGATTCCAAGCTTCATTTTAGCAAAAGAAGTTTTAAGGTGCCAGGCCTGTGCTTATGAACAATGAAACTGAGCGCCTGAAAAAATAAGGTAGATGAACAAGAAATGATGCTGAAGGCAAGGGCAATAACCCAACAAGAGCTATGAAAGGTGCAGACAGTCATACCCACACCGCGCAGACACCGCAGTGCCTGCAGAAAGTGACATCTGGTCTGAGATAATCTGCCTTCCGAAGAGTGGCTTTATGCGAGGGAAGCGCCACTGATCTCGGAGGACTTGTTCCAGATTTAGCTCCATGTGGGATCACAACGAGACCAGCTGCAGCTGCTCCGGGCTGCCGGCCCCGAAGGACTTGAGCAGCCCTGGGTGGGTGCTGCAGCATCCCCCGGGAGAGCCCGGGAGGCACCGGGTACCGCCGGATGGCTTCAGTGCCTTCCGCTCCACTGGAATGGAGGCAGCCAGGAAAGCAATTTCTGTTGGTTAAATGACTGATCCCCAGGCAGAAATCTGGCTTGCCCCGACTTCTTGACACACATCCCATACCCGCAGCGGGAAATCACAATGGGAATGGGCAGTGGGAATGGTTCGATGTTACCCACCAGCACCATTTAAAACTCCTGCTTTCAGAATCTTCCTTTCACTGATTTAAAGCCTTCAGGTGACAGCTTTCTCACCCCAATGCTTTCATCAGGATCTGGACACTGGGTTTTTTCTTTGCTCTTTGCTCTCTCAAACCCACTAAGAATTTCAAAACCAGAGGTGGAGAAAAGCCCCCTTCTGCCCTCGGGCTCTGGCCACGCAACAGAGGAATGGAGAAGGTAACTGGTACATGCAGCCAGACATATCAAGGAATTATGATGGCAACACAGGGGAGGTTTGACTAAAAATATCCTCTGTGACAAATTGGACAATAAAACAAAAAAAAAATAATATTTATAAAATATTTAGGCTTCCCTGATTTTCACTTTGAACTTTTTTTCTTGAAAGCACAGATTAACACATAAATATGTGTATAATCAGGCCATTAAGGGCAAAAATTATCCTGTCACTGTGGAATACAGGCAGGTTTTTCTTTTTGATACATTTTAGGTAAGGGGTCTAATTCTTACTCATGTTGCATTCTTTATGTTGTGCCAGCAAATGAATCTTATTTTTGGACTGTTTTTGCTTTACCTAAAAAGTGTAAAAAGACTTTTGTACAAATGAGAATTGAGAATGAACTGTAGTTTTGTGAATTGGAACCATATTTCATCTGAATTATAAAAGATAGAAAAAAAATAGCTCAAATATCAGAGAAGCAACACATTAAAATCAAAGAACTCCTGAGCTTTAACACGTATTGCTGAACTGTTTATCGCTTATCGATAGTCATCAATGACCCCTCCTGACCTAAATGTTTTGCTTTTACGAAACAAATGTGATCATGGGTTTCCTCACAACAAATTGAGTTGCTGTAAAAGAATTAGATGAAAGACAACTAAACCGCCCCAAATCCTGCAGCACTCATATTCACACGGAGCAGGTTTTGCACTAGATGTCCTGCTTGAGAGCTGTGAAAATCTTCCTAAGAATCTGTTTTCCTCCTGTTGTTATGTGCACATAATTTTCATTACTGTTAAGGGCTGTAGCAAAAGGAAAATACCCTTTAAAAACACAGTGTTGTTTTATTTTTGTTCATTCAATGGCTTAATTGCATTCTTCATTTAGTGGCATGGTTGTTTGTGGCAATAGAGATTTTACTGTAAGACAAAGTGAGCTATTCCCCTGCTTTCACATCAAAGGAAAAGAATGTGTTCTGAAATACGTTTTGAAAAGCATTTTAATCACCTGACCTGATACTTTTAAATTAATCCAATTATTTAAATTGATAGTGTGTTTAATATGTCACTGTAAATATAGCCTTGTTTTTAGATCAATAAGTCTCAATAAGGCATTTCATATTAACCTTTTCACAGCAATTACCATGATCTTTGCTTCTAAAATGTTCTGGGCCTGAGGGCTCAAACACTCTAACAGTGAGTAACAATTGTGGGGGAGATCAGCCCTTCAGCTGGGGAAGTCACAGCCTTTGCTCCTGTTACCTGCCCCGATGGATTTTCTTAAATCTTTCCTTCAGCACAAGAGGACCGGATCAGGTAGTTGTACACACACATGTACTCACCCACTCTGCTTCAGACCTCTTTTTAATTAAAAATTCATTATTTTAACAATTTCATGAGGTTTTAATCTTGTTTTTCTTCATTTCATGTGATGTCTCATCCGACCATCAAAGACAAGAAGAGCCTGGTCACATCGGTCACTGCATGTCCCTAATGTGAGCCCCTGGTCTCCCTCAGGGCAGCGGCAGGACTGGGGAGCAGAGCATGCTGGATGCCACACTCCTGTTTTCTTAGGCCTGTATTTGGATTTCAGATTTCCAGGGAGCCTGTGTCAAAATCAGGAGGAGAGGAAAGAGACTGTCTCAGGGAGACTCAAGCTTTTTGCTTTATTTATAGTGCATCCAAACCCAGAATATTAAATACTGCTGAGACACGAGCCTGGGCAAAACAAAACAGATTTTGGGATATGCTCCTCTCCATCACACCAGGAAAAACTGTTGTCAAAACACAATTGAGCTTTCAGTCTAAACACTACCAGCACTGTCAGATCCAGCCTCAGAGAGAAACCATTAAACAGACTACATTTCAGTGGAGGATCTTAACACCTCCCAGGGCACCCCATTGCCAGAAACCGATTCAGCCAGATTTGGTTTCAGGTTTGAACCAAAACTCCAGCACCAAACTCTCACCCCACAACCACCATTTCACAAGGGTTGGTCTCACATCAGTGACAGCTGCCAGAGAGGGAGGAGAGAAGGAGCAGAGAAGAACCACATGGCAAATTCCACATCTGGAAGTACCAAAATTTGCCCATGGATGCCTGCATCTGCCCATTTTTTTCTGTACTGACAGCTCCAATACCACAGTACCTATCCAGGGAGGTGCCAGGGATGCTTACATAGCCAAGGGTTTCTTTCCAGTCTCTTGGTCCAAGGGGCAGCAGCAGGTACATGGGAATTGTTGTCCTGGCCAGAGACACTGAACTTGAGACTTGAACCTTTTCATAGCCATATCACATTGCTGGCTTGTAGCTGTTATCTAGTACATGAATAGTCAGACCCAGTACTTCTAGTCAGAAGTACTTGCTTAAGACCAGAACAGATGATTTGGTCCTTTTGGTCACATATGTCCCTTATAGCTTACACTGCTATGGGGAGACACTGCCAGTGAAGTTACTGTACCTTCAAAGTGGTTGGACTGTCACCCACTAAGGTATGTGTAAAAATATATGTGGGAATATATATATACATATACACTTCCCCATCCCTGGAAATTTTCAAGACCAGGTTAGACTGGGCTTTGAGCAACCTGATCTAGTAGAAGGTGTCCCTGTCCATGGCATAGGGGTGGAACTAGAGGTACCTTAAGCTCCCTTCCAACTCAAACCCGTCTGTGATTCTATGTATATGCACACATAGATGTTCTCTACACATCTCCATCCTCTCTAGGAAGTTCTGGTATACACAGGTCATTGAAATAAACTATATGGCCTTCATAAAGATCAGGCTGCTCTAGAAGTTCCTTCTGCCAGGGCAGATTTGGAGAAAAGTGCACAATGTCACTACACTGCCTTTTGCTGACAAACGCCTGAGGGGAAAAGAACTTTCCTTCTCCAGCCTCCCATTCTTCCTTAGGCCTAGCAAATGCTCTCAGACAGCCTGAGCTTATCATTTCACCCAGATAAGTTATTTCACAGACTCAAGCTTTTGCTTTCCGTCTCCCAGACTGATTCTGTGAGAGCTTCCATAACCCCCAGCTCCTTCTGCACCTGAAGAGATGTCCTTGAAGGACTTCAAATGTTTCTGAAAACTGCAACAGGAAATGTAGCCAAAAGCCAAAGTTTGAGGAAGAGAGACAAGAGGTCATAACATACAAGAGGGAGAACAGAAAGAAAGAAGATGGTGCAGAATTCCCTCTCTGTTGCTGCTTTTTAAAGGTCTCAAAACTCATGATTTTTGACATTTTTAAGAAAAATGACCTTCAGCAAGAAAATTTATTTTTTCTTAGGAGGCACATAGCTATAAAGATGACTGAACCAGGAAATGCTCAGCAGATCTACCCAACTTTGGAATAGCTATGTGTATAAAAGTCACTGCTGCCTAATGCAAAGCCCCACCTGCCACTCTCATCTACCCAAAAAAACCCAGCCAGTAGTCCCCCTGGGGTACTTTGCATAGCCTTACCCAGCCCTTGCTGATTGACTTAATGAAGCCTCAGGGAGGAGCAAACTCAATATAATCCCTCACTGCAGTAAAGCCTTTTCTACCTTCTCAACTGTAGCTATTTGGGATATTTGTGATGGGCTGTGCCTGCTTTCTTTTTAATTCCTGCTTTGCTTATATCTCTGAGGTTTTCATTCCTTTTTGTTATATTTCCATCCCCGTTTTTCAACTTCAGTTTTCCTGCTGCTTCTTCTGTTTGGTAACACCCTTTCACCATGGGTTTTTTGTTAGTGGTCCCTGCCTGCTCTCTGTCCTGCAGGATCTCCTGATGTTTCTCTTTCCAGTAAAGGAGTGAGGTCTGAGTTCTTCAAAACAAAAGACAGTCACCTTCTCTGCAGCATCAAGGACTGATAGGTGGTGTTTGGACAACTCTGAAAGGTTGTTTCTAACCAGATGGGAAGGCTAATATATCCTCATGAAAACTGGGTGTTGATTAGTAAGTAGGAATAATACACTGGCTGTCTCTCTGTGTTTTACAGCCCTTAAATAATAATTTCAGGACTATTGACCAGACTCCCTCAGAAACAAATTCTGAGCAGGGGTTTTTCCCTGTCACTCTTTCCCTGGGGCAGAGGAGAGCCTGGCCAGGGTTTGGCAAGTGGTGAGAACCCAGTCTCTGCTCCACCTTTGTGGGCACCTGTGAAGCTTCTGGGAATTCCTTGTTGGGGATTTGTACTTCAGTGCAGCCTATCTTGAGCTGGGCAGAGCTGGTTCTATGCCAGGGGACCTGCACCCTGCCCTGTGAGAGCCTTGCAAGGCACAGGGCTGCGAGGAAAAATGAACTCAACAGGCTGTTGAAATGGGCAGTAAAAAGTGTCCTTTGTTTTTATTTTGTTGTTGTTGTTTTAATTTTTCCACCAAGCCTCAAAAAATATTTTTTTCTCCTAGTTCCAATTTGATGAAACACAAATTTAAAAACACACAATCCTAGGAGGAGGGAATGGATTTCAGTGTTCTCAACAGTGCTATAAATAGTACATCGGCAACCAGCATGACTGTTGCAACAGCTTTAGACAGATTGCAGATCTGAAGGAAATTCAGATAATGTTTAGCATGAGGAAAGATTGTTACATTGTTATGAAAAGGAAAGTCTCTGGTTGATTTTTCAATTATCTATTGTTATAAAAAGTTCACTTTACAACATTAGCAAATTTCCTGTTTTGAAGGTGTTACTGATAATCTGACATCACCACATGATGACAAACTATTCATACTGTTAGCAAAATTTCCAATTAGATCCAGAACGCACCTTATTAAAACCTGAAGGTTTACAGCACTGTTTCTTGCTCAACCCCAAAGCCTGAGAAAGCATTTGGGAAAACTGTAGTCAGCGTGAGGAAAGCAATGATAATGTGTGAATTGCCTGCAAGGAGAAAAAGAGTGGGGGCTGTTGTTCAGGGAGTTACAGGCAGTCATTTTGAGAGCTGTAGACTCTTACTTTCCTATAATTTACACTTGTCTAGTTCATTTTATATTTCTAATGCCCAAAAGCAGGATGCAGAGAACTGCTCATTTCCTGTAAGTTTTTTGAAACCTTGTTGCAGATGACAGGAACTGGTGCTGTGCTTAAAACTTTTCTATCCTTCCATCAGGTACTAATTAGTTGCCTTTTACAAGAACATCCAAGTGGGTCACTGTCTTTAATGCCTTGCATGCCCAGGCTTTCACCAGTGAAACCTGCTGAGTGTTTTGATCTGATTTGGAACATCCCCCCTTGCTGCTCTGACCTTGCCTGGGCTGCACACCAGATGATGCTTTGCCTCTCAGCCTGGCCTCATCTGCAGCCCTGTGCTTGGGGCACCCTCCAGAAAGGATGACATGAACCTGAATATCCTCTGGCTGGACAAGAGACTGAATTTTCCTCCCCTGGTTTGTGTGACAGCTCAAACCAGCAAGCAGCAGTTTTAAGGAGAAGGAGCTGTTGTTGCTCTCTGAAGCGATGGGGTGCCAGCTCCTATAGCTCCAGGCTGTGGGTGCACATGGAGTTAGGTGGGTATCCCCTGGAGAGTGATGGTGTTTGAGATGTTTCACAGCCAGCTGTGAAAAGCACCTTCCAACTTGCAGGGCTGTGCTGGTGTGAATTTGGAGATTTTGGTGAATTTGTTTTTTCCACTTCATGTTTTGGGACATTTGCACCTACTGCGCTGTCAAAGCTTCAATCCAGATGGAGAGAGGCAGAGAGATGGTCCCCTAGCCAGGAAAAGACAGGGGAGATACCTTTTGGGATACAGAAATGTGCATGCAATATGATTACCTCATTCCTTCCTAAGGATGTAAGTGGTGTGCATGTTCTTTATATGAGCATTGAGGAGCAAAGTTTGTGGTATTTCTCATTCAATCTGGGAGCTGGCAAGGTGAGTCCTCCCAGCCCTGACCCTCTATTTCCTTACCCTGAAAGGAGATTTTTCTCATGCCAGGCAGCAGCAAGGTGGGTTTATGGTTTGTTGTTGCTCTGGTGCCCTAAACGAACATTGGGCCAGGGTATAGCATGGATGTGTGGATGTGTCCATCATGTGCATCATCTCCACACAGGGTGTGATACAAGACTCTTCCTCTGTGGTTATTCCAAAGCAGCTCTGGTTTCTGCAGCTGTTCCTTGGAGCCACTGCACTGACATTTCCCCCTCTTCCTTTAAGGAAAAAAAAAAATCTAGCATTTAAACATTTGCTTTGGTAAAGGATGAAATGGAAAAGTAGGTCGGATTTGAAGGATCCCAGCCCTGACAGTGTCCCTTCTAGAGATCCAGACCCAGGTTTTTGGAGAGAGACAGAATATGACTGCAGCGCTGCTTCTCACGCTCGTTTGTGCTCTTTGTGTTCCTGTGTACAAAATCACCCTCAAAATGCCCAGGACAAATTACATCCCCATGATTTTAAGGGAAGTATTTGGTCACCAGCAATATATTTATGAAATGAAGTTAGCCCTGTTCAGCTCCTTTGAAACTTAGCTGGATATTACCAGGAAGTAACGTTATTTTTTTGCTTTTAAATAGTCTAAGCTAAATTAGCTGGAACCTAATTACGGAATGCTTTTGATTAAAGCCAGACAATGTGCTCTGGAAGCTCGGATCAAAAATGACAAGACTGGATGGCAGTGAAGAATTAGGAAGGAAAAGGAAAATGACTGACTAATTTTTAAAATCAAATCAGGATCACTCTTTGTACATGGAACAAAGGTTGCAGCCAAGTCAGGCAAACCTTTTGGACTGGGGGAAACTTGACTTTCAGTAATAAGATTTTTAATTTCATTTCACAGGCACATAACTGAAATGCAAAGAGAAACACCAGAGACTAATTCTGCAGCTATTCTTAGAGATCAGGAGAGAAATAATTGCGAGTCTTGTGTGAGATTCAGAAATCTTATTAAGACAGTTTGACTTGTAGACATGATACTTTTGGTCAACATCAGCTGTGCAGCCAAACAGCTGGCTGCTCTTGCCTTAATCACTGAACCTTTAGAAAGTGCTCCATAATTATTTTCATACCATACTCTGAAAATAACCCTGCTTAAAGAAATTGTGCATGTTGCTAGAAAAACAAATGCTGATTCAACAAAGCTCCTCTCAAAATACTTTTGTACCTTTAGCTTAGTAATGAGCAATGGCCTCATTGCTCTACTGATTTGAATCCTGAAGACTTTTTGTTGTTCGTCTGGCAAGGCACTGAGATGTGCATTTTTTTCCAAGCTATTTTGCTCTGAAACAAGCACATGCTTGTGTGCAGACTTTATTCAGCTTCTGAGGATGGAATATTCTGCAGTACTGTGGCATTTCAGTTATTGACCTTAACACATGGGGTGGCGGGGGAGTGGTGGGTATTGATGTCCATGGTTGGCCCTATCATGTGCACACAGGGAAAACTGGGAAATGAGATTCCTTGGGAAATTAGGTTTATTAGGGATTATTTATAGGCAGAGGTGCAGACCTAGAATTTGAAAATGGAATGAGGGGGGAAGCTCATGGTTGTTGGAAAATGCAGCTGGCTGGGACCTAAGGGACAGAGACTGGTCTCTCCCATGGTTTGCCATATGTGAGTCCTGGTCACATGGAAGGCAATTCTTGGCTATCCCAAGGCCCCTTATTTTGTTGCTCTTCTGTTACTGAATTTTAAGTGTATACACCAAACAAATGAAGCCAAGTGATGAAATGACTGACAATTGGCTTTGAGATGGGAGAGTGAACTTTCCTGTGCCAGGGAAAGGTAAAAAGCTCCCTGGTGCAGAATACAGCCCCAGGGGAAAATATTGTAACCGATTCAAAATGACTGTGAGGTTTAAAAACTACAGAAAGATCCAAGAGACGGCACCAAGCTCTCCCTTTCTGGGCATAAGGTATTGCAAGCAAATTTGATGGAGACCCCGGGAGGATGAAATGACCCTCGACAGTGTGGATCTCGAGAAGAGTGACAGGTAGAGTGTGAGACTGAGGCCTGGCTGGAGCTGGGAAATCTGGTGTGCTAAGCGCCATATGGTCCTCCTAGTGTGTGTGCGAGACCTCATTTCCACACCCAACTGCTCACAAAAAAATTGCACTGGTGCTATCACCAGTTGCCTTAAACTCGCTTCAAACTGGGTGACCCCACCATCTGGTCCTTGCTGCTGAAGCCTGGATGACCTACAGGTCATAGGCTTTGTGCTTTGCCACATGCAAGGAGAGATGCATTTCCAACCATTTACCCTTTGTAGGTGACTGTGCACACACCGGTATGTAGGTGTATCTGGCTCACTTTTAATATCCAGCCCAGCAGAACCAGAGGTCAACTCAACATTAGCAGATGGAAGTAAGATTTAAATCAAATACGTCCAAGGAAATACAAATCCCCACTGTCTTTCTGAGCCCCTTGAGGTTGGCATGGCTCTGCCAGCTGCAGCCCTGGGAGAGCCCAACATCACTACCATCCCTGAAATTAGTGTCCCCGTCTTGCAGTGGCAGTTTCTCCATTCCCACAGGGACAATTTGATCCAGAACCACACGCTCAGGAGTGGTGCTGGCACAGTCATGTTTGCATTGATCCACTGCATGCATTGATCCAATGCTTCCCAGCACAGTGTGGTCTGCAGTCCATGGGTGTGGAGCAAAAGCCTGACTTCATTTGGCCTGGTCATTGGAGGACACGGTAGGAATTTATTTACCAGAATACAGGGCTAGGTAGGCCAGGAAAATTCTAACATCTTTTGGTAAAGCCCTGGCAGAAAACATTTCCAAGGTAAAAATGAGAGGCAGGCACATATTGATGCTTTTTCTACTGCTACACAACATCTAACAGATGCAGCTCTTACACTTGCCATTAATCAGAGAAGCTTCCCACCCTCTACCCAAATGAAAAATCAGGGCATATGCTTGCTAGAGACAGCAAAGAATTCGTTGCTTGTAGCTGGACAAAATGCTAATCCTGAAATTTGGACTTCAGCTTGTAAACTTGCCCTATCATGAGTTGTGCAAATTAAAATTATTTTTCTGAAAGGAAAGTAGCAGACCACTAAAGCTCCACTAGTGTCCTGTGGGGGAGTTTGGCCCCCAGTTGTGATGCAGGACTGGTATTGCTGCTTCTTCTACAGCACTGCTGAACCCTCTCCAAGGCAAGGAAAGAGTGGGAGGCTCCTGTCTTTAGTGAGCACATTCATTGTGAGGCTCTGTCCCTGTGAAACACTTTGGGTCTCTCCAGGCTACTTTTCATTTATCACAGATATTTGCAACTGCACCTCCATGGCTTTTTGTGATTCATGCATGGCAAGCCCAGTCATCCAGATGTGAGAAGAGTGAATATAATGTAGCATCTTGGGTACAGCTTCTTACTGTATTGCCAGTAACTGCAGATGTATCATCTCTGCTAATCTGAACATACATTTCAGAGTGTGTTTTATTACATAGGATCAAAATGGTGTGGAGCTTTAATGTCATTTTCAGAGCAAGATTTGTATTAGGAGGCTCAGGAACTGGGATGGAGATGCTCTTACTTCTGAGCTGACTGGGATAGTATATAAAGAGAGCAGCTGTGAAAGCCAGAGACACACTCTGCTATATTGAGGAACAAAGGCTAACAGCCATCTCGAAGAGATAATAATGGTGAGAAGAGACACCGAACACTGACGATAAACTCAGGTTGGTGTCATGGTTCTGCAAGGATTTCCAGACACAGGGGGAACCGAGGTGGGGATGGCCAAGCACTGAAGAGCACCAAGGTGAAACACAGTGGGATGGTGGAAAAGGAATGGAAAAACCCAGCTTCTGTATCTGCTGAAAACACAAGTGTGTTGAGCTAGAGAACAATGGGGAGGGAAACCATCCCAGTCTGCAATAAGACCTGACCTGCCAGGGGTGAAGGTTTTAGGAGTATTTGCTTTTGTTTTTCTGTCTTCAACAATTTTTGAAAACTGAAATTCAAGTGCTACTGAAATCTCTATAAGGACTATAATTGGAGGTAATTAATAAAGAGTTAGTGAATTAGACTTCCAGTTCTCCATGGCAGTCAATGGAGATGGGGCATATGTTTTTTTCCAGAATACACTACTAATAAAATTAAGGAGAAAAGATTCCCCACATCTTCCCCAGTCTACTGCTCAGTTATGCCTTTACTAAATGTTTCAGCATTTTTTGAATCCCTCATGAGGTTTTTGAACTGCTTCAATACATCCACAGCTGTAAGTCTCTCCATGAAAGAAACCTATTAAAGGAAACAGCACATGAGAGTCACAGTAAACAGCAAGTGATGAAACTTCCCACAGCCGAGGGCTTTGTTGGTGGGAATACCAGATACCAGAGCTGGAAATCTCTGCAGGAGGGAGCACGGTTACCCTGCAGCTCTTGGGGACTGGACTAATTTGGACTCGATGATCCTTGTGGGTCCCTTCCAACTCAGGATATTCCATGATAATTTCTTCTTCAGGCATGAGAGCTGAAGGCAGGTGGCTCACAGTGACCTGTCCCTGCATGTCTGTACCAGTGGGAGAAGTTCTGGATGAAAGTCAGAGGGATAATTGTGTGTCCCTTCCTGCTTGTGCCTCTTGGAGGCTCATGGATGCTCTGTCCTCATGTTTGTGTGGGAGGACTGCCTCCCACGGCACTGGGCCACCAGCAGGTCGTTACTAGAATTGCTGAGAAGTGTGTTTTGTATTTCCTAGATGTTATCATTTAAATAAATAAATAAAAGCATACTTGGTAACATTTTCTAAGGAAAAATTATCCATTTTTTCTTTCCTGCTTTTTTTCTCCTCAGGCAGAAAGAAAGTAGGTCATAAAATGCAACATTTTTTTAATTGAAAAAATGAAACGTAATGGTAATTCTGACCTCAAAGATGGGTTTGATACGGTAAAAAAAAATGTTATTTAAGTTCAAGAAAAATCTGGACCCAGTCCCACTGCTACCACAGTCTTCAGAGGGGTTTGTTTCAGATATGTGACTTCGACTAAAAAATCTTCTGACTCAAGGTCCAGTGAAAACTTCAGAAATTTATCTTCACCCTGATGCATCTTGTTTACTCCAAGAATACATTTAGATTGTTTTTTTTGTTTTTTGGGGTTTTTTTTAATAGAGATTTAGTTTGAGCAAAACTAATTGACTTATTAAACTTTTGCAGATGGCTGATTCCTTACAGGGCATAAAAGCTTCAGGTATTTTTTAGGCAGATCTCTGACCTACTTACGGCCCAAATCCTATTTGAGCACCTGTGTCCTCCTGGTGGCACAACTGGTTATCAGGGTGGCAGTTAACTTGAATATGCAAATGTTTGCAGAATCGAAGCCTAAATCTATTTGTTGTTGTGCTGTTAAATGGAGTGATGAAACTGTGTCCTGAGTCTTTGCTGGGGCAGGAACTTGCTCCATGGCAAAATCCTCACTGTGGTGTTTTAATGTTACAGGGAGCTGGAAATGCTGCCGGTGAGCGTGGATGTGCGCAGGGAACCTCCACTCCTGTCAGCCTGTGCCACCCAGGATGTACTAGAATTATTAAGTCTCTGTCGGGAAACGAGGCCAGGACAACAGCAAGGCAGAAAACGCTGTTCTGCTGTCAAAGAAATGCTCGGAAAGCAGGAGGGAGCGAGGGCTGAGCGCGCAGATCTGCGGCCGCGGGGGCGGCGGGCGAGTCCGTCCCGGGAGGGCAAGAGGGGACGGAAGGACAGGGGGCGGTGGGTGCCATCCCCTAAAATACGGATAGTTTCCCTGTGGGCGGTGGGGACGCAGTGTGTTTTCCTCTTTTTTTTTTTTTTTTTTTTTTTTATTTTTTTTTCTTTTTTTTTTTTTTTTTTTTGGGGGGGGGGGTGGGGGGGTTTATAATTTTTTTGAGGGGTGT
>JAWWEU010000023.1:7199502-7248448 GCA_035583155.1 Acropternis orthonyx | reverse complement strand
CGGGGGCAGCGGGCGGGGGCCGGGGCGGCTCCGCGGGGCGGTGCGGGGGGCGCGGGCCCCGCCCGGCTGCTCCGCCCGGCCTGCGCGGGGGCAGCGCCGCGCATCCCGGCTGCGGGCGGGCGGGAGGCTCCGCACCGCACCGCACCGCACCGCTCGGCTCCGCTCGGCTCCGCTCCGCGGGGCTGCGGCGCCATGGAGGCGGTGGACCAGGTACGCGGAGCGGGGCGGTGCGGGATGGGGAGCGCGGAGCGGGCGCGGTGCTGACCCCCTCTCTCTCTCTCTCTGTGTCTCTGCCCGCAGCTCGCCTCCGCGGGCAGTTTCCGCGTGGTGAAGGAGCCGCTGGCCTTCCTCAGGGTGCTCGAGTGGGTGAGTCCCGGGGTGCGGGGGGAATTGTGGATGGAGGCGGGTGGGGGGGGACCGTCCCCAAAGTGCGCGCCCGGCGCTGCGCCCCGCGGAACAGGTGGAAGCTGGGATGGGGACGGGGACACGGGGAATGGGGACAGGGACACGGGGCGAGTGGATGGGGACTCGCGTCCTAGAGCGCTGTGGCCAGCGGGGCGGGCTGGGGGCTGGGTTTGTGGGTGCCCCCCCCCTCCCGCCCCTCATCCTTTTGCTGGCTGTAAACGAATTAAAAAAAAAAAAAAACCAACCACGAGAAAAACAACGAGGAAAATAAAATCCTCATTATGCATTTAGCAAACTTGTCTCTGGGCCGAGCGGGGAAGGAGGCAGATAATTGGTGTGCGGAGCAATGTCACTGTGTGTTGCTCTGATGCTCATTCGTAGTGAAGTCTGCAGGTCAAATGACATCCATCGCCAGTAGGTCTGCGGGAGCAGAGAGCCTCTCTGAACGGAAAGTTCAGAACATGTCATGGAGGATTAATCACATTCCCCTAACGCCGACTGGCTGGGGAATTATGTAAGCCGCGTATTTTGGGGGGCGCGTCCCCGTGCGGGTGTGTTTATCCACATGTTCGCACCCGCCGCGCACAGCCCGGCCGCGGGGTGCCTGCGAGGGGGTGTTTTGGCGTGCTGGGGGCAGCTGCTCGCCCCGGACCCTGTCCCTGCTCACCAGTAGCAGCTTCGCTTCCCAGCTGGGCGCCTCGAAGCACCAGGTCCCATGGAGCTGGGTGATGGGGATTTTGTGGTGGTGCCGTGGGCCCGGGATGGGGTGGCCCCACGGTGGGGTCACCTGCATGCGGTACTGTAGGGACAAGGTCCTTGCATTCCTCACCCATAACTCTACAAACCCACACAGCCCTGCTGGTCCTGCCTCGAGGAAAAGTCAGGATATCCAGGGGCTGAATCCCAGGTGCTGATCTGAGGGTGCTTCAGCCACTCTGCAGTGCTCGCTATGGGACAGAAGAATGGGGAGCAAAGCTATTTCCATGGCAAATAGTCATTGGGAGTATGATCTTTTGGCTGTCTGCCTGATGAGGCAATGTCTGCTGGAAGTTGGGAAACAAGCTATTCCATGAAGGGCTCCGTACTGGTGAGCATGGGCTATGGCCTCAAGGAAATTGTTCTCCCCTGGTCCTTGGGACAGTGAGTGGGAACTCTTCTCTTGGCAGTTTCCTGGGTCTGTAACTTCTTCCAACAGCCAGATATTAAAGCTGCCTTTGTCGTGTTTGGAAGCCACATGTAGAACTCGTCTGTCTGCTTTAAGTGTATGTTTCCTGACTGTGTACATATACATATGCACACGCTGTATGTAAACAGAGCTCTTTGACACAGCCAAGGTGGGCCAGTCCTTGGCAATATGGGAATGTGGGACAAGGGTGCAGAGTGTGTTAACATTTAAGATGATCTGAGAAGTTACTTTTTCTCTTCTGACATGTATCTCTAAGTAGTACTAAGCACATTTTAGTGTATGATATTTCAGAGTGGAAGACTTTTTTTTTTTTTTTTTTTTTTTTTTAATATACTTGAAAGGCTTTTTGGATTACCTAAATTCCATTTCTATTAAATTAATCTTGTTGCTCCCATCTTCTATCTCTTCTTACCATTCCTCTCAACTGCTGTCCACCTCTCTCTACCATCTCTGTCTCAACTACCATCTCTCCCTCAAACTCCTTTTATCAGCCTAATCATAGTTTTAAACTTTAAAAGAAGACCAAATGCTCCAGCCCATTCTGCATCTGCTTCCATGTCCCCCGGCAGCCTCACAGACCTCGTTGCACTTGGTCAGAACAGTCAAATTGCACCCCTTGACTCCTCCCACTCGAGTCCTAGAATTGCATCTGCAAAGAAATGAAGTTCATAGCCCAGCTGGTGACGCAGCGAATCTGGGCGTTGGGTGGCTCTCGTGCCTGGGGGGAGGCTCTGTGGTGTTGCAGGACAGATGGCAGAGCTGTGGGGGTTCCTCAGAAAGGCTGGTAGGGTGGAGGTGGTGCAGGCTGAAAATGTCCTCAGCTGGTCCAGGCAGTCCAGCCTTGAAATTTGTGCTCTCGTTTGGGTGGTTGGGTTTAGCTCACAGTGATTCTGGGGTGAGCACGTCTTTATTCATAAACCTCGTGTAGTGGTGCTGTTGAAACTTGTGTGTTCGTGAGTGCAGACATTTGCACGTCTGGAGGCAGCTGAGGTGGCTGTAGTTTTCTCAGGTGTGAAACTGTAACTTTTGCAGAATTAATCTGTGGGTGTGCAGATTCCAGCTTACCTGAAGTCTGGCTCAGGCATCATGGATCTCTGTCTCGAGGAAGAGGGACCTTATCTGACCTTCTTCAATCTCCTGCTTTGACTGTCACCTAACACCCAGAAAGAAGCTGCCAAGATAAGGCTGATTCTTAAATATTCACAGCACTGTAATATGTTTTCATTTGTATTTCCCATGTACTTTGTAATCTTATTTTCAGCCAAGAAATTGCATTTAAAAGCCATTAAGAGACAACATTGGCTCAAGCCCAGGAAAGGTTAAGAGAAAGGAAAAAATCCAACAAGTGACTTGTAACAATTAAGCAAGAGTTGAATTTTTTGGACTCTACCTTGGCAAGAGTATGTGGATCACAAATCTGAGCTTGGAAAACTGCACACAGCTGTACTGGGTTAACCCTGAGTGTTTCTAACTTTGAGTCAACTCTGGCTTCATGGCATGTGCTGGGGGCAGGGAAGAGCTGTTTAAAAGCTGTATTTGTTCTTGTTCCTTTTTATTCTCTTGGCTGTTACTCCACAGATCTTTGCACGGGAAGACTGTTCTTCAGAAGCTTATTTCTCATGATAATCTACTGTGGCACTACAACCAGTAGCAATGTCACAAACACTCTTACAACTTCACTTGAGAAATTATTCTCTTATACATGCACCTGACAATAATGAATAAGGAAAGATGAAAGAGAAGAAATATGTTCATTTGTCTCACTGGATTAATTTCAGTCCTGCAACTCTCTGGATGTGTTTGTACTGTTTTTATTGGGGTCTGCAAAAAGTGAGCAAGACAAGCCAGTTTGTGACTTTTGGTCTATTTGTTTTGCAATTGCTGCCTCGCTGGATCCCCAGAAAAGGAAATTAAGTGAAAAGCAATGCCCTTGCGGTGCGATGGGTATGGGAACTACCTCATGTGTAATCAGATTGTTACTGGCAAAAATATTTTTGTAAAAATGGAAACTTTCTATCCCTAGGCTGCGGGTTTTTAATTACCTCTGTGAATTGCTGCAAACAACTTTCCTTCTGCAAACCGAAGGCAACCTGATACTTGTCCGGTTTCCATGTAAAGTAACAGGAGCTGCAGCGCTGTCCTTAATGCCTTCACTGTATTCCATCATAAATAGCTGGGATGCAGAAACTCCACCATTTTGCCAGTCAGGAGATGCTGTGATTGCCTGGATGATTATCTTCAGGTTGGTGTTTGAAAATATTGTGCAGGGAGCTCCCTGCTCCACCAGCTTGCAGCCCTGTCTGGGCTGGTATGGGCAGAGCAGAGGGCTTTTTTTGACACAAAGGTCATACAGTAACTGTCTAAGCCAGTACTGCTTTTATTAGGGCACATGTGTATCATTTATGTTGCAGGACAAACCTTGTGGACACTGTGGCTTTTCTTGATGGGACAACCTGAAAGGGAACTTCAAGATGTCCAGTGAACACAAATGTGTCTGAGGAGTTGTTCTAATTCTTATCTTTATGCAGAAAAAGTGCGTTCCAGACATTGCATGACTGGAGTTTATCACTGCTCATGAGCATCTTCATGGGATGTGCCACAGAGTTCCAAAGCATTGCAGGGCATTTGGACAGCAAATCTCTGGTGGAAACTGGACAAAGGTGGCTTGAAAAATCTGCCTGTAGTGTACATGGACCAAGCTAACCTTGCTTTGCTTCGTTGCCTTCATGCTGTGATCATTTGACTGGTGAGACAGAAAAAAGGCCAGGCGGAGTCAAGCTTGCTTTGATTGTATAGATTCTGAAAGGGTTAGCACCCCTTGCCTTGCAAACAGATGCATATTTGGAAGGCAGAGGGAATCTGAATCTTGAAAGACTGATAATAAGTCTTGTCTTTTGTCCTAGTGCTGATTGCTCATCTGGCCATGAAGCGCTTTTGTTGGATTATATTTACATGCATATGAATGGACATAAGTAGCTGCATGCTTTCAAGTGTGCCCTAGAAAAGCCTAGATATCTTGAGATGCTGAAAATAAATGGGAAAGAAACAAGAAGGTAATGCTTGCATGAAGCATGTGTGATTAGTAGTTTGCTCTGTACAGTGTATTATGGGTCTGAAATATTTTATAGTTGCTTGAAGCTCATCATCACATTTGCTTGTGTTTGTTTAACCAGAAGGCTGCTATCTACTCTGGCATGGGCAGAGACTTAGGTGATGGAGAAGGGTGGCCTTGCTGAAGCTTAATGCTCCTCATGGATGCAGGGTGAAAGAGTTGAGTGTTTAACCTTCTCTACCCTCATATTGAAAGAAAAGCCTTAAAAAGATAATGTTTCTTACTGCCTGCTGATGTTGCTTATACAATGCCAGGATCAGATGCTGCATCTGATGCTCGGTCCACCTATCTTGATGTGAAAGATACACAAACACATTGAAAATGTATTGTCAGTTCTTTTGATGTCTGCCTTGGGATGTAGGTACTTAGCTATTCTTGCAAACGTGGTCCCAGTTGCTACCTCAAAGGTCTTGTATGTGTAGTGTCAGATCAATAAAACATGTGCCACTTAATCAAAAAATGTAAATCCATTTCTATGGTATTTTAATATTAGGAAGGTAATTACCATGTAACTAACCATCCTCTGTAAGCTGTCATTAATTGGATGATTTCTTATAGGCAGCTTAGCATAATGCATGCAAAATACACTGCAGCTCTGTAGAGACAAAAATTGCCATGGTGAACCAATGGGATGTGAGTGTCCAAGAGATCTGAGCCCTGCAAACAGGCTTCATCAGTCCTTGGCTTTGGGCCTGCAACGTCTGAGCACATATTGGGGCATCAGTACTCTGCAGGCAGGGAACTCTGTCAGACAAGTTATTTTTATGAGGAAGAACTGGGAGGTGGATTTTGCCGCTAGACATCAGGCTCTGTGGGGTATGATAGGAAGGATCTGAAAAGTTTTTGTAGTCTCACTGAAGGCAGATGTGAAAGCCATATGTCACTCTGCCAGTGGGACTGGGATAAAGGCAGCAGAAGCACTAACAGTGCCTACATGATGTTTTACCTTGCGGTCTGAAAGTCTCAACTTCTGGGAGTCATGCGATTCTGAAACCTCTGGCTTTGATAAACCATACGGTTTTAGATGAAGGCAGCAGAAGAAGAACAGAAGCCCTAAAGACTGAAAACCCAGAACACAAGTGAAAGAGCAGGGAATCTGTCTTGTGACCCCATGGATTTACAGTCTGCAGAGAGCTGACTGCTTTGCTGTTCACATGCATGTTTATCTGCGTGCGTATCTTCTTAGAAACTGAGAACTGTGCTCATCAAAGTTGCTGTTAAAATGGTACAAATTCTGGTACAGGGAAAGAGAAAAGGTCAGCAGTGCCTGACCACATTGCAAGTAAATGATATCTTTCATCTGGAAAGTGCCTACCATTTTCCACTTAGGCTTGTGTTTTGATTGTGGAAGAGCTGATTTTAAAAGGTTGCCTAACAATTAATTTAAATCCTGATGATTCTCAAGCAGCCCAGAGTGGGACCTGGTATAAAATAATTATAGAGGATTAAGCAGATATGGTTGAGAGACAGGGCTTCAGGAGGCAGGACTTTTTGGAGTTACGTACTGCTGCTGTAGAAATACCTGGGTGAAACTGGTAAAGTGTCATGGTAAGCCATTTCAATGGCTGCCAGTATCCAAGTGTGGCTGTTTGAAGCATTAGGAATAGAAAATGAGGAAAGAGACTCATTAATGCTAAATTTGATTATATATGCAAACCAGGTTTCTATGAAAAGAGGAACAAAAATGATCTGACTTTCAAACTAGCAAGAAGATGTGTGGAGATAGAGGGTTCTACCATTAGACAAACACAGTTAAAGTCTCCTTGATTATTTTTATGAGGGCGATGTTTCAGTCATCACTCCTGTGAATCAGCATCTGCATAATTGGAGCCCCGGGTAAAAGCCCTGCATGTTGACATCTCTGGATTCAGATGTTGCAGTCAGGGGACGACAGGCTTGGAGGTGCTTCTGTTAAAACCCTTTCATCATTTGGAGGCTCTGGTCCCTGACTTAACCTGGATTTGTGGCATTACACGTGATCCCAAGGGGCAGGAGACCTTTGGGTCGCTTGATGAAATTCTCCACTCTACTCCAGGAAAGAGGACCTTCCGACCCAGGAGAAGGGGAGAGGCAGAAAGCAGGTAATGCTGGTCTCCACACAGGGCTGATGATGGAAGGCAAAGTGATCACCACACCTGTGCAAGCTCAGCTTTCCCTTTGGGCACCAAATAAAAGTGGTTCTGTCTTAGTATGGTGATGGGTTGCAGTGTGGAAAACAGCATTAGCTGTCTGTCTGTCCAGCCCAGCAACTGCCAAAGGGGTCTTAATGGAGTTTAGTCTCGGGGGGGGGGAATATATCTACAGAATGCTGTTAAGAACATTATAGAAAGGAACATACAGTGTGGAGGTGCTGCGTTTAAGGTGTTTGTTCAAAGTGGCATATGTGCTGCAAAGTGTGACATAGTTGCTAAGGTGACAGCTTGCTTGCTTTTTGGCAACAGCAAAAGAATACTGAATATAGGCAAACTGTAGGGTTTTGCTTTAGTTTGCCCAGTTTTATCTTCTGGCCATGGTAGAGACTTCTCAGGTTTGTCTTTGGAAGCAGTGTTTTCCCATTCAGAATATTTCACTTGGTTAGAAAATCTAATAGTGCTTCCCATTCTTAAGAAAAAGCTTAAATTGCATAAAATGATGGTGATTCCAATTATTATAACAGTAGATACTATTTATGGCATTGAAAGGCTTTGGTATACAACATTCATCTAAGTAAGGAAGTATTCTCTAAGAACATTTTATATAAACAAAAAATATTAGGTGTTGCCTCATTAGCAGTGTATGGATGCGCGCACATCCATGAGCACATGCTCCAGAAGAGTTTTGCATGTAGTATTTGTATGCATTTCCAAAGTGCTCAAACCTCAGCTGAAGTGGATGGTGAGGTGAGAACTCCTGTGGGTCAGGCTCAGAGACTGGTTGTGAAATGGAACAGGGAGCCTCGTGTCGGACAGCTCTGGTACTGCCGTGGTGGAATATTTTCATAATGCTGCTGGGGGAAAAGGATCAGCAGAGGATTAGACTGACGTGGCCCCTCAGGAGAGGGGGTTTTCCGGATGAGCAGCCATCTGTGGCATGAAGCAAATGTTATGGACCTCAGTGTGGAGAGGAAAGCAAAGGTCTCACAAAGATTAATGCCAACTTTGGTCCCTAAAGCAGTGGAGTAGGTGCATGATCCACAAAAAAGGGTCAGGAAAGGCTGAAGTAATGTGCTCATTTCCCTTTATTGTTTTACCTATCCTTTGTTTGTGATGTTCTAATGGAAAGATAAATGTGTTTCTCTGAGCAAGCTGTTCTGTCTCTGCCTTTTCCAAAATGCCTTAGCGTCTGGGAGAAGGCTGTGCTAGAGGCAGAGCCTGTGGGAGCTGCTGAGCTAATGCTGTGGGGAACAGAAAGTGCTGCTGCTTGGAGCTTGGAATAAACCTTGCAGGGAACTCTGTGGGCTCCTATTCATGGATAAGTGCTGGTGCAGATGTCCCAGCCCCAGTTTGACAGAACCATTGCAAGGCAGAAGTTAGTGAGGATGTTTTCAGAGTGATCAGAGACCATGACACTCTAAAGAGGGGCCTTTTGCTGGGGGATTGGAGATGCCTCTTTGATAAGAAGACCCCAATAAGCATCCTAATCACTAAGAGGTTCAGTGGGGAGGTACTCTTCTGTTTCTCTCCCTGTTAAGGAAGCAGGAGAAAAACTAAAGCAGGAAGATTTCAATGGAGTGTTATACATTTTCAGATGAGAGGTGCACAGTCCTAGACTTGCTGTCAGAAACAAATCTGATTTGACTCTTGCAAAAGTCCTGACCTGTCAACTTGATTTTTATTCTATGAGAAATACCAGAGCCTGCTGCAAACAGCCTGACTAAATATTCACTAGAAGTATTCAAAAACCTGAAGTATTGAGGGTGAAATTCTGCCCAGAAGATTTCCTAAAGAAATGCAACCCAACATCAGTAAGATTATTGATACATCAGGAAGTGACTTATAGTAACAATTCTTCAGTAGCTCTTTGAATTTCAAAGAGAAGTCATTGTGTCTGTCCTCAGTGTTCCCTTTTCCTGATGTTAATGCTCTGCCTGCCTGTGTAATTTCTCAGGTGATGCAAATCCAAAGTGTCTTTGGCTTGGAGTGATAAGCCTCAGCTCAAATCCTTTATCACATGCATGTTGAGTGCTTGTACGGGAACCCCATGTTTGACATTGCATTTGGTGATCTCCATAACATTAGGTGAAAAGCCTCTGTGGCATCCCAAATAATACTATAGAAGTCGCAACATCTTCCTTGCTAGGTTCCCAAAAACCAAGGAGACAACTGGCTTCTTGGTTCAGCCTCCCTCTTGTGGGCAGTATTATTAAGGCCTATGGCTGCCTTAAGCATTCAAATCAAAATGCCCCAGGATGCCAGGAAATACCTAACAGTTACTTAACAAGCAAACTTGAGCCTTGCTTGAGCTGTTTTCTGAAAATCTTCTCCCTGGCTGGGTGCTGGAGGTATGCTTGAAGCAAAACCAAACAAGACAAGTCCCACATCTGTGTGTGAGTCTAAAACCACATCTTTGCTTGCCCCTGCTCCTCCCCATGCAGAGGCCACATTGCACACAAAAAACTGTTGCTCTGCATCTCCATTTAAAACTATGTATGGAGTGAGAGGTGACTTGAAGTGGTTGAACATGGCAAGGTCACACCTCCCTGTTGCGACTGTAAGGGAGAATGATGCCTGTGGGTTTATCTCATGCACAGCCCAGTGGGCTTAGGTTTGATACTGGAAATTGGCTTCTTACTGCACAATATGTATATTGCAGTAATTATCGTTTGAAGTTGAGCTGTTTCTCCAAGTGCTTTTTTAGGGACTGTGCCTGAAAGCCGAAGCAAGCGTGGGATTCCCCTACCGCCAAATCCAGCAGCCGATAAATCCGGCAGAGCTCTCCTGGTTGCCATCTCCAAGGGCAGTCAGCGTGCTGGAATGGAATTAGGTCCTGGTTTGAAAGAGCACGCCTGCCAAAAAATTAAACAATGGATGCCTTCCTGTTTAATTTTAACATTTTAATTAAATTCTTTGCTGCTGTGTGCCTTTGATCTCAGTGAGCTGATACACATGGCGTGTGCTGTCGTGTTGTAGCAGTGTTTTGTTCTAATCTTGCATGCAGACACAAGGATGCATTTGAGGATGGATAAAAGTGCAAAAGCTGCACACTGGCAAGTACCGAGCACATTGCAAGCTGCCTTTTCCAACTGGTGACCACAGGCATGTGGACAGAGAGATTACTCATGAGTATGGCTCAGTAGAGCTTCTCTCTTAACATACTCCCCCTTTTTAATCTACTTCTGTGAACAGTGCTGCAAGAAGAGTTTCCTTGATGGAATTACTCACTGAGAGGGTTGAGGCCAAGAGTGGAGATTTTATTGCAAAACAGATTTAATTTCAAGTGGAATAATTAATAAACTTTGATTCTTCAGTCAGAAGCAATGTTGTATGATGTTGACTGGGCACATCCCTGCCAAGTGCCCGGCTTGGGAGCATTTGGCAGGCAGCTGCCTTTCTGTGCAGCCCGGCACAACGTGGGCACCGAGAAGCTTCTGCCAAACAGCCCCACCACAGCCCATTTCTAAATGGGTGGAAAAGTCTTTGAATAAGACATGGTTACAAGGCCGTTTCCCCTGTGATGTTTGTGGCTGGGCTTTGGTGTTGGCAGGAGGAGGTAAGTGAGCTGGGAGCATGTGGTGTTTTCTTGGCAAGGAAAGGTATTAGAGGGAGTTTTCCTCATGGATTATAGGCCGGGGCAGGTGATGGAGGATCATGTGAAATATTTGTCCTTTGTGATTTGAGCTGTACCTAATATGTCAGGGAAGAATCTGTCATTGGTACATCAAAAAGAGTCACTGATAGAGCTGATTTGGGAAAAGAAATTTCATTTCCTTGAGGGAAAAATAATTTTTAATCTAAATTTCCTTTGAAAACTGACATTCTGGTGAGATCATGAATGGCGAAATATTTGTGCCAGAAACTGTGATATTTCAGCACAAAGTATTTCTGTAAATAAATATTCCATGCAAAAATGGTGATCAGGTCGTACTCCTCCTCTGCACACCCTGGTGCCATGCCCCAAGCTCGTTCCTTCTGGAGAAGCTGATGATGGATCACATCAAGGGGGACCCTCCTGCCCCATTGGAATGGCGTAGTCTGGCTGCGGCACCTGATTTCCAGAGCAGGGGCAGCGTGAGAGGCCAGCCCAAACTCCTCGATGGCATAGCAGTGGTGCTTCCAGGGTAGATGTTGCAAGCATTTAGCACTGAGATTTACAAAGAGAAGTCAACATTTTTTTTGAGATATGACAACTTTTTTCAAAAAAGGCAAATGAGTCTAAAATGCAGAAAATGGGTTTGGTGGAAAATTGTCATCTGACTTGTAAGTCAGTGTGTGCTAGCTGGTGTTTTAGTCTATGCATGTATTGTGTGCTTTGCCCTTTTTTTTGGCCAAAGGTGGAGTTTTCCAGGGCTGCACAGAGGCAGCACAGTCCGCTTAGCAGAGAATCAGCATTCCCAAGCCTCCTTGTTTTGCTGCGTTGGCTCCGTGGGCTGCGCGCGGTCCCGCTGCTGCCGTGGCCTCCTGTCACTCGTGGCAGGCAGCTCTGCAGAGAGGGCGCCCGTTCCAGCACAAAAATCTGTGCCTGTCCAGATTGCGAGGCCCTGGCAGGCAGCAGGAGCCGGCTTCACGGCGGGCCGACATATGCGGGGGACACTGGCTGTGCCACGGGGCAGAAAGCCTCCTGCCGCCGCCGTGCGCGTTACGGCGCTTCCCACGGAGGGATGATGCCGTGAAAATGAGCTCCTTGCCTGCGGTCCTCTGCAGCCAAGTGGTGGTCTCCACTGCGAGGACCAAATGCTGTCACTGCTTTCCCCCCCTCCCCCTTTTTTTTCCCCCCTCCATCCTCTTCATCATGGTTTTCGCAGCAGAACAACAGCAACAGGAGAGCGAGACGGGGCTTGGATCTCATGGAAGAACTGATCCAGCACAGCTTGTGTTGCTGATAGATCAAATAGGAAAGCTCTTTCTGCCATACAGCTCACCACAGCACAGTTCACTTGTTTCTAAAGACAGTTTTGCATCTCTTTGTTTATGTGCTCATTAGTGCTGGCCACCCATGGGTGCTGCGTTGGTTGTTCGTGCAGCTGAAGGCTCTCTGGCAGAGCTCATGAATGTTTATTATGCAGTTTAATCCCCCAGAAGTAGTGACTCAGCAATGATCAGACATCTCTCATGGGACAAACAGTTCCCAGCTATTCCCAACTTGCATTAAAACCTGCATGTCACTGGGCTGCCAGGAGGCAGGACTTGAGCACCCCACATCTGTATTGCTGCTGCACAGAGAGATTGCTAAGCATGTCCTGGGTGTTAGGACAAGAGTACTCTTGCTTCATTTAAAAGAGTTTGTTGGGTTTTTTTCTGGGGATTTTTAAACTCCACCCCGTGATGCGCTTTGGGATGCATTCAGCTTTCTCTTCTGAATAGGGCTCCAGATGATGGAAATAAATTATCATAAATTAGAATAGATTGCACTCTTCAGCATCTCTACATCTGTCATTATGTTTCTTTAACAGTTCAGTTTAACATTTATACACACTCTGACAGCATCTACTGGTGTGTATGCTATAAATATTGGCTTGCAGAAGACATTAATGGAGTTTAGGTAAACGTTTGATGCCGCTGAGATTCTGTTCCATATGGTGGTATGCAGCAAAATCAGATTCAACGGGCCACGTATAGTGCACACGTATTCCCTATAGGTTGGCCTCCTGGAATTGCATCAGCTCACTACCCTACCAAGAAAGTACAGGTGCCTTCAAAGAGGAAAGTGAGATTCTTGCAGTCTATTCTGGTTTTTACCACCTGTATTGTCTGCAATGTTTAAAGCCAATGTGTAGCATGTAGGGATGGGAAGAGCTCCTGGGAAAGAGACATCTTACAGAAGCAGCGGTCAGGAATTAAGCAACAAGCTGTGGGAATGGTCTGCTTTGACCATGCCTAAAGAAAGCCCATGGGATTTTGTTAGACTAACTGAGTTAACAGGTAAAAGCTTTGTGCATTGGTTGGTCACAGTAGCTAAACCTGAAATTTATGACTCAACCCCTGGTGGAACTGTCACCAAAACTACACGAGGGAGTGTGGTGTCAAGGTTTGAGGAGTCTGGCTTGCGTCCCTCTGACTTGGAGAACAAATAGCTGAGGCCATCATGGCAAGAGGCAGGAAGGAATATATTCTGATCCTTCTAGTGTTTCTTTTGTAGCTCAACAGAATTTGGTTGTCTCTCGCAGGTTTAGGTTTTTTTGTTTTGTTGGTTTCTTTGGTTCGTTGGTTTGGTTGGTTGTGGGTTTTTTGGTTTTTTTATTTTGCTAATTGCAGCACCTTGATTAGTGTAGCCTGATGATGTGGCTGCCTCCTCTGCAGTGTTTCTCGGACTTACCCCACTTTCAAGCTATAGCAAGAGGGCAAGGGGTGTATTGTCTGGCTCAGCACTGCGGAGGGGCAGTTGTGGTAAAGCAGCCCAATCTCTGCTCCTGGTTTGGGGCCCTGGGAATTTACTATTTATCTGGCTCGTGCCGGCCCCGGGGCACATCTGCTGCAGAGAGGAGCACGGCTGCTTCCTCTGCCCCTGTGTAATGCAATGTAAGTAATGAAGTAACCGTAATGTACAAACTGACTCAAAGCAGGGCAATCTGAAGAGAAAGTGCTCTTCACACTGTAAATTGCTAAAGGTCTTTATGATGCCAGTGAATTAAAAATCTTGAGAAGAAAAAACCCTCCAGTGCTGTAAGTTCAAGATGCATCTTTTAAAAGCTGCTGGTGGGGAAGAGATAACTTATCTGAATGGAAATGTATTTAAACTCTGTATCTTGTATAGTTCTGGGCTATTGCAAAGAAAACAGTGTATTCCCTGTCGCTTGGAGAGCTGGAGACATTTCTGTATAGACTGAATGGGTTTCTGTGTTGATGTTACCCCTTTTGATCTTAACCAAGTTTTCAGTTCTTTGCAGGTTATTTCTTTTAAAAGAAGAAGTTGCTTCAGATGTTTTGGTGATTCACTCTTGTTTATTCACACTGGCAGTAGGAGCCTGGTGTGCTCCTGTGTCCCATAAGCGATACTGCATCTGCAGCTGCCTTCCCCCTGGCTGGGCATAAGCCCCTCTCTTACCATTTCTCAAGTTTCCAGGTTTTGTTCTTGTTCTGACTGATTGTGTGGTTCTTCTGCCTTGACTTTCCTCATCTTTCTTGCTCCTGCATAAAAAAGAATGTTTTGCAAAACCATTATCAAACTCCTTCTGCCCGGAGCAAAATCTTGCCCATGATTTTCCATTGAACAGTTAGTTGTGTCTGAGCTCGAGGCTGGCATTTAGGTCTCTTGAATGATGCTTTAAAGAAGCTAAACTGTATTTAAAGAAAGGCAGCTTTTACACTGGCCTGATGTTAAAGACATTTTAGCCCAGCCAACGAGATTTCATGGTGAGCCTGGCTCCAGCAAGGGGCCCTTCAGCCTTCTTCAAGCTGAAACAGAAGCTGGACTCTGGGGAGCAGTTTCAAAGCATTGAAACTCTTTTATCATTATTTGTTGGGGGGTTTTTATGCATCCTTTGACTCTTTGAGGCCTGGACAATTCAGACCTGCTCCGTCTGGGTGTGGCTACCACAGGCATGGGTTTCTCCCTGATGCCCTCATATAAGCATCTGAATTTGGGAAGGAATGTGCAGTGAGGAAATTCATGTGAACAATCTGCATTGATTCACTTGTCATGAGGATATCTCCTTGAATTGTATACTTGATTAATTGTATTTTTTTAAAAAAATTTATCTCACAGCTACACTGTAAAGATACTTTTGGCTGAAGGAAAGAGAAAGGAGCCCTTATTGTTGGATGGGTTTATCTGTTTGTTTTCATAGGAAATGGGTCCATGTACTTCTTTTTCATTAAACCTTTTAGTTTTCTCATATGGGTGACATTCATAAATTCCAAAGCTATTTATTTTAGGCTCTCTGTTCACACTGTAAACCTGGAGATGACCCTTTCCTAGTTCCTGCTGTCACCTGTCCCTGGCTGAAAGGCCCTTCGGGGTAGGACAGGAGAAAACTCACACTTTTTGCACTTCAATCAGTGCTGGATCTCAGTTTAAAAATATCGCAAGTGAAAAACATGGATGTGAGTCATACAGAAAACACCCCTCATTTCTCAGGGAGTAAAAATATCAAAAAAACACATTCTTCAGATGTTTCCTCCTGTTGAGAGGTAGCCACATCTAAGAATTCTGTTTGAGGTGTTCAGTCATAAACATTGGATCCCCGCTGTCAGGGTGACCACTGGATACAGAAGACACCTATTAAATGTTAACAACTACTACTGTGCCAGAGCTACATCAGTCGCCAGGGACTGGGTGACCTTTACATGAAGAGAAAAGGTGGAGGAGGCTGTGACTTTGCTTCTTGGGTCAGGATACTCCAGTGATAACAGTCTGCAGTAAATGCCTCACTTCTGGAAAGTTCAGTGCCCACTTTGGACCTAATTGCCTGTCCACATCTAATACATCTGGTGTCATGTTCCAGGACAGTGTATCTTCATGCTTTTGGGGGAGTGATCTTTTTCTTGTCAGTCATTGCCTTTGTCGCTGAGGGGCTGGGAGACCATGATTTTGTATCATCTTGGCTTAGTGGTATATTTGAAGCAAGCATGTTTCAAAATGCATATGCATTTCCCTGTGTTTTTACAGGATTAATATTTGAAAGGCTATTTAATACAAAAAGGCTGGAAATTATTTAAATCTGAGACATGCTGGAGAGATCAGAGAACTTTTATCAACTGTTGAATTAGTAATGTTGAATTAGACATGAGAAAATCCTTTTCAATTTAAGTGGCTTTTCTCAGAACTTTTTACATGTTTAATGACTTCATTCATCCTTCTAATAATTGTTCCAGTTTCAGCTCTCCCTGAGTATCCCTGCAGATGTGCACAATGCACACAGTTCAGGCCCTGATCCGTTCAGCCAAGCTGTACATCTCTGAGGACCATCAGGAAGACCTCGAACCGCTTGTCTCAGGGGGTAATTTTCCTCCTGTATATGCAAAGATTGAGCCCTTCATGAATAATTTCATACTTGTATTTGAAAAACCTGGTCGTGCTGCTGTCTGAGAGAATGGAGATCATGAGTGCTCTTCAGTGTAGACACTTCAACATTATCTTCTTCGAATTTTAAACTTAAAAATATGAACTGGAAATAACATTTGCATAACATTTCGTAAGGATGCCACCCTGAGACTCTGCAAGAGGAATTACAGATGTTGCTTTTTTTCCTTCATAACTCTTGGAGAAGGGTCAACCTCTCTCCAGTCCCACTTGATAACAAGCTGCTGTGGGAGCTTAGCAGAGGAATGTGCATCCTGGTCACACCAGAGGGACCTCATTTGTACTGCTGTTCATAGTCATGATAGGCAGCAAATGAAGTGGAGCCTGAGGCAGCACTTTGCTGCCTGAAGTTGATGCCTGATGAATTATACAGATAAATAAGGTGAGAGTCTGCCTTTGCCTTTCCCTTTGAGTGTGCACATAAGTGTTAGGTGGCCCATGTTTGAAGAGACAATGTGAAATGAGCTTTCAAATATTTCCTTGAAGTTGTCTTAATTATTTCATTATAATGGTAAGGAACAAAGCAAGAGAATCAATACGCCTAATTATTACATCTAAATGCAAGAGAAATTAGTCAGTGAACTCTCCGTTCTCTGGGGAGGATTAATCTTCCTATGCTCTATTTCAAGTGTCTTTCAGAAAAATGAAAGGCTTATCACCTAGGAAACACGCGGTCCTAATCGCCCAGGTCTGGCTCTTGGATTTACTGACGGTGAGGGGACTCTTAGCTGATCTTCTGAAGCACAAAATTAGATTGTTTTGCTTGCGTTTAACGGTTGTAGTTGAGTTTTGTAGTTGGGTGATTTGAATGACAAACGCGAGCGAGGCATGAGTCTTGTGTCATCCCAGTACGCCTTGGCCAGCTCTGTGTGAGCTGGGGGACCTACTCGACACCAGGGGTGGGTTGGATCCTGATGCAGTGCTGTCAGTGGGGCAGTGCTAATTAGCTCAGGTCCTCAGCAGTGAAGTGCTGTATTGATGAGTCTATAATTCTTACAGAGCTGTCTCTTTGGCTTTTTGATAGCTGTGTGAGACTCCAGGATGGCATTTTGCTGTGGCCTGGTGGCGCGCAGCCACAATACGATTACCGGTGGGACTTGATTCTCCACCCTTGAACTAGCCATGGAATTGGAATGGCAATATTTCCTCCACTCTAGGTTTGGTATGGCAATAAATTCTGATTCTAGTTCCTTGCAGTTGTTTTGCACCAAACCAATAATATCCCGTGATACTTTCTACTATACAGTTTCAAGCTGTGACACAGATGTAAGATGATTTCAGATGAAGTGTTAAATGAATAAATTCATCTTCACATAAAATACGTTTAACCTGTGCCCCGCATAAGGTCTGACTTCCTGTTTTTGTTGTCATGCGTCATCCTGGTGAAAATCCAAGTCTGGGAGTATTAAGCTGTGTTTCCCTAGAATAATCCTACATTTTTGCACAGTCAGATCATGCCTAGTGATAGAAGGGTTAAATTTATTCCTTGTCTGCAAACCCAACTTAGTGCAAAGAAGACTCAGAAGCTAAAATATGAAGTCTAAATAAAAGAAAAAAAGGGCTGTTTCTTTGCATCGTGCTGGGGAAATCAGCCTTACAGTTCACAAACTGAGATGACAGCTTGCTGTAGGGAAAACTTCAGTCCATCATTATTTTGCATTTTTGGGTTGCTTTACTCATGGCAGTTTATTAATTAGTTTCTGTTTTGCACTCTTTCTTAAAAGAAAAAGATTTCAACTCATTATGTATCACCCTTCTACCTTTTTCCCTTCCCAAATTACTTTTCGTCATGGTCAGTTCCCATCTTCCCTGGCTGTCGAGTTGATTAACTGGGTGATGCTGACTGGAGGGCATGGGACGGGCCACTGATGCACCACCTGATTATGTGGTCATGGAAACCCCTGGAGGTAAGACCTCTGTTATCAAAATAAATTGGGATTTTCTGCCAACTAATGGTTGGCGAAGCTTGCACTAATGCTAGATTCTGCTGGATTATGCACTATGGAAGCCAATTAGCCTTTGCTGATAAGCTAGGCTTTGATTAGGCTCTTCTAGGCTTTCTCATCGCAAGAAACATGTACTACTCATTGAACATGCAAATGTGTTTGCAGTGTGTAATTACAAAATTTTCTAAAGGAGCGACCTATTTTAAACAGGGCTTTTGTTTCACTCTTATTCCTTCCTTGCACTTACCAACTCAGTCACACAGGCTAATTCAGCAAACATAATTGACTGGTTTTAGGAGTTAAAATGTCCTGTTGTTGAGTGTTTTGTGCTTCAAATACCGATTATAATGAAGACCGCTGCGGTGGGTACGCAGGCTCTCTGCAGCCACTCTGAGAGCTTGCCCTTTGCAGTGGGCCTTTGGGACACAGAGGGCTGGCAGTGCTGGCATCTGCAGCTCCAGCCAATTTATAAGTGATCTTGTCCTAATAATGCTGAGAACAAACTCTCTTTCTCTAACCATTGGAACGTTTAACTTACCCTGCTGAACGTGCAGCTCGTTGCACTTGATGGGAATTCACTTATTGATCCAATTAGCTCCCAATCTGTTTACAAGGTGATTGTTATAATTGAAATTGATTATGGGTGTGTATCATGTCTTTAAATCTTTGATGCTGGGCATTTGGGTATTATGGCCTGCCTTCTGTAGCTGTTAATTGGTTTTGAAGAGCATCAAGGAGTTAAGGTATTTTCACACTCCTCGGGGATACGTTTTCAGTGTTACATTCTCATTTGCAGTGTTGTTAACGGAGTGACAGTATCACCTTGTTTACCAGGTCATACATATTTTGATAGCTTTAGTCACTGTCTCTAAGAGATTCCGTGAGCTGTGTATCTGCCTCTATCCATACTATGGTGCTTTAGAAAAAAGCCTAGGAAATTTTGTTTCCAGCTCTAATTTATAGTTACAATCCTTGAATGTAACAAGGGCATACCTATTGCTGGATCATATCCTTCCTAGTTGTGGTGCCTCTAGTTTATTGCATGCCTAAGGACATGGAAGTCAGTTATACACTGTGGTACACTGATGGGATCAAAGTTTGACATAGTTAGCATTTTCTGGTTGAAAAGCCTGGAAGAATTCTCCAGTCAGAGCAGTAGAAGGAAACATGGAGAAATGGGCAGTGTAATGGCCCATCTGCACTTTCCCCATTGTGCATCTCATCTGTGGCATGGCTGCAGAGTCAGAGGGGAGGAATGGCAGGAGCAGGGCTGGCTCCAGATTCACCATCTCCTGCACTTTCTCCCCCAGTCTCCCAGTGCTGCACTGACACCTGGGCTAGTGGCAATGGTCTGTCAGCAGGTGTCCCTGCTGCCACAGACCCTCTGAGATGCTCTCCAGAGCATATCTGGTTCAGGTTTGGGGTTTTTTGTGTTTGTTTGGGGGTTTTTTTAGGCTGGAGGAAACCAAGGGTTTGACCCTTGCAGAAGCCTGTGGTTGAGAGTCCTGCAGGAATAATCTCCTGTGTGACACAGGTTTTGCCCCTTTTGCAGGTTATGACTGATGACTTCAGGTCCTGATACCTTAGCACTGGGATGGGTGGGTTCAAGAAATGCTTGAGATGAAGAGCGTGGTTGTCCTTCACTTGGGAGGCTTCGCTTCCCCAGTCTCTGCCCTCATGCTAAGCCACCTCCCTCTGCTTCTCACATGGATATTCCCAGGATTTCAGCTAATGACCACAGAGCAGACTTCTCTTCTCTCTCTAAAGTCATGTGTCTATCCTCTTCCAACTTAGCAGTTTTCAGGTGTCCCACTGGACATCTGGCCTAAAATAGTCAAAACTTCTGCTGTTTTGTGGTCATTGCCAGCTTTCATGCCTGTGTGCAGGCTCTGGTGAGACCACAGTCTGAACACGTGCACCATTGCAGCCTTTATTTAGATTAAATTCCATCTATGCTAGGAATGTTGCGTGGAAAGGTTCCAGGACTGATGTTTGAGTGCAACATCAGAATGATAAATTAAATTCTACAGCATTTAGGCTTAAGAAGATTTTTTTTTTTTTATGAAATCTTAAGAATTGTAATTCTTACCCATTCTATCAATAGTAACTGCTAACTTGAGCATATGATGCAAAAGGCATTGAGGCAAAGCATTCACTTAGAGAGAGAACACAAGTGCCTTTTTCATCTGAGGCAAATTAGCAAAAAAGGAGACAACTTCCAGCAAACTGTGGCTTCCGATCCACAAGCTGATAAAATCTGCATATTAGTCACAAGTTATTTTTCCAGATTTCTAGTTCATTCTGTTTTCTTGATTAAAGATGCTGAAATTCGCTTTCAATTATTTCAGTCTCTGTTTCATAACTAGTATACTTGATGGGGAGGGGAAAATACAAACTCAAAGTCATCACCATCACTGTTATTATAGCTAACATCTGCCAGGTTGTGATTTGGTTTTGTCTCAACCAACAAAGATACCAAGTTGGTTTTTATTCATGAGTAAATCTAAGGAAGAATGCATTCTTTATTGTGACCATGTTCTGTAAAAATGGGATTTTTTCCCAAAGAGAAGGTATTATTTTATGACAAAAAATCCCCAAGTGATTGAATTATTAGATCCAAACTCTTCCAATTATTAAATCCAAGCCCTTCATTTCATGGGTTTTGTGCTCAGCATCCCAGCACATCTCCTATTTGCACACTGGACTTTTTAAAATCTGAGGTAGATGTGCACATGGTATGCTGGTGTGGAAGCAGGGAGCCATTCTGAGTCCTTTCAGTGCTGGATGTGTGTCTGTTCAGGTCTTGCTCTATATTGAATTAATTGCTGTGAGGATTAATGGTACTTCACTGATTTCACTTGCCTATTGAAGGATTTAAGTGCCATGAGCTTTTCAAAGCATAGGAGACATCTCTGCCTTGGGGAAGGAGTAACATCAGTTCCCTCATTTTGTAACAGTAAAATCAAAGGCTCAGGAAAATGGTTCCTTATCAGAAAAGATGGTCCCTTTTGGTCTAGCAGTAGTGTCATCAGAGAATCAGCTTTTCTGCCAGAAATAGCTACCACTGGCTACAGCATGGGCATATCTGCTTAGGATAATTCATAAGAGTATTTGGCTGCAGAGCTTAGGTTTTTACAACTTTGTAGCATTACTGAAGACATCTTTTCATCTTCACTGGAGTCACAGAAGGTGTTTTCTGCACTCTTTTGGCATGTGGTAGTTTGTGTAAGAGCTGCTGAGCCTGAGTTTCTGCACATCATCACAGCATCCTTGTTGTCAGTGTTGTCCGCAGAGCAGCTGGCACAATCAGAGCAAGTACCATAAAATGGGCTGGCTCTCATTGTTTTTAATACTCCTCCAGTTTGGTGCTGCCTTTTGTTAGTGCATGAAAATTTTTGATTGGCTTTTACTGTGTTTTCTGTCCTAAATGTAAATTTGATTCACTTCTGTGAAGGGATGCACAAGTGTGTGTGTGGGGTACGTCAGAGGTTATCAGAGAACATACACAGGCTCTGCAGGCTGGGAGTATTGGGCTACAAGCAGAAGACAGTGAGGGCCAGTTTAATACGTACAGCACATGGTTCCAGTTTAGTTTGGTTGGTTTTCCAGAACACTGTTCTGCTGTATTATGCATTGTTTTTCCAGTCAAGGAATCATCCATATTCATGCTTTTCACTGGCTGCTTGTCTTCCTTGCACACCTTTCTTGCCCCATTTTCACTGCTCTCAGCCTGATCATTGCCTGGAGATGTACATGCGTTGGTCCACCACTCATGAGGAGGATTTTTTTGCTTGAAACAAGTCTTCCCAGAAGGGCTAATGTAGCATTCGTATTTTATTCTTCCAATCCGGTCTGATTGATGTAAGAGTTGAAGTGAATCTGCACATTTAAATACAGCAATGGCTGTTTTTATCCATGATGAAATACTAAAATGCCATTAAAGCAGAATGTTTACAGTAATTTTCTGTGTATGAATGCATAAAGGCCATAAAGAGAAGTGAACCTTATCGATTTGATGGCACTCATTATCCTAGAGCTATTTTTTCACAGGGTTCTTCTACCACAGTTCTAGACTTTTTTATTGTCTCTTAAAATTTGCCCTGACATGTTTGTGTTTTGGAGGAATTTTCCCTCCACAAGATGAAACACCATCCTGTCATCTAACTTATTTCTCTATTTTTTTACTTGTGGCAAACTCTTGGAAATTAAATGCTGAATTCATATGGGCTTGGAGGAATGCATGATTGCGTTAACCATTATGCGTTGTTCTGTACAGAAAATGTCCTCTGTTTATTTTCTGTTAAGGCAAACTATTTGGTTAACCCATGTAAGATTTTACTTCTCCAGTGACATGTCATTAATAAAGGCAGTGTTTTCTAACAGCTGTAGCATTTTGTTGTTGTTATTATTATTATTATTATTTTTGTTTGTTTGTTTCAGTGTGACCTTCATATTGATTTTGTCTCTTGGTAGGTTGAGCACGTAACAATCTTCTGCAGTGTTACAACAGTATCTCTAACCCTGTTGGGGTATAAGTTGTGACTATTGTTGTTACATGGTGTGTGGGTGATTTCCATACTCCAAGATTCCACTCTTCTGGAAAGACCAATATATGTAACACATCTTGTGGCTGAAGGAGGATTTCGGGACAAACAAATGCAAGACATGTTTTACAGAAGCACCTATTCTGGAGGGGTTGGCCTAAACAAATAGGCTCAACTAACACCTCAGTGTCTGCACTTGCCAAATCCGTGTGGAAATCCTGCTGGGCTGGGTTCTGGTTCTCTCTGAGTCATTCCTACTCAGTTGGCACCACCACGTATTGCCATGACCGTCTCCCTCACTTTGCAGCAAATCTGCCACTGGCAGTGGATAAAAGTTGATGTTCATATTATTGTGGTAACATGTTTACAGTCGCAGCTCTGGATGCATTCGAGGGAGAGAACGTGGGATTGTATCCGTGTGCCCAGCATGGAGCTGGGCTTGTACCCATCACCTGGGCAGGATATGTGCTGCTTTCCAGAGCAGTTCTGGGATATGCTGTGCTGGTGCTGTACTATGTAGATATCTGGGAAAGATTTGGTTGTCGTAACAGTTGGATTTCATACAGAAATAAACCTGAAGTTTTCTGGATGATGGGAGAAGCTTAAGATGTGGTTCACAGAGGACCATCTCCTCTGGATCTGAGCAAAGGAGGTGAGACAGCCTGATTAGGTGGATAATAAGCTTTTGGCATGTGCGCTTTTCCTGCATCTCCTGGAGGCAGGGAGGCTTCTGCTTGCGTGCTGGGATACAGGAAAGCCAGCGGGAAACCTTTCCTGTAAGCTAGGGAATTACTGCACCCATTTTAAAAATTAATCTTTGTATTCTTAATTGAAATTTATCTTACCTCTGACATGCTTGAAACTTCTTTACCTGAAATGTGCAATGGAGAACCATTCTGCCAGGTTCTGTAGGTAAAAAAATCCAGTGTATTTCCATGGACACACTGATTTTTGCTTTCTAAAATCAGAGATTATGATTGCACTCTGTGTCCCCCAGGAGCTTGTTTAGAACAGATATACCCTCTAAAGATTTAATGATCAGAAGCGTTTTCCTCTCTTGTTTCACTATTGCTTTTTTTTTTTTTTTTAAAGTAAATGCTCGTAAAACATGGGCAAAATGTAAAGCTGAAAGGAAGAGAAGCCAGGAATACTAAAGAGAGAGAGAGAGAGAGAGAGCTTGCTTGAAAGTGTTGGCCAAGCAGCTGTTCATGCCTCCTATTTAGCATGAATGGAAGACATAGCCCTGATTAAAAATGGTAGGTAGCAGCTGCACAGCCTGGGCTAAGGATTACCAGATGGTTAACTGTGATTGACTTGTCTCCATGGAGCTCAGTGGGGAGGGAGGAATGGAATATCTGAAATGTGATGAACATGCTAGGTACACAATTTTTTTTGTAATGAATGTGCCAGATTTGTTTACATGCTTCTTGAATAAAATATGGCTGCTAGTTTGACTTAAGACAGACATCTTTAGTACATGCTATGTTGCAAAACCTTGCTCTTTTGATTGTAGGTGTGATGATTCCCCCTCATCTCTCCCCCCCACCCCGGTGCTGTGATACAGCATAAAATAATTGGTTGACAGAATGTTGATTCTGCAGCACGGGGAGGATTTGCACAGATGGGAGTCAAAATATGTCTCCTTGCCTTATGCTAATGCCACCACAAAGGTTAGGGAGAAGTTCAGAACTGAATATGGAATCCTTGTGCTGCCTTAGCTGTTGCAAAGTGATTAAAGTCGGTACCTGAAGGAAGTTCTGGATCCAAATGCTCTGTGTGTCTGCTCCCTCTGTTTTACAGCAAAAGGATACCAGCACTTGCTACATATTCATAGGACAATGGTGCCTACATGGCTGCTTTTCCTTGACATGTGCCTATCATGGCCAAAGTGAGATTTTTTTTCCTACCCTGGAAAGGGCTAGAAATCACAGATATCTCTAAAAATACCATGGCAAGAGGATGACGCATCAACATGATTCCAAACAGCATCTTCTAACAGGGCTTGGCCAAGTTTCTTGCAAGTGCCAAACAATTGTCACTTGTTTAAGCAGTATGTTCTGCAGACACCATAGCCATGTGCAAGGTGGTGAATTCCTCGTACAACCTGCTCTTTGAGGTGCTGGGAGGCAGTGGGCCTTGGTCAGTCAATGGCCAGAATGCCTCACCCACCTCTTCTCCTGGATGATCCCTGGGAAGTGGCAGCCCCATGGCTTGATTTGCTTTCTCCTCACTCTGATCTCAGCTCCTTTCATATGGGCAGCAGCTCTCACGTGTATTTTTGGAGGAGCCCTGGAGCTGTGGCACCCTCAAGGCCATGGGGGCAAACAGTCCCTCACACTTCAGCCTTTAGTTCCATGTGACTGCCCTGACTTTCATGAAGGATGGAAACTACAGGTAACTAAGAATAGAGGCCAGTAATTTGGAAAGTAATACCTTGGCATGTCTTTAGGAAAAAAATAGTAACAGCAGTGAATAATTCAGAAATGCCAAGATAAATACTGTGTTTGAGGGAATGTGTCACCTCCAGCTGCAGGGAGTGGGAGACATTGATCGTGTGTTTCTTTATCCTCTATGTTGAACATTTTTACTTTGTGTTTGCATTACTTTTTTAAAGCAAGTTACAAATATGTCAAAAAGATGGAGTTGTCAATTGTGCCAACTCCTTTCCTCACATTTGAGTATGAATGAAATTGTGATGTCGATTTGTCTTTATAAATGCTTTTTACCTAGAAAACATTACTTCTGAGCCTGTGACACTTAGTGCTTTATTATTCTCACCTGAGTGTTGTCACTTTATACAAATAAAATAAAATCCTAGTTCAAGCTACTGATATTGATAAGCAAATTTATTTTTTTTCTCTGTTGGATTTTTTTTTTTTTCAATATCAGAGCCTCCCTCCATCTCCTTCCCAAAATATAAAACCAAACCAGGATCCCATCTGATTTTTTGAAAGTTGCAGAGTCTTGAAAGCAATTATTTAAAGTCTCATTATCCTCAAAAAATACACTTACGTGCCAAACAGGGGAGGTTGGGCTGGGAATCATGGCCTCTACCTCTTTGTGGATAAAATGTTCTTGGCTGTGGGTTTCATGATCCTGGTGTTAGGAGCATCCCGGTTGCAGAGGCCCTACAGCGTTTTCTAAATGTTTCAAGTGCAGAGGGGGAAAGCTCATGAGGAAAACAAACCCACGTTTGCCAAGCTGAGCATGAGGACCATGAGGTTTGTGTGCCTTTGTAAGGACTTGTGGTCTTCCCCTGGGCATTGAGCCATTTGGTTGCTGGAATGTGGTGGATGCCCATGCCTCACTCTCTGGAGTTCATAGCAGGGTGCCTGTCATGTGTACTTGTACCTTCCTTTCTTCTGTGTGCTGCTGGAAGTCTGATTTCTGGGAAAAAACTCATCCTCAGCATGGTGTGCTTCTCAGTGTACAACAAACTGGATTGATCTTAAGTGTCATAGGCTGGGTAATAGATAGAGGTGATAAATCTGTTAGCAGCCACACTGAAAAGGCTGAAATATTCTGCCTTTGTGGAGGTTAGGCACTATTTGTGAAAATAAACACTGATGGCTGGGCCACACATTCCTAAAAGAGCAAAAGAGGTGGCCGATGAGAGCTGTTCTGCCTGGTGCTTGATTTTAAATTTTTTTCTGACAGCAGGGAAAGGTGTGGATAAACCCTGGTGTGATGAGAAACTGCTGTACAAGAGGGAGACAATAGAGGGCTTGTCGGTTTTTCAGGTGTAATGGGCACACTTAAAAATAACCTTGCTCTTTAAACGCATGAAGGGGAGAGCAGCTGTTTGAGCTAATGAACCAACTTTGTGTGGCTGTCGGCACCATGTAGGTTAGAGAACTGCAGCCTTTGGGAGGACGAGGCTCCTCTGCCAACATGGTGGGGAGAAGAGAAACAAAGGTTGGTTTGTGAGAAAAAATTAAGGAATTGGTGAGAGGGATGGTGCTGTGCTTCCTCAGCAGCACGGGGCTTGGTGACCCTCATGGTTGCTTCCAGTCGTGTGAGACCCCAGGAGAACACGGTGATTGCAATTGCCCTTGGGATGGGATGGGGCAGAGGGTGACCCTGGTCATCACAGCTGGGCATTTCCTTCTGTGGCCACCACGGTGCTCTCAAGGGGCTGTCACAGAGTGTGGGGCATGGGAGGAGGAAAATCTGCCCTCTCTCTACACATGAGGGTAATTTCTTCCTCAGTGATGCTTGGCAAAGCCACGTGTGAAACAGCCTTCATGTCTCACTGAAAAAAGGCAAGACTGCCAAAATTTTGTCTGTTTTGAGTCAGGGAGAAATGTTGAAATCTTGAAAGTCTGTTTGCCTTGAAAAAGATACCAACACCCCAAAACTCAGATCTGGTCAACTGAAGTATTTTGATTTTGATGCGTTACACTGTCTTTTTCATGTGTGTATAAATTTTGTAACACAGTATTTTTCAACCAAAACTGTTCATTTTGAAAACTTGAGAGCAAGGATTTTGACAATGTAATAAATTTCTGTACAGAACATGTCATCCTTCCTGTCTACAATTATGTGTGACAAATCAAAGCTTTAAGGGAAAAACACACTTGCGCAATAATAGCTTTTTGGGAAATTCCTTTCCAGCTGCATCATTTAATAGGTTGTTTCAATTTTAATAGAAAAGAAAAGCCTAGTATAGACCTGTAAGATACCTTGAGAATCAGTGGTAATTCCTCTTGAGGGTCTTGTTGATGGGAGGGTAAGATGGACCTTCTGCTGTCTCACAGTGTTTGGGGGAACTCTCAGGAATATCTCTCACCACCACCCCTTTTGGCAGAAGCCAGGAGGCTGAAGAATGATGCATTTAATGGCACCACAGTCACAGTCCTAGTGGGACATGTGGCTTTATCTGCTGAAAAGCAAAGAAATGTGGAGGCATTTGGAATGCCAAGCTAAAACTGAGGAGCCAGCAGCTCTGCAGGCTCGGCTCTGTGCAGGTGCCCGATTGCAAATGGAAAGGTAAGAAGTGGCGCAGGTCCGGCTGGCGGCTTTTGGGGAGAAATATGATTCACAAAGTGATCTTGAAAGAGATGCCAGGTTTTGGAGAGCATGGCTCCTCATGGGTCCTGTTGTTTTCGTCCAAAAGCTACAGGCGCCTCTGTGTCAGCTCTAGGGCAGAGAGGACAGGAAAGAGTGCACCCTACCAAAGGTGCATTCCCAAAGGGAGGGGAGCTTCTTGTCCCTTGGAGAAAACTGGCCATGTGCAACACTGTGTCCAGTACTGGTATTGTAGCTACTAGTAATGAGCAAACGTGCCTGGCCATCAGAAAGGGGTCAGACTGTGTGGGGAAGTGGGAGCAGAGCTGCACATGTTTTTGGAGCTGCCGTGGAAGTGTCTGTGGCCATGGCTTTATGTGTCATTTACTGCTGCATGTTGTAAATACCAATAAATGTGAAGAGAAGTGTTAAACCCTATTGCTCCAGGACAGTGTTGTCTTCTGATGGTGCAAAGGTGCTTGGGAATGTCTTCGCCATAAAACATTTTCATCTTATTGAGCTACATATCAATAACTGCTCGGTAGCAAAGAAAAAATATCTGACTGCTGCTTATGACTCCATGGTAAACAGAACAGATGCAAGTGGTTTTCCTTCTCAGTGTTGCGTGCTGATCTTCAGGCTTTGGAAGGAACAGTGCCATCCAAACCTATTTACATTCTGTATTTTGCCATTTTACTCTCAGCATAAACCCCATCATCTCCATGTTGTTCTATCACAGATAACTCATTGCTTGACATTTTTCCAGCAATATTTCTAAGCAAGCATTTTTTCCCCAGTAGCATAAACACTGTGAACTAGGATTTATGCTTTGTAACTCAGGGCTGGTACTCTGGACAGAGAATAACATCTTGTCATCAATAAAAGCTTGGTGTCCACATGTCAGGTGACTGCAGCATCCTGCCTTCTCCATCACAGGGTTTATCTTGGGATAAGTATGATGAATTAATACTTTGTCACTCAGCTTCTACACATGTAGTCTGTTTTGCGGGTCCTTGGCTGACTCACTAGTACTCATGCAATGTAAATCAAATCTCTCTCTTGCTGGCTGAGTGCTCTCTTGATGTAGAGAGTAACAGAAATTGTCTTCTTAGAAATTGCCTTGTTTATCAGCATAAATTGACTGTTAAAATGAATTGTTTGCAGGGATGCAGAAAAATGTGACAACTGATCAGTTTAAGACAAGTATACATTGATTTTATCTGAACTTGCTGCATGTTTTGTGAGTATAAAGCAATATAGAATTGGCTTAGAAGAAACTGCATCTATAATGTGTGATTTTGCCTTAGCCAGATTAAGTTAAGAAGTAAAATCTTGACATTGCCCTGCTGCAATATAGAATACATCTATGTGTAGATCCAGTGGGTAACATCCCTGCCCATGGAAGTGGGGTTGGAACTAGAAAATCTTTAAGGTCCCTTCCAACCCAAACCATTCTATGATAGGTTATATATTAAAAAAAAGTATATGTAGGGAGAAAATGAATATATTTACTCATATACTTGCATACACACATATAGAAATTAAGTATAAAGTGCATGTGTTGATGGCTGTAGGAATCTGGCTTTGAAGTGTCACCTCTGAGTTTGAAATATGAACCAAACCCTAATGTGGCAAGGTGTCACTCTGCTGCAGTTTGTGTTTGGATGTGCCAAGAGTGGGCTGCATTACATGGGGCTGGATTAGATCTCATCAGTGCTGTACAGGTCATTAGCAATATGGATTGGCCCTTGGCTGCCCTCCATGCCCCACTATTCATGGTTTTTTTCAGCTGGATATTTCCATGTAGTCATCCTTAAGAGTAATCTGGGGGTGGGAACTGAAGACCCTTTTCTGAGCTGGCTCTCAAAGGCTGCTGTAGCACGAGTCCTGCATTTGGGATCATTCATGATGAACATGTGCAGGCATTGCAGCATTGCTCTCATGATGTGCGTGATCCCTAAAGCCCTATATTTAAAGCTTGGATAGCATGGGGGAGTTGGGCAACAGGTTTTACATTCATCTGTGCCTTGCATTTTGTCTACAAAAACAGCATTCCCTCGGTGGACTGTGTCTGCAACATGAGGTGGTGCTGGGCTCTAATACTGTTCCTGAGGGTGTGTGAACCCACACAGGACTCAGTGCCATTTGCACACGTGGAAAGGTGCCTCAGCACCTCTCTGCCCAGATACATCATCTCCTTGTGATACAAAGATCTCATCACGGGGGATTAGGGTGTTTAGTTCTGCATTGTGCAGTTGAACCAGTTAAGCTGCACTTGGTTTATCCACGTGCTCAGATATCTTGATGAATTCATCCTGCCCTACAGCATGTGCACGTTCTGCTGAGAATTACATTTATGTTTTTAAATTTCTGAAAAAAAAAATCTAAATAAACAGAGTTGAGCAACTGATCTGGATTAATGGGGACCAACTCTATTAGCCTAATACAACACTAATCTGATTCCAAACTGTTAACATATTAAAGCTGCTTAATTATATGTTTGTTTGACACAATGTAGTAATCCTGTATGATTTAGGGTATATTGTCACAGCTCTTGACTTGCAGTGCCTCACCATTGACAAAAACACAATTAAAACCCTTCAGTATGGGTTAAGCATTCACTTCATCCTTTGCTGTATTGAAATGTGGCTTGTTGTAAGTGCTGCCAAACATCCTCCCTGCTCTTATAGAAACAGTCACCACCTCTGTTTCATGCATGAAAGCAAGGGGCAGGAAAGGCTGGTGTTTGCTTGTGCAGAGAATGGGTGTCTGAGCAGAGAATTTAATCCAGGGTTCCAAAGTCCCTGTCATTGATTTAACGATGCAACGACCTTCTGCCCTTACTGATGCTGCTAACGTCAGCTGGGTTTCATCATACAGCAAGAAAAACAAAAATTCAATAGAGGAGGAGGTCTGGAATTACTTCTAGATTAACCATGGGGTTAAGAGGATATAGCACTTTGATGTACTTGGGCAGTTGTCTGGTGTGGAGCAGTATTTTCTACCCAGTCTGGATACAGCTACGCTCCAGAAAGTGAAAAGCTTCCTCACATCTGCTCACTGTGAGGAGTAGGATAACGAGATGCAAAATCAAAGCAGAGCACAAACCTTCTTTGCTTGTTTGAGCCAGGCAGTGTTAGAGGGGGAGATACCTTCCCTGAGAAAATGGCTCAGCCGTTTCTGAGGGCTCTTCGTGCAAAGGGCCTGATCCTGAACTTGTGAGGAAGCTGCTGCCCCGATCCACTGGGGGAGCAGGACCAAACTTAGGACACTTCTACCTCACTCACTGTGCATTTCCATGGTGTTTTGCATTTTTCACAGCAGAATCCTTGTGCAGAATACAGCATCTGTGTGGCTCTGCAGAGAACCAGAGAGAGGGTGAAGATTTGTGACCCCTGGTGATAAATGAACTGAACGCACCAAGGTCACTCACTGTCGAAGATCTCACCAGAACAACTCAGCTAATATGCCTGTCCTAAACCCACCTCTGCTTTTCAGACTGTGAAAATCTCTGCTCTCTCAGATTACAAGTTTTTTTTGACACCTTGTACAATACCCTTGAGATTTTTCATTGCTATTAGGCAAGTTAGGGCTGCAAATTCTACATAACATCATTGAAATCAATACAGGTCAGAGGCATTTTTACTTACAGCTTTGCTTTGAATTGAAAAATTGCAGTTTTTTAGATACAGTTGAAAAACCGATAGGATTTCGTGCAGCCTTGGTATGAAGATCTTGGCCTAAAATTGATGAAAAGACCACGGGGCTTTGGTGGCTATCAAAAGTGAAAATATTCCTAGAATGGATGCCATATAAAGTGATCCCTTGAAAACAAAGCAAAACATTTCTGGTCTTGTGTCTGTCTCTTGAGTTTAGTATCTGCATGGCCTAACCTACAAAAAAATTCAGATTCCAAGGACTGTTTTACATGAAGATATGGACAACATCCACCTTGAACCTAATGGGTGGTGTCTGCACTGATGGTGCCTTCAGTGGACATTACAGTGACAATCTGAAAGAACATGATGATGTGAAGGATCTGCCAGAAGGATGCTGTGAATTCTGAGGTGTTTGACAAGGCTCTGACATTGGAATGAATAATCAGAGGAAGAAAGAAGAAGAATGGGAAGTCCTGATTTTTTGTATGATTCTGAAGATCTCAAGGCTGCTGTTAAGTTTTTTCACTCAATATGGGTTTGCTTCAACCAAAGTACCCGGGGCTTAACCAGTAAGGAAGGTCTGTTCCCAGTTAAAGACATTTGTATCCATGGCATCTCAAATCAGAATAAACAGAGAGTTTTGAGTCCCTGCGGGAGTGTCTTTCACAGGCTGAGGCAGTGTCCAGATGCTGCAAGAATATTTCCTCATTGATCATCTTCAAAGTGTGGCGATCTCTGTAGGCACTGAGTATTAGGGCAGCATTCCCAGAGTGAGTGCCAGGGGGTGCTTTTGTGTATCCCTGCTCCGTGCATGGCATTGCACTGGGAACCTGGGATAGATTATCTTCTGCAATAACTTTGTTCTTTCAAATATTTCTGTAACAGAAGCATTAGTAACTTGTCTTTTCTCTCTAGTTTTTACATTGTGCTGATTGTGAAATGTCACACACGTACATGAAGATATGAGACTGCAAAGATGATTTCCTTGATCTGAGCTGGTTTTCTTTCTGTTTTTTCCAGTTTTTGGGTTGACACTGGAAACCTCTGTCTCAGCACCATTTGCTCAGATGCCAGGATAAATAACTATGTTCTTTATAGTTATCCCTAACCTTTTTTCCAAGGTAGTTTTTAACTTTCATGTCTAATACCTTGTTTTACACGTCTGAGTCCTAACTGCCTTTCAGATGGAGTTGTGGGATTGACCCAAACTATTTTCCTTCTGGAAATCTAGATTATAACTGCACAGTGGGTTGTTTTTTGATAATAAAGCAAAGGTTGCAATACTGGGTTTACCCATAGGCTGAGGCAGGCTTGGGTCTGCCTTGTTCAGAGATAGCACGTGGCACCCTCAAACCCCCATATCCTTCATGGATTTAACGAGAGTTAAACCTCACAGTCAGATTGGATTCTCTTTTTCTGTAAAGTGTCAGGCTGTCAGAATGGCTGGAAACACGAGGGAATTATCCACAGGCACCTGCATGGGAATGGAGACAAACAGCTCGTGGTTTTGGAGGGGAAAGTGCCCTTCTTTTCTGGTTATATTGGCGGTACGTGTGGAAATCGTCCCCTTGAGTAATAAATAAAACTGATAAAGGCACATTTTGAGATCAGATCTGCGTTGATCAAGAAGTTGGTGACACCTGGTGGCGGGTGCCAGCCAAACCCGTGGCTCTGCCGCCTGACCCAGATTCAATCACTGCCCTTTAAATGGACTGCTGCAAGAATACTGCTGTTTCCTGACAAGGGCAAAATGCTCCACATTAGAGTTATTGTTTTCCAAGGGTTTTTCAGGGATAAAATTCGGTCGAGGTAATTGTGTGCAGCAGCAGGAGCATCCCAACTTTACTGTGGCTCCTGGCTGCACAGCCAGGATGATGTCCCTGAGACCTCCATGCCTTTTTCTTGCTGCTTGAATTTAGCTGATCCCCTCCTCTCACATCAGCTGGAGTGTGTTGTCTGTAAAGGATGAGAAATTTCAGGAAGAATAGACTGTAACAGAGTTCAAGTACAACTGGCTTCTTATCTAGTATACTTTGGAGTAACTAAATGCCATTTCTCCGTATCAGGATGCTTAAGTTTTCTATCATTTGTGAGTATCTGGCTCATCTTACAGAGCCACAAGGAATCAGTTAAAAAGAAGGTAATAGCATGCTTGCATTTGTCTGTACCTGCTACACTTGCCAGAGTCTAACTTGGAAGAATTTTTTACCTGTTAGGGAAGGTTTGGAGTCACTGATCCTGTTCGGTGTGAGTACCCTTCCAGCGCCCAGATGGAGCCTGCCAGGATGGTGCACGTACGGAGCAGTGATTTGGGGTGAGAAACAGCCACTGCTCAGGGTGGTGTTTACCCCTGCAGAGCCAAAGGGTGACTCAGTCAGGCTGCAGTCAGGATCCTTATGCATCTCAAGGAATAAAATGGTTCCAGTCCCAGAACTCTGTAAAATGAAAACCAATTAAAATATTCTTGAAGACTTCTTTAAAGTGACTTTTCATCCCTTACAGTCACATGTACTGATCAGTAGAAGCGTAGCATCGTTATATCAGAGGAGCAACATGAAAGGATTATTCGGAAGGTACTGGTGCTGCTCTCCTCCAGTGGATGAGATGGCTTTATTGCAAGAGATTAACTATAAAACATATTTCTTGGACAGCCTAAGACCACAGTGTTTTAAAATCAGAGAAATAGAGGCTTTTCCAAAATCCTGTCAGTTCAGTTGTACTAAGGTGTCTTTTCAGACATTATTTAATGTTTTGGAACACTTTTATGCTCAGTTTAATTAGTTTCCTCCAGTTGAATTTGGATTTTGCTTGTTGACTAAGTGATTCTTCTCCAAACTGCCTGAGGCATCAAGTTGATCTCGACAGAAATGCTGAAGTAAACATTATTATTTGGTAACTGCGACTGTTCAGAGCCGCATCACTGGTGCCGAAGTGTTACTCGCTGTGACAGCTCATTATCTCCCTGCTTTCCCAGGCATGGTAATATCAAAATCACTCTGCCTGTCTTCTTCGTATATATTTTTGTTTATTCTGGTGGGCTGAAAATAGACTTGTGTCCATTTTTGCATGTATTGCTGTTTCCCATACAGTAGTGTAACCATGTTTATTAAGTTATCTTACCTGTGTAGTTTTAATGGTGCAGAGGCCGATGAGGAGGCATGTACTGGTGTAAGTTGGTTCTGTGAAGTTCAGGGTATTATTTATATATATATATGTATTTAAAAACCCATAATGTCTATGCATTTTTTTACATATTTAATATATACACATTTATAATAGTGTGTGAGCAGCTTAGTCTGTGCATGGATGAACATAACAACTTCCAGTCAAGGTCAAGTCTGTGTATACCTCCCAGAAAGAGTCAATAAAGAGCATTCATGGTCTAAAGACTTAAAGATATATCTTTTTGAGCTCACCTGACTTCTGTGGTGGACAAAGATAGTAAGATTTTCCACTCTGTGTGACTTATAACACACTGGCCAAGTGAATCTGTTGTGATGCATCAGATCTTTGCTGGAATTGCTGTGAACTTTTGGAACTGTTCTGAATCTGTGTTAGATATTTGTTTTTAATGCTTCATCTCAATAAAGGTAAAATTATAAACATTGGATCTCTTTTCTATACTGTATTACTCAGATGGGATATGAAGATCTAAAAGCCTGTGTTTAATTGGCAGTTTGTCCTGGTTTTAGTTTGGAAGATGGCCTTTCAGGCACATGTGTCAGGAAAATGGAGTAGAGGCAAAACTGTTATTTCCTTCTCTGGTTTTGTGTTTCATTGTGCTTTGTTGCAGCTGGGTCACCTTGGCAGTCGAGCTTATTTTGAATGGGAGTTTCCTAGATGTGCTTTTGATAACACATCTCTCAGCTTGAACAGCTCATGCAGCATCACCATGTTGATGAAAGGCACTATTTTAATTGCTTTTTAAATATTTTTATAAGAAAAGATGCTGCCTTTTTGTTCTGGAGCAACCTTGTGATTCTGATCTTTTGATCAAGGAAATAGCTGTTTTTACATGGACACAGAGTCTGTAGTCTGCATTACCCAGCTCGTGGCATATTTGGGGAAAAAAAAAACAAAACCAAGCAATCAAACCAAAAACCGGATATCTGGCCTTACCTGTGCAACAAACTGCTTTGCGCTCTCATGAGAAATAGGGGAAGAGCCCTGGAAGGCTGAAAGTCTCCCTGCAGTTGTGGTTTAGAAACTTCAGAAAGCCCCTGGTTGTGGCTGGTGCTGGGAAATGCCACTGCAGGGGCAAAATGTCCTGCCCTCAGGCCATCCAAACATCTCTACACTGAGCAGGTCACAGATGCAACAGGTTGCACTTTGCAGGCACCTTGGTCTTTTGAGGCTTGACCAAAGGGATTGTGCTCTTGCAGGGCACTGGATTGAGGAGGCACTAACATGGTCTGCCTGGGTCTCAAGCCCTTATGGTGATGACTTTTGAAGCAGTAATGTGATTTTATTGAGTCCGATAGGAAACATTATTCTCCAGTCTCTGAGATAACAAATGCACAGCTTAATGTGCTACAGATGTGTGTGTGTGATGGTGAATCAGGGCCTTGGAAAGCTTCCAAAGAGCTTCACTGCTGGCTGTCACAATGAGCTTCCACCAGAGACCAGCCCTGTTGTCCCTGTGTGCTTTGGTGTGGTGGGAATGGCAAGCAAGCTCTGAGGAGATGTCTGCAGCGGGTGGTCTTTAAGAAACTTATCTGCTTCTTCTTAATTGTGTTTTCTTTTCCTTCATTTGCAATATATTTCACCAGTGAAGGAACCAATGAATAATTTCATGAAGATACTGACAGTTATTCCAGACTAGAATATTTTTTCCTCTGAATCTTTCTAATTTTCTCAGAAATGCTGGCTTTTTTCTTCAGTGGGCTGAAGTAATTGCATTCTGTATGCATCCATTGTCATAAAAATGCTGACAAAAGAGTTCGCCAAAATAGCATTTGTTTGCATAAATTTAGCATAGAAGAACCTACTTGTGATGAAGTTGAATACAGGGAAAAGAGATGTGGTATGAGGAGCAGTGGTCCCCATTTGCTGTGCCATCAGTTATATCTGTATCAGAAACAGTCAAAGATATTCCTGTGCTTGAATTAGTGCATATTTATGTGTACTGTAGGGTAAGAGTGATATTTTAATGGTATGTTAAATAGTGTGGAAGGACCCCGTGTTGCTGCAGTGAGACCATGAGATGCTGAGGGTGAAGGATTGCATACCAGTCTCCTCTACTCTGGGGTGAGCTATTGCCCCAAACTGTGGTAAATGCCTCAGTCCCCAGTCCCTTGCCTGTTCACCTACTGCCATGTAAGAATATGAAAAACAAACAAACAAACACACAAAACCCCAAACAAAAACCAAACCAAACAAAGCAAAACCAGGAAAGGAATATGGGGCAGTTTAAAGCCTCAGCCTTATATTGAATGTGCACAGCTCTCAGACTCATTTCAGTCCTCTTGTGCCTGTCACAACTGAAGCTGTGCCATGGGGAACAATTCCATATGAGCAGAATCTGTGTTTACCTGGGGAACTTCAACCACCCTGATAATTAAAGGCAGGTGCCTGGATACTCTTTGCATGGGGCTCACTGCAGAAGCTCAGGGGTGAGTGAGGAGGCAGCCTGACCTTCTTGAGCAGCGAGGACTGATGGCAAATGACTGTCTGGGTAAAAGCAGGACTGTGTCCAGCCATTCCTCCGCACATGTGTGTATATTTGGAGTGATCACACTGGAAGCCTGGCCCAGAGGGGAATGTCTTTGTGGATGGAGAGTACAGAAAGAACAAGTGTGTCTTTCCCTGATGCAGCCCAGATCCAATACTGTTTTCTCAGAAAATTGCTGCAAGAGACTGAGCTCAGCTGCTGGAATCAGCTGCTGCTGCTTGTGAGACAGGTTAGAGAAAATCAAACTCTTCTAAATTAGCTCTACCCCAGCAGAGTTCACAGCTTTGAGGGTGCTGATGTCCTGGGCAGAGCAGGCAGGCAGTGCCTTGTCTCAAGAGCTGCTTGTTTCTAAAACACCCAAGAGAAACCACGTATACAGCCAGCACAGGTGGAGGCTCGTGGATAACTCTAAAGTGGGATTGACACAGGGAATGTTTGCTGAGAGCTCTTTAATGAACTTCACTGTCTGTCCTTCCTGTGCTCTGCCATGACTGTAGCCGTGTCGCTCACTTAGGAGTCTTCTCTTGCTTTTAATAGACTTTCTTTCTGTGCCTCTTGGTGTTCTGAGCTATTTTATTACCCAATTGTCTGCAGTGCCAGGGGAACAGTGTGAAATCGGCCACCATCAAGAGGTAAACACTGACATTTCTGGTTGTAGCAAATTATCCCATGCCAAGCTTACAGTTATGCCAAAAGCACCTCACTCTGTGCACATTGTGAGAGTCAGAAAAGGTAGAAGTGAGTTTAAGCAGCTACTTAAGAAGCCCTGGAGTCCATCACAAGGAAGGCATCATTCTCTGGATGTTCCTCACTCACCGCTGCTTTGCCCAGCAGGTAAAAGGGGCATGCAGGCAGGGGTAGTGCAGGATGCCCGTGGTCTGGCAGTGGCACGATGCTGTCTGCATCCCAACTGCCACAGGTTTGCTCTGCAAAACTCTCTGCCAGTGTTTCCTCATCTGCATGGGCTTTTCATCGTAAGTGCCTCTCTGCATTGCCAGCTTTTCATGGCTCGTCTGGCAAAGCAGTACCTGGGGAGATGCTCCCTGAAGTCAGACTGGCACTGCAGAAGTCCTGTGTGTAATCTCATGGTCACACCTTGGGACTGTTGCCCTCAGATATTAGGTATCAATTCAGGTTCGGGGAATGATAATTGAAAATATTTTTTTTCCTTGTTACCTGTTTTGACATCATACTTGCACAGTTTCATTTCAGTAGTCTCCATGGTTATTACAAGTGGTTTAGTGTGTTTTTTCAGTGAGTGCACAAATGGTGCTCCCTCACAGTGGAATTTAAAGCAAAGCATCTGTTTTCTGTTCTGTGTTTGTTTCAGCAACTGTGACAAACTCCCTGGCTTTACAGGTTCACTCCCTGCTTTCCTGTAGTACATCAAATGAGTTTCTTTCTCATTGCTGATAATCAGAGAACTCCTGTTCTTCTCCCAAGTGCTACACTCCTTACCTTGCCTGTGAATCTTGCAGGGAGACTCATGCTGCTGCTGTCTGGCACCTCTGGGGTCATGTGGGCTGAGGAGGTGTTAAGCTGAGCAGCCACCCCCAGAGGTAAGGTATGGCTGTGTGACACACTTCAGTCTTCAGATTCATGTGTCACCCAAATGGATACATAAAGTAATGTGTTTGATAGAAAAATCTGATTTATGACAGTAGAACAAAACTGCAGACTGATAAATGGGCAAAGCACTACGGTGATTGTAAAGGATTTTTTTGACCAGCATCACAAGTAACCTCCAGTTCTTCCCTTTAGGTCAAGCTGGAATCTCCCTCCCTTAGTTTAAGGTGAAGTTTCATGCTTATATTTTCTAGAGGTTGCAGCTGTACCTCCTTCTTCCATATGGAGGAAGGAATGACCTGGGCAGGAAACAAAAGCTGAGTCCTGCACCATCCCAGGCAAGAACACAGCACTTGTACCTCTTTCAGAGTGTTTCCTGCATTTGGATATTGAAGAGTCCCAGCACACAGGAGGGATTGGTTTTCCTCCATTCCTTCTAAGGGTTTGGAGGGTTTTTTCTTAATAACATGTTACTTCAAACTTAACAACTGGCCCAGTTCTGTTTTCTGGCTGCTGTATTCTTCCACAGCCTTTTGAGGACACGCTGCAGATTGTATCATGATAGATACTAAGTGAATCATATTCCTAAAAGGTTTGTGACTACAAATATGTGACACAGACAGGGAACTTGAGAACAGGACTCTTGAAATGAAGACTTCTTTCCATTGCAAGGGGGTTGGAACAAGATGGTCTGTAAAGTCCCTTCCAAACCAAACCATTATATGATCCTGTGATACAGAAAACAGGCACTTCAGTTTCTAAACTCAAATTTGTGACAGAATGTAACTGGGTGTATAATAGGAGGCATTGGTGAAACAGTCTTTTAAAAAGCTAAGTCCTAAGTAAATGAATAGCTCTTTATTTGAGGGAACTTTAGTGTAAAGTTTTAGATGAAATTGTATAGTGCCTGATAATGGCATGAAAGTGTATAATGCCTGATAATGGCATGAAAGTGAAAAGCAAAAAGGAGCAGGCAGATTTAAGGAAGAGAAGAGAAAAAAAGTGGCTTTTTAAAGAAGATGGTTTCCAGCTCAGCAAGTCTAGAAGTCTTCGCTTCAGTACCTGAGAACTGGTCTGTCCGTGCCCTGCTTCTCCCTCTCTCCTCCCCTCTTCCTAAGTATCACCTGGCATTGGTCATTTCTGAGATGTGCAGTGTGAAGAGAGGACGTTGAGGTGGACCTGTGGGAAGACCCTGTTTGCCCTGTGGAGGATGTCCTGGAGTCACTGCTTTGTGCTGTGCCTTGATTGCCACATTTCTCTTCACATTCCAACGCGTTACTGAGGTAGCACAGAGCAGTGTGAGGCAAATGTGCCATTTATGAAATGAGACAAATTTGTTTTGACCTGTAGTAATACATTTCACAGACACAAAGGAATATTTTCTTAATTAGGTACATTTCATTTTCTTGTATGAATTTGCACTGCCAAGGCGTTTCTCCCAGCCTTCCTTTGATAGGAAGGATGTGTTCATGGTGCTGGACTGCCACTGAGAAATCTGGGCTCAGTTCTTGGCTGGGTCACAGACTTCGTGAGATGCTGGCAAGCAGTTCCTTCTTCTGCCTCAGCTGTGAATGAGGAGATCTTCTGTTCCTCTATTAGGAGCTCAGGGCTATTCCTTTTAATAATGCACCAGCCTCAATACCATGATATAAATAAGGCTTTCTTTTGCATATTTCTGTGCAGTAGTTTGATTCATCACTCCAAGTTATCTTCAGGTTTTTCATTCTTTCTTTATTAAGCAGCATTATCCTGTCTCGCATTTTCATTTGCCTCTGCCTAACACTGATGAAAAAGAGATACACACAGTGATAAAGTAATTGCAGGGCAAGCTGGGGTGAAGAGCTTATCTGCTGCAAGTCTCCTCTCTTGCATTCCTGACAGGTCAGATGGAGCACAAAAAGGGCTCTTTCTGAATGATGTTGGAGGCAGTGTTCAGCTCACAAATATTTGTATTTCATCACCATATCAATGAACATCTGGAAGGCTGTTATACCCTGTTGGTTCTGTCCTCGCTGACAGTAAAATTTTAATTGGTTTTACTTCTGGTGCTTGTTAACCCAAATGCAATGTCTGCTTTCATGTGGAGGTCCAGGGGAAATGAAATCCCTTCCAAAATTTTGGAAAGAATTGTGTACATAGAGGCATGTTTTAGTGATTAATTTTTTCAAGACAGACTGTTTTCTGCTCTTTGCAGAGGAAAAGCCTCCCACTGCCTTTATCCATATCCTTAGTCCAGCCAACTTGCTTACCAGGATTGAGCTTTAAAATCAAAGCACCATCAGGACTCAGCTGTGGCTTTTCCTGCAATGACAAGATTGCTAAATAATTGTGTTGTGTTATTACTTGCTGTAAGCTCTGTGGAAGAGGCAATATTTGCCCTTTGTTTTTTCATACCACCTCCTCCAGTGCCTGTGCCCCAGGTGACACATCCATCCTGACCTTGCCCTAGGAAGCTCAGGGCCAACACTAACTCCATAGGACCCAAACTGGGACCAGAGTTACTGGAGCAGCATTTTATCTTGATGACAGCAGGAACTGTCGACCTGCTTGAGGTGAAACCTGGGGAGAACAAGATGGATCTGCAGAAGAGACGACGGATGAGCAAAGGAGGCTCTGGAGGAGACCATCGCTCACCGCTGGGTCAGTGTCATCTAATTTTGCAGTGCTGTGGTTATTTCCGAGGGTGGAAATCTGGTGCCTTACGAATAATGGCCCATTTACCCCATCATCTCCCAGCACTTAATGAATGTAAAAGTGTGGGCAGGGTCTGACTTGTGTTTGATTTTGATGCAGCTAGTTTTAGTCATGGTGCCAATTCCTCGAACACCATCATATTGACACCCCTTAGGATCACTGTCTACCAAGCCTGTGTATGTTTGAAATCATGTACTGAAGAATATTACTGAGTTTCATCACTGACAATCCTTATGAGGACCCAGCAAACTCTCATAAGAAACAATTTAGTACAATAGTATAATACTACATGACTGGCTGAAATAAAAACATAGGATGGGGGGATTTTTTTCCTTTATTCCCCACTCCTTCTTTCTTGAGGTGCAGTGAAGTATTTGTGGACCGTGACCTGTCTGATAGAAACATTTCTAACCCTGTCCCAGATTGCCCAGTACGAACAGCAAGATGTGGCCTCCAAACTGGGTGTTAAAAATCACAGTTCAGGTAAGAACCACCAGTCCGTTTATCAGTGTAATTATTAGTCTTAACTGAAACTGGCAGGCTGGAAATGTAAAGGTCCTTCCTGCATTAAAACATCTTGAGGCAATGGTAGAACTTTACAGAGCTCAGTAAAACCTATCGTCTCTGGTGAAATCAGTCTCTTTGATCTCAGTCTCAATTTTAGTTTTCTAGAAAATTAAAACTATGCAAATATTTGAGAAGAGGATCAAATTGTTATATTACAAATAAAGCAACTTTTTTTTTCTTTCATGTGGAATGTGCTTTTTATTAAAGCTGCTATTCCTGAACTTAAAAATATTTGCATGATAGAAGAGGAGAAAATGGGTTTGTTAACTATCTGGATTTGCAGCTCCAAGGTGATTCTCAGTTTTTAAGTGTCACAGCTGATATTCTTTAATCCTTTTTTTTTTTTTTTTTTTTTTTTGTCCTTCAACTGAGGAGATAATTCTTTTAAAATACTTGGCAGCCCTATGAGACAGAAGTGAGCTGCAGGTGCAGGGCAGAGGGATGATGAAGGGAGTGACCCAGAGACATTGGGTGAGCAATCTGGCATCTACTTAAGATCCTCTGCATCAGAGCCCCCGAGATGGATCCCTTTCCTCCTGCCATGGGAGGCAACATTGGCTGCATCCACAGGTGCTGGGAGAGGCAGCTTTTATGGGCAGGAGAAGCATCACACAGGTATTGATGGGCACTGTCTGCTCCAGAACCACTGCCTGAAATGACACCTGCATCCTTCCTCCACAGGATCTTTCTGGATGGCCAGCTATGCCTAAATATCATATAAGCATATATTAGTGGGTGGCATCCCTGCCCATGGCAGAGGGGTTGGAACTGGGTGATTTTTAAGGTCCATGCCAACGCAAACCAGTCTGTGATTCATTCTGTGATTCTATGATTCTATACCTGTCATGTTTAATATAATAGTATGTATAGCCAAATGCACACACACACAGAGATTTGTCCTTTAAATTATTTGAAGACTCTTGTTTACCACGATTGATTCATGCCAGCCTTGCTCTGATTTTAAATCCATCCAGGCCTTTAGATTTGATGGTTCATAGTCCTCAGATAGCAGTTTGTATGCATTTAATTTATAACCACGTGACAGGCCACAGTTTTGCAGTAACAAAAAGGCTGCTTCACACTTAAAGTGATTAAATTGTCAAACAGCTTCTGATCACACACTGAAAAATTGTCTAAGCTAATTGTCTGTTTATGATTTTCATGAGCATTTGCATGTGCAAATCAGATATTTTGTTGCACTACCACAATCTGAGTTGTTGTAAATGCATCCAGGAAGGTTTGGCAGGTACATTTGGGCTGGAGTCAAGAGTATGCTAAAAACCTGAAGGGTGGCTGAAACCAGTTTTGGTCATTAACATGAGAGTGATGTTGTCTTTGTAGTGCTGCTTAAACTTTCTTTGGCTTAATTTCATTTTAGGCAGGGGTTGTTAGTGTTTTATGTTCTCCTTGGTAGGGAGTTGTCCTTTTATATTGTTTTTGAATTTATTACTCGTATGTATATACTCTTTATTGCTTTTGATTTTCATAAGCTTTTTTTTCCCCTGTGATCTGTAATTCAGAGTCAGCATCTATGAAATAATTAAGAGTTGTTTTTTTTCAGACTGGTCATGAGACTTTGCAGCAGACTTAAAGTGTAAATTAATGAGCCCAGCACAGTGCTCCAACACCACCGTACATGATAGCCACAGTCACAGTTAGAGGATGACCATGCAGCTGATGAAAGAAACACCTCTAGTATTAGTTTACTGCTTTTCTGCTTTCCAGGAGTAATGTATTAGTAATTATTTGAAGAACAGGGACAGTATCCATCTTAGTGCTCTGCCCAACTGTGTTTAAAGAAAATAACTGCATGCTAAATTAAGTAGACAGAAGGGAGTGAAGGCAGTCATCTGCAAATATTGCTCAGGTTTTACAGAGCTCCAAAGTTGCCAGTGCTGTGCACAGACTCTCTGCGAGGCCAGACGGTGCCAAGGGAAGGAGCAAGTGAGCGGTGATTGATGGGCTGAGGAAGGACCCAGACATACCTGGAGTGCACTTGGGATTTGTGAGCGTGGACTTAATCATCAAACCCAGCATGCCTGCGTTCAGTGCAGGTGAGCTCAGGTCAACCCAGCTGAAAGTTTGAGAGACCCTCATTAGTCACAGCTGCAGAGTGACATTCAGCCACTGCTTTTCAGATACTGAGAGGGAGGGAGCAGCAATTTTGACCAAGTGGCTGGTGCTGATGTGAGCTGAGCAGGTGATGTGTTCCAGTAAGCCAGACCTGCTTGGACCATGCTGTTGCTTTCTCTTCAGCACAACTCCTGTGCAGAGACCTGTGGGGCAGGACTGAAAACACACACAAGGCAAGTCAGTGAGACAACAGAGATAGAAGATCAAGAGATTTTTATGCTAATTAAATTGTGCTATGCAGTCTTATTTTTTTATGTAGCAATTGGAAAGAGCTAGGCTGCCCCTTAAGGTAACTTAAGGGATGAGTTTGATGCTAAGAAAATATCTGGAGGCATCTGATTTTGTATAAGGAACTGTCGGGGAGGTGTTGGAGCAGCTTCACAAGTTCCCTGTGGTAGGACTCTGCAGAGAAGGGAGTTGTGAGGAAAGGGTTTGGTGAGGACAGGGTACCTCACAGACTGGAAGTAACAAGTATTATTTTACAAAGCAGCCAGATAGGCATGGAACTACAGCACACTGGGAGGGCTGTGTGATGGGAAGGTGAGGCAATCCTTCCTGCTTTGCTCTGTGCTGGTTAGACAAACCATCACATTTTGGGTCTCATCCCCAAAGCAAGAGAGAGTTGGGGAAACAGAGTCAAGAAAGGTACAGTAAAAATGAACTGAGACTAGAGGCTGTGGAGAGAAAGGTTGTGGAACTGAGGCTATTTACTGTGAAAAAAAAAAAGAGGTAACTGGAAGGAGATAAGATCATGTTTGAGTTCTCCTGGGATGCTGCAGAGGGGAAGGGAATGGCCAGTTCTCTGTGGTGGCTGGGAGGAGAAGACATGATATTAAGAGATATATAAATTCAAGAAGGGGGTGGGGAAGCACTGGGGTAGATTTGCCCTGGGAAATTTTGGAGTTGCAGTCACTGGAGGTCAGAAGTTAGACAAACATCTGCCAGAAAAGATAGAACTGCCTGGCCTTTGCTCTGAGAGTCCTTCCAACCCTCTTTGCAATGATGACATTGAAATCACATTCTGCACAAAAATAAATCAACCCATTGCCTTTTCTCTGCAAAGAAGGAGATGCAGGGTATGCCCGGGAGGAAGAGATGTGGAATAAAGTGGTTGTGGCAAGGGACAACATGTGACCAAGACCTGAAACCAGTATTTCCTTCCTTCTCTTTAAATATTAGTAGGCCTTTTTTCATGCTATCAGGATAGCCAGCATTTTTCTAAGCTGTTGCCTAAGCCATTAATGCACTGTGCTCTGAGTTATATTTTGCGGGCCTTTTCCTTCCTCTCTCAGGAGAGATTTTCTTTCGAAGTACCATTGTAGGCAGCGAGTCAGGCACTGGGGTGTGATGCAGTGTGGTACTTTATGAAAGAGTTCCTTGGCTTCTGGAAGGAACAGTGACTTCTGGATGCATGACTCCTTTGTTTCCTTACTCAACAGCAGGCAGGATGACTGATTTTGATAATAATAAAGAAAAGCACACTGTATGTGGTGGGGAAATAATAATAAAAGGATTTATGAGTGGTTTGGAGAGGGATTCTTGGGGCCGGCATCTTCATCCGAGGGAGCTGTTGGTACCAGGAACACTGCAGCGAAGTGTGTTAAAGTTAGCAAGTGTCCAAAAACCTTTGCATGTAACAGCACAAGAGCATCAGGTTCGAGAATTATGGTCCTTCCCATCCCGCCTGAGACGAGCAGAGGAAGCTGAGGTCTGACAGATGTAGTGGTGGCTGGTGGAGGTGCTCTCTGGAATGTAGACCCTGTGGTTCGTACTGGGGCTCTAGTCACCTGCTTGAAACAAAACCTAAAACCTGGGAGGTTTTGTCCGGTTGGAAGAATTTTCCATCTCTTGAGATGCTTAGCAGCAAGCCTGAGCAGCAGAGTGTTGGTGTGGTCCGTAATTTCTGATCTTTGTGATCAAAGCTTCCTGTTGAGTAAAGCCTTTTTATCCACATCAGTGATGGGAAGAGAACAGGCTTTGTTACCTCCCTGCTGCAGAGGGAGCTCTGTGTTATTTGTATTGCCCTGTGCATCCTGGACTGCAGAGAGCCAGGGAAGGCTGAGGTAGGGCTGCTGCTGCCTTGACAAGAGGCTGTCACACACCTGGAGGTCTTCAGTCTTAGGAAAGACAGAGCAAGGAAGTTCAGATTCTCACCTGGCTCCTTAATGCCTGTGCTGGTCACTCTAAGTGGGAATATTTGGTGTGTTAACAGGCTTTTGATACTGGACAGGATTGTGGAGAATTCAGAAGCTGCTTGAAAGTCATGCTTTTTTCTTTTTAACTTGTCTCAGATATGCTGAGGGTAAACAGCTCTGCCCTCTAGTGCCGTTTGCCAAATCTGTTAAAGCCGAACACGTCAGTGATCCAGGGAACATGCTTCACCCAGGGCATCCCTTGGAGCACGCTGAGCTGTGCTCGTCCAGGCTGCTCTGGGCATCATGCAGGGAGCCTGGGATTGGCTTTAGGAGGGTTTTAGCCCCATGCCAGGCAGTAAAGCATGGCATATGTTGGCATACCTACTGCACAGCATCCCCAAGTTCATTTTTGTGTTTTCCCTCAAACAACCCAGTCTAGCCTGATATTTGCTTTCCCATAATGTTTGTTATGCCTTTGAGAGACATGCAGAAGAGCTAAATGATTTCAGCAGCTTTGCTCTTTCAGCCCCATAAATAATGAATTCATCAGGGTGAGAAAACACATGCCCAGATGCAAACACATGCAGAGCCCTGCGGAGGAAAGGGAATAAGTGGGGAAGCTTGAGATCCAAATGCAAAGCCCTGTGCCAGTACACTGGGAACTGCTTTTTGGAGTGAGAAAGTGTCAGGGGGTGGGTATGGAGTTAATTGCCTCAAGAGGAGACTAAAAGCAATTAGAAAAGCAGGCAAGTGCTAGCTGAGGTTGGAAGCAATAGGTTGCTGCCTGCTTGGCTTTTGGAGGGGGCCATTAGTTCCAAGGTTATGTTTGTTTTGTCATCTCTAAATCACGTCTTTAAGCATCGGATGAAATAATTCCATTGTGGCTGGCACCCTGCAGCCTGACAAGGGGTATAAATACATTGTGAACCTGCTGGACAGCCTCAGCTTGACAGGCAGGATGGTGGGGGTTCAAAAATCTGCATTTCTGGAAGTTTTGTAAAAGCAAATGAATAAATAACTGAAACCTCACAAGTCCCACACTGCCCCTGCTGAGAGTGCTTGCAGGGACAGTGTGTGTGCAACTAGACACCAGAGAATCCACAGTGGAAAGGATTGGAAAGGCAGCTCCAGTGCTCCCAAACATGCTGCCAGACACCTTCAACCATTCCTCCTCCTCTGCCAGGCCAGTTGTGGAGCTCTGGGGTTTGCAAGGGCTCTTTCCTTGCTGATGTTGGGTGCCTTTTCCAGAGCTGATGTGCAGTGGGAGGTGCAATCCTGGCTGATGTGGGGAGCCACAGGATGAGATGCTGGGCTGGGCAGTGTGAGCTACTGGTGTCTACAGGGCAGCCCAAGGACCAGGTGTCTGCAAACCTGGGCTGCACCTGGAAGGTAAAGGTCCAAGATGCAAAAGATTCACCTGGGCATTCTTAGCAATGTTTTGCTGGCTGGAGAATAGCATTGTTGTGATGACTGTGTTACGTTCTTTTCTGAAAAAAGTAGCGAAGAGAATACAGTGGTTTGCAGTTAGTCCTTCAAACACACGTGCTTCTGGACAGCCAGTGCAGTACATGGGCATCTCCTGGGTTTATTAAATGCTGAGACTTCAATTCTCTGATCTGTCTTAACTTGATTTGCACTGATTTGAACTAGGGCATTTTAATAAGTTTTGGTCATCTGCTTATAGCCTTGTCTAAAATATTTTGCAGGTCAGCTGTCAAGATGAGATTATCTTTTGTGGAGTTGAAAATTTGTTTAGAAAAAGCTGGACAATTCCATTTGGAGGCACTTTACCACTCAGTGGGTGATGTTGGGTGAAAAATTTCATGCAGAGTTTAAGCGTACTGAATTTCCGAGCTTAACTGTGGCTCACAGTTCTTATATTGGCATAAAACCCCATAACTACTTATAGGTAGGCCTCCAATCTGCATGCACTGATTTTATTTTTTTGTCCTTGACACTCAGGCCATCTATGACAACTCTTATGACATCTCTCAACCTGCTGTATTTTTCTCCATCTCTGAAGCAAGTGATACCTACAAGATCATGCTTCTCTGAGCTCTTTCCTTCTCCCCATGGATTTTGAACTTTGTTAGCCTGTCTTAACCAACTTTGGGGCTAAACATGGTGTTGCTGTGAGTTTGGGGATCCCAGCTGGCTTGGCTGAGCAGAGGCCTCTTATTGTCTGCAGAGGTTCACCCTAAAGCTGACAAATGAAAGTGGGGGTGAAGGGAAAGAAGGAGGCATTAGTAATTCCTGTGTTCAGGAGAAGTTCAGCCAGAACTTCCCTGGGAACTCTCAGTTGTCTTCTCATCCCCCTTTATTTATGTAGTTGGTGTAATGATGAAAGCTTAAATGTGAATGCAAATACGAGATAATTTTGCAGAGCATCATTCTTAGGAGTGCTACAATCATTACAGACTGAAATAATACGAGTAGAAAGATAATAGCAAAGAGAGGCATGAGCAAAAGAGAGATTAAGTTTTCAGTTGAGTTTTGGAAAGAAACAGAGAGCTAATGAGTTGGAGCTCACCTAGATGGCAGTAGCAGGCATTGCTTTTGCTACCAAGAGAGGTGATGTATGTCTGGAGAATAAAAGAGAATTAAAAAGTTGCCTGATTTGTGGCATAGGGGTTGAAAGGGCTACAGGAAAGGACTAGGAGCGGACTGAACATATCAGGGATGCACTTCAGTTTACTCAGAGTGAGTGACTGATACTGGGCAGTTCATTAAAGCAGGCTACTTTATCTGTCTCATCCCCATCTGTCTTTATTCTTAAAATAATGTTTGGGTTGAGCAGTTTTGGTCCTGTTGCTTCAACAGAGTGGCTGGGGACAGGGCATGAAGGTGACAGCAGAGAGTTTGCCCCAGCCTGGACACCAGCACCATGATGTGCCCGGGTTTGGGGCCACCCACTGGCAGGCCCATCCTCACCTCATTCCCTTCTGGAAAATAGCCCCCAGCATCAAACCAGAGGCACGTGTGTTTTATGGGCTTGTTTGCCCTCTCCCATGAGGTCAAACCCAGAGCACTAAGTATCTCGGGGTGGCTGCAAGGTTTTGCCCAAGTGATGGTGCCAAGCAGGGCGGGGTTGTGTTTGATGTAGGCAACTCCTTTGCCTTTTTTCCTTCCTTTCTTCAATTTTTTTCTTTTTTTTTCTTTTTTTT
>JAWWEU010000023.1:7120950-7183932 GCA_035583155.1 Acropternis orthonyx | reverse complement strand
TCTCCTCTCCTCTCCTCTCCTCTCCTCTCCTCTCCTCTCCTCTCCTCTCCTCTCCTCTCCTCTCCTCTCGACTGCCAGGCAGGGGTCAGAACTGTCTGTCTGTCTGTCCGTGCTCAGGCTGCCTGGGTGAAGGAGGTCTGTGCTACCTGAACAGCTGCGCAGCAGCTCTTCTGTCACCGAAATTCCCCGGCACTGTGGCAAAGCAAATATGCTGCAGCAGGCTATAAAGCTGTAAACATATGGGCACTAACAACAGATTAAGTGAGTGATTTAGTCTAAGGGGCTTGGTAGATTACCATAAAATGTACCTTAATTAGAAAAGCAATCAAACTTGCACAGAATCAATGAGGATGAAAAATCCCTGTTGGCAATGGTGAGTGCTCTGTCCCCCATACGAGGGGATGAGGATGGTGATGGGATGTAGCTCATGCCCACTTTGGGGGCTTTGCTGAGGTTTGCACAATCCAGCTATGGGCAAAGGCTGCCCTCATGCTGAATTATTGTACTTTGACCCATGAAACCATCCTGTGAGCTGCTCAGAATGAGACTGATGGTGGACTCAGATTCCTTTAACAGCATTTACAAACCAGAAACTGCTGGAGGCGAAAGAAGAGAGCATTTGCACATTTTCCTTAAAACCCTGTACAATTACCCAAAGATATATTTGAGTGTTTGCAGTGTATAGCACAGCTAGTCCCAGATAAAGGATTTGGGCTTCTAAGTGCTACCATAACACAAATAATTAATAAGTCTATCTCCCTCGCTGTGTCCTTATCTTTGCAGTGAGCATGGCCATAATTAGCTTTCACCTGATTCTGAGTTTATAGCATGTTCAATTGCTTTTTCCATTCTGCTTGTGTTTTCTTTCCTTCCTTATTTTAGTGGTCCTGGCTTTATTCCATAGGTCTGAATCTACTGATTAAAAAAAAAAAGAAAATCTGGATAGTCATCTCCAGCAGCGCAGATGTAAACATTGCAACAGCCAAAAACATATTGATGCATTATTGGTTTTGTAAAAGTGCCTGCTTTTTTTCCTGGGATCTGGGAGGATTTGAAGTACACTGGGAAGTGGCACAGAAGATGTGCAGCAGCTGCTAACAGTTGAGAGAAAGGGAAGGATGACTGGTCGTCTCAGAATTAAGTATTTTGATCCATGAAGGAAATGGAGAACATTCAGGTTACATTTTTGGAAAGTTTTTTCTTTTTGTGTTTAGAAGCAGGTATGGGTGCAGATTTCAGGTGTGTGAAAAATAAAGAGACAGGCAAGAGGTGTGGAGCAGCATAGTAAGGGGGAGAATGTAGAGGAAACAGGATGACTTAAGCTGTCCAGATGAAGTGTGTCAGGAGCTAGGGAGATAGAGAATATTTTTTATTTCAGTTTAAGGACACTGTTATTAGCATTTCCTAAATATGTTTGTGTTTAGGTGTTGCTTTTTATGATTAAGTGTGGGAAGGAGAGCACTGCCACCTCTGGGGACAGAGTGTAAGAGGAGGGGCAAAAAAGGAGAGGGAGGTTTTAATTTTAAAAATGTTTCTTGCTCAAAATGTTCCCTGTGAATTCCCAGAGCTCAGCAAAGCAAATGTTCATTTATAGTCCATCATCTTAATTATTAAAAAATAAATTATTTTTACCATGTGGGCTGATATTTAGCCAGAAGCAAATTCTTACTCCATCCTTTTGCACAGAGGTGGGTGTCAAGGTCAAAGTCAGCTCCTGTGAAATTTTCCATCCAAAAGTGGTTTGAGGTGGTGCAGTGGGGCCCATGTTTGACTCCCACATGCACAGGATGCCAGGTAGGTCTCTGATATGGAGAGCTCAAACCATCCTCCATTGTAAAAAATATCATGGTGAGGCTGGGTCTGGAGCAAGAAGGGAATATCTGCAAAGGTCAGGCTGCTGAGGGACACCCCTAATGGACCTCAGTGGCCAGGGCTGGGTGGTTCCTGGAGGGCTTTGCAGATGTACTGCCTAGAAAACCAGATGTGCTTTTCCAAAAAACAAAGCCTTGTTCCCAGTGGTCCTGGTTGTACAGGTGTTATGGGATTGGAAAAAGGGAAAAACTGACCAGACACGAACTGAAGGAAGGGCTGCTGGGTGTGCGAGAAGGGATTGGAGGCTCCAATGCCTAGCAATTTGAAAGCACTCTCAAGTCCTCCTCATGGGGAAAAAGCTGTTGCACCGAATTACTAATCCCAAGGGCTTTATGGATTCCTTCCCAAACTGAATACTTTTCACCCATTTCCTTAAATCTGAGAAAGGGGACAGAGCCGGCACAAGCGTGTGGGGTGATGGGTGAAGAGGCAGCAGATGACACCAGAGAGCTACAAGGCAGCCCAGGGAGCTGAGAGGAAGCTACTAATGGCCTCTGATGAGCAGGGACGTGATAATAATGAGGTTAATGCCCTTTCATTCACCCAGAAAAATCTTCAAGAACGTATAATCCCTGCTAGTCAATGGGCAATCATTAGGTCATAAATAATACAGCGTGATTGAAGGACAGGAGCCTTTCCTGTAATAATCATTTTCCGTGGGTGCTGACCCGGGGAGGGTTTGGTTGCAGCCCCCACGCTGTGCCACACTGTGGGGACCCAGCTGTCAGAGCGTTTTCTGGTCAGAGGAGTTCCCGCCTCTCAGTTCCGCTGCGTGCATCTGTCACCAGAGCAGGAAAATTCCCCTCTGGAGCCCAGGTCTACCAAGCAGTGCTGGGAAAGGAGCCGAAGCTAATGGAAAGCCACAAATTAGGTGAGAAAGCAGTTCCAGCAGCCGTCAGTGTTGCCAGAGGACTCGACCCACCCAATGGTCCGTGGTGGTGATGCTGGGAGAGCTGGGGATGGGGCTGGGCTCCCTGGCTGGGAGAGATGCCTTGTCCCAGCCCCAGCCCAGAGCAGAGAGTGTGTGCACTGTGTACAACCCTGCTTTTCCAAGCTGAGTTTTAGCTCCCCTGCCATCCAGTGCTGCAGTAAACAGGGTATTGTGTAGTCTTGGTTGTCACTGAGACCCCGTTGGCTCTGTCGGCCATCAGGGGCTTAAGCAAAATTAAGTTCGGGAGCACTTTCTCTTCACAGAGTGCTTCCCATGTGTGGATGTCACTCAGCAATAATGTAAATCCCTGTGATTATTAGAGGGAGTAAATCCTACTTAGTAATAACTTGGATCATGCTCTGTGTGCATTTTTGTTACATCGTGAGCCATTTTAAACCCATATGCTTTTAAACCCACCAAGCAAACAAGGAAATGAGCAGCCATCTGACCTTTTTTTTTTATTTTATAATTAAATGTTTATACTTGTTACACAATAAATCCCATATAATCACCCTGTTAAGTCTGCACAAAACCTGTGTTTTCAGGAGGGAGCAGGAAGAGAGTTACATTTATGCATTAACCTGTTTGCTGAGTTGTTGCACGTTATTAAAATAAAAATTGACATGACCTGTTAGGAAACCTCTCCTTTATCTCGCCATGGCTTTCCTTGGTTTTGTCTGTGGCGGTCACATGGGGTTGATGCAGAGCAGCTCATGAGTTGTTGTGGGCACATGCGGGCACAGCTGGCATGGGCTAGAGGAAGGGGACACAGCTCTCCTGAACTCTGGGCATTTGTGATGCTCTGGGTGTTGTCACAGTGTGGATCCTCGTAGAAACCACCATGGTTGTCATTTTTTGCTGGCAGTCTAGGACTGGAAAAGCTCACAGGCCCCAAAATGAGCACATGTCACTGCTGCAGTGACATATGTCACAGCGTGAGTCATTCAGGGATTATATGTACAAATCTAAACATGTCTGTCCAACTTGTGCTCCCACATCCTTAAAAGAAGGGGACACAAAGTGGGAGTTGTGGAGAGGAAGAGCCATAACTTCAGGCTGTTCTACAGCCAGAGGGGAAAAGAGCTGCAGGTTGTAGATATGTCTGTGATATATCCCAAATGAGGCCATGTACACCCACTAATTACCCCAGGCACTCCTAAACCTCTCTGCAGCACGTATTGGTGTCTCTGGTTTCATGGAAGACTTGTTGCCAATCTGTCAATGTCCTTGTCCAGAAAGCAATTTATGCAATAAATTAAAATAACCCTCAGGTCCTTGTAAATGTTTACCTCGAACTAATGGTTAGAGGGGCTGGGAGAGCTCAGCATCTCTGCCCTGCTTGTGTCAGTACCTTTGTCCTCTGACAACTTTTCTTTTGTCTGAGTCCAAAATGAGATGCTCCAAATGTGTCTCTGTTTTCTGGCTGTTAACTCTTCCATGCATGCTGCCAACCTTAGCATTAGCTTTCAGCTGTGTGGCTGACCCATTAAATACTGGATGAAACACATCTCATCAGCTTGCATTACATTTGAACTTAATAAATAGGAAAGGCATTACACATATTCTGTCTGGCCATCTGGAGAAATAATGTTCTTTACCCCAACGAATGGCTATCTAATCCTCTCATATACAGTTGGGTTTTATTCTATTAAAATATAATGAGGAAAGACTACCATACCATTATGTGGTGGAGCTAAATGGGATTTTTAGAATAGTCAATGGAAGATGAATAAAAAAGATAAAGGCTTTCTTCAGAGAAAAAGAGAAAAAACTGTCTCCTTGGGATTAAAGTATTGTGGAACCAAATTATTATAACGTGATCTTTACTCACTAAAAATACCCCATTTTCATTTCCATAAATTTTTCCATTAAAAATCAATATTTTTTTTTTCATTTTAAAAATGCTAAGCATTAAATGAAATGCTGTGCTTTAAACAGGGGATGCTGTGGGGTTCCTACCTGCCGTGGAGTCAGGTCTTTCCATGCAGCTGGTGACATCAAGACATGCTCTCTGGGGGTGCCCTAAAATGCCAGAGATTTAGTGCTGCAGATGCCCACTGAAGACCCCAAAGCCATGTGGGGAAGTTATGAAGCAGGTTAGTCTCCTCTAGGAGGGTGGCACTGGCATATATGGTGCTTCATGCCCAGACTCAGTTGCTCCCTCATCCCTGGGCTTTTCCCTCCACACAGACTAGATCTGGACAGGGACAGGAGTGTTCTTAGCAATGCTGCTGTGTATTTGTAAGGGGGTGACACTAAATCTCAGCAATTAGTGAACTATTGCTGTAGGGTTTATGTCTCAGCAGAGCAGAATATATTTCAGCTTTCTCTCTGTATAACTGTTGGAGGAAAATGACTCCTGCTAGTCATCGCCTCCCCCCAGCACTGCGTCGGCTGCGATGCCATCCACCTCCAATTCATCAACCAGTCAAGTTGATATAATTAGGAATCCCAAAGTCAATAATCTGATAATCTCCAGTGCACAAAGGCTTGTATGTAGGAGAAGTGATTCCAGGAAGTCTGCAGCTCAGATCCGTGCAGGAGAAGTGCCAGATTTTAAAAAAGAAACAGGCAGGGACCCGGAGGAGAGAGTGCTTCCTAATCCTTCACTGGTGACATATTTTGGGCCATCAACTCTGCAGTAAATGTTTCCCGTACAGTCATTTAGTGTCTTCCAACCTTCCCTTTACAGCCTTAATAATAATGTTCAATTACTGGTCTGCCCTATAAATAAATAATCTCAGTTTAATGAGGCGCTGCTGGGTGAGTGATGCCGGCTGCGGGGGGATGTCTCCAGAGCCCTCAGAGCAGCACGCCTTTGGCCGCAGTGAGCATCAGAAAGTGTGAAGCATTAGAACATTTGGCAAAGGTTTTGCAGTCTCTTTATTATGGCAATATGGAGAAAGGGAAGTCTTACATCCAGAAATGATGCCAGGAAAATAGATCTTTTTTTAAAACACTGTGAACATGTAAAATGACTAATAATAGAGTAGGTGTTTTGAATATTTCAGGTTGCTCTTTAAAAGGGTCAGGAGTTCCCCTCAGCTTTCCAGTGTTAGGGCAGGAGCAGGGGCCTGGGGGGGACCTCTCTGGGAAAGCATCCAGCAGGTTCATTCCCATTTTCCTCCCTCAACCACAAGAGAAAGCATTGGAGACCAACCCACATAGTGAACTGTGTCCCTCACAACCTGTTTTTGGCCGCCACAGCTCCAGGCAAGGCTGACGCTTTCTTTTTAAGATCTTGCCATCCTGGAGGACTCATCAAGGAGCCCTCAGGCAGGGCAAGGTTCTCTGCTTTACGGTGGGATAGATTTGGGGCACATCCTCAGCATGGCTCCATCTCATCTGCCAGCAAGCTGCCGAAGGCTGCTGCACAGGGCAGACGTGCTCCCGGAAAAAGCAAGTGGTTTATATAGAAGTTTCATCAATTTTAAATGACAGTGTTATCTTCCTACCGGGATGTTTTAGCTGTAACCTGCGCTACATAAGCCTTTTAGCGCGCCCTGTCAGGAATCATTCTGCCTTCTCCTGGTGCGCAGAGCAAGCCTGTCACTCAGCAGGCATTGAGGGGAATTGTCGGAAAGCCAAACCTGGAGAAATGATGGGAAATGATGCCATTTGTCCCTTCCACAGTGGGATGAGTGATGTCCAGGGTTGCGTGCTGAGATGCTACCAACTCTCTAATGTACGGCTGGGATGTTGACTACCTCAGGGCATCGTGAGTCCCTGGCCACTGAGGATGGCTGGGTTGGGAAACCAGGGACCAGCCTTGAGTCTGGATAAGTAACAGCACCTGAATACTGAATTACAGGATCCATGACCATTGTGTTGAAGCCTGGCATTAGAAGAAGGAAGCTGATCCCAGAAATCATCTGATGAACCTGTCCCTGGCCTGCTCTGGTGTGAGAAGCATGTGCTCTGCCGGGTGTTATAATGCTATTTTTTCTCAAAGTGCTAAGGAACCAACTGAACTTTGAAAACTGTTCATCTGATTTGACAGAGAAGGTTGTTTATTGTTGGGCAGTATCATAAAAAATGTAACTTCTGTTGGTTAAGTTAGACTATAGGATTTACCTGAGTTCCTTACAAAAATATACCAATAGTTAGGCCAAGACTAGAAGGCATAGAGGGAGTATCACTGTAACAGCAGCAGGGGATGGGGTGCAAATCTCCATACAGAAACTCATTGCCTTGCCACAGATGTGTCTGAGACCAAGGAGGGTGATCTTGTAGTCAGGCTTGACTGGACTGGATGTGGGAGATGTGCATTGCTCTGGTTTGTGCCGGGGAGCACAAATAATGTCCCTCCCTCTCCCTCCCTTCAGTCTGTGGCTGCATTGGGTGGGTTGGTAACTGTGTCGATAGCACACATCAAACTAGTGGGATGCTTGCTTGGCATGTTATCCCATATGGAATGTGGATTGTTGATCCAGGCTGGGGACAGGCATTTTCCACTTCTCTGCGAGGATCCAGGCACATATGAAGGCATCAACCTGCGCATCGCATCGCAATGGCAAGGCAATACCTGCAGCTGCAGGAGGGACAGGGTGTGCAGGGGATGATGGCAGGGTTTGCCCTGCTCCCACGCCAGCGGGCAGGAGTATCCTGGCACGCACATGGCAGCGAGGATTTGTTGCCTCAGGGGCACCATGTTTCTCCCACTCCTTCTCCAGGGAAGCCAGGGACAGGACTGGCCATCAGGGCTGAGCCTTGGGAGGCAGCAGCCACGCGATAACCAGAGGTAACTGTGTGCTGGGGAGATTTATCTCATGTGAAGGGGAGAAGCAGTGTGCATGCACGCTGCTGATAGGAGTGGTGCTGAGTGTGGATTTATAGGCAGAGAGTAAATAGGAACATAGGGAAACACTTTCCCTTTCTCCATAAACTTTTCAATTTCAGGGGGTCCAGGTTCAATAAAATTATCTCGCAGATGGAGGTTTTATTGAATCTGGCCCATAAAGCTCCCATTATGGGGTTTACAACTGCCATTTATACAAACCCTACTATAATAAAATACAGTGGTGTTTACAGCATCCCTGAAACTGCCACAGAATTACTGTGTGCACAGAAAACAGCAAGTAAATCTTGGCTTATTGCACTGGGCACTCTTCTGTCAACAGAAAGCAGCACAACGTGGGGCGGGGGAGAAAAAGCGAAAATGCAGAGGCAGGAGGAGAAGGAGAATTACACCACTGCTTGGCCACGAGACCCCAGGGAAATACTATTGCTTTACAGCCCTCACTCTGTTCTCCCTTGATGCAAAATGTAAATATGCTTCCAAAAGGTGCTTCATGGCCCCAGCATACTGCTGGGGGGACTGGCTGGGCATTACTGGCAGCTGGGCAATCCCATCCATCAGAAACATCTGATCCAGCCATGGCAAGGAGCAAGCTTTTGTTGGCTGAGGCATTGCTGAAGTTTTGTATAAAAGCCTCCAGCTGGGTCCTTTCTCCTTTCCCACTTGCCCTGTGGGTGCTGCCTGGGTGCTTAGAGCAGAGTGTGTGCTGAGCAAGGGAGAAAGCTGGTGGTTGTGCCTGGAGGGTTTGCTGATCAAGTGAAGGCATCTGAAAAGCTTCTGATTAAGAGCTGAATGTGGAGCCGAAGGGTAAGTAAAGGCTAGATCTGAACTATCTGAGGGACAGAGACTCCAGGTGCCTGAATTTGCTGTCAGAGATGCTCTCAGTAGGAGAGAGGGGAAAATGGGAGCTCTGGAGGAGATACTTTCTGGGAAGGAATAGCCTGAGCTGTGTTTTTGGGCATGGCTCCCTGCCCTTGGTAATAAAACATGATGACACCCATTATGCTGATTTCCAGTGCATGATTAAAGGAGATGCATCTCTTTCCTCTGCTTTTCCCCTTGCTGAGACATGATGGCTCTTCCATTATGGCAGGTTGGTCTCATTTCCAGGTGTTCAATTCCTTCTTTATGTATCACTGCTAACCTTGGTGCCTCTCTATGTACATGCTAAACATTTGTATTTGCAACTCTGTTAATTAGACCAGAAAGCAGGTCAGCTTTCTCTCCCGATCTCCTTAATATATTGTTTTCTTACATCACTTCACAAATTAACCTGAGGTGATTAATGCTGATTTTCAGTGCTGTGCTACATGTAAGGGCAGAAACTTCTTGTGTGTACGGAAAAATCATCTCATTTAGGATGAAGGAACACTGTTTAAGCTACGGTGCAAACACTCTGTGGCTCACACTTAAGACAATTCGTAGCAAAGTTCAGCTTTCTTTTTTTTTTTTTTTTCCGAGCGAGCTCAGTAAGAAGAACTGATTCAATCTAAGTTTTTATCAACTTTCCTCCTCATTGGGTACCTAAATACCTTTGCAAATCTGTCTTCCTTATGTGAAATGCCCTGATCACATTGGAAGTGAGTAGCAGAGTGGGAACTTGCATTGTTCTCCTGTTATTCCCTGTGCTCCGTCATGCTCAGCACGTCACCCTGCAGCCGGGGAGGGTCTCCCTGCCCCAGTGCTCAGGAGTCACCCCTGTAATCTGGCAGTCTCTGGGGGAAAGGTGCACATGCAAAACTGCTGCTGCAGCAGCTGAAACTTGGGGCTTTGCTGGTGCTGTGGATTGGAAGAACTAGGATTAGTGGTGTGTTTTGCAAAGCCCTGTGCAGCAAGAATAGATCTATTTTTTTTCCTATTTATTATACTTTTCAGTCCTTTATTTTGCCATTACATCTACTTGCTGCATAATTTTTCAGTGTGTAAAACCATGGTTTCTTTCCCAGATGTGCTCACTCTTTGTTTCCTCAGGGTTGCTGACGTTTAGCTTATTTAATTTGGGCTGGAATTGGGCATTTGCTTGTCATTTCCCATTGCTGCCCCTCCGTAGATCTCATAGTAACTCTGTTAAAGCTGATGGAGTTAGTGTTGCAATCAACAAAAATCTAACTAGTCCTTTAATTTAAATTACAACTGCATAAATGAACTGTGCTCATTTCTACTGTGGGTCAATGATGTTCTAAGACAGTTATGGCTACTTCCAATTTCTCTGTTTGAGCCCTTGATATAAATGCTGATGTGTCTCTGGCCTGCACGCTCCCTCCTTCACTTTCTTTCCTCCTGGAAGATTAAGATGTGATACGGGTTTGCATCAGAACCACCCAAGCTCTTTGTTCCTTTCCCGTTTGCCTGATTTTAAGCCTAAGTCTGGAAATTTTTTCTGCTTTGCTGTCAGTTTACTGTACCTCTACATCCCTCTTGAGTTACGGCAGTGATTTAGTAAAAATAATAAAAAAAATTGTGTTTTTATACTAGGTCATACATCCACTGGAAGAGGGGTAACACAGTTCTGTGTTTTGGGAGGGTGGCCACGTCTTGGTCTACTATTGCTGCTCCTGTTCGCTCCTTGTAAATACTTCTGCCAGTGTTTTGTTTGGGTTAAGACTGACTCATTACCCTCAGTCAATATTCATCCTTCTCTTCTTGTCCAATCTCACCTGTCAGTGAGATGATTTAAATAGCTGCCTGAGTTGTGAATCCCAAGTGGGGTTCAAGACAGGAGGGGAAGGCTGAGATGCTTGGCACAAACAAATGGTGATGCTTCTGCCTGCTTGGCAACAGATCTTCACGTTTCGTGGTTCTTTGCATCTGCTTCTGGGAAGGGTGCAGGAGTGATGTGTGACAATGAATGCAGGGAGTGATGGATAACCTGACCCAAAGGCAAGAGCTGCTGCATGGATCTGCTTGTGGTGGTTGCCGTCATGAAATAAAATAAAAATGTTGTTTGTTTTTGACAGCTTTTTGCAATCTTTGCATTTGCAACATGCGGTGGGTACTCTGGAGAGCTGCGCCTCAGTGTGGACTGTGCAAACAAGTCAGAGAGTGACCTCAGCATTGACATAGCCTTTGCCTACCCCTTCAGGTAACCCCGGCTGGCTCGCGGCGGTGCGTTGGCAGGGAGGCACTCGGGGTTGGGGCGAAGCCCAGTGCGGTGGGTTTCCCACCATTTGTAGCAGCTTCTCATTAAACACCCAACGTGGGGCTCTGGAATTTTCCTCACAATGTCGTTTAGGCTCTGGGTGGGCAGGAGGAATGAATTTGGCTCGACCTGGTGTGGATGGGGCTATGGGAGCGAGGGCATGCAGAGCCCTGTGAAGGCCAGGACAGCTCAGGGAGTGGAGAACAGCAGGCAAGGCAAACAAAACGGCAAATCAGCCCAAGGAAAAAAAAATGGGGATAAAATATCCATTCACTGCAGTATAGCCATTAAGTAAGCTGGAAATGAAGGAGGACTCCCATTCGCTGGAGTAGCAAGGATCTGAAATAGCTACTCCTGGGAAGAGGGAGCAAAAAACAAAACTAGTCTGAACCATAATTTTGAAATGCTTTTGAAAATTTTACTAATTGCCTGTCTGCATCTCTTGGTGCCTGAGTGCTTTAAACCTAGTGATTTAAGAAAACAGTCTTTATGTTGTTGAAGTACATCTGAAAGCTGTAGTGCATTTAAATATATATATATATATAAAATGTTCATGTTGTTTAAGATCCTGCTTCAAAAGAATATCGACAGTCTTCTGGTTTAAGAGATGTCAAGTCCACTGTAGAAACTGTTCGCTTCTGTATAAGTGATTTTTTTCAAGGAATAGAGATGATTAAGAAAAGAATGCATAATCCAATCTCAAGTCTAGTAAACTATGACTCTAAAATTATTATGCTTCCTTGGGAAATCACATGCTGTTTTTCTTATGATTGCTCTGCACAGGCCAGGCTTGAAAGCATCTATTTCTTTAACATGTTCTAAAACGCAGCAAATTCCAAACAGTGGGAACTGAATTTGATTCCTTGAAATGTTGTTCTTGTTTGACACATATTTATAACTCTGGTTATTACAAATTTCTGATATTACAAATGTTTATTTTTTTTGTCTTGAACTTCTCTACATTTTCTTTCATTTCTGCTTGGTATGCATAAGAGAGATCCTGAAAATTGAGTTATGTGAATTTGTAATTTGATTCACTTCTGAATAGGTCATTTCTCCAGCATTCATTACAAATATACCCTACAGTGAAGTGCTTTTCGTTTGCATATGTTAAAAGCTAATAAAAGGGAGAGAAGTAGCCATCAAGTATCTCCCACTATTTTACCAGGCAGGTTAACCATCATTTCTAGAAGGAAGTGGCTGGATCTGCAATTTCCCACAGTCTTGCTTATTGGAAAACTAGAAATAATTGATGGGTAATTGTTACATTCCAGCATGTTGCAAAGATGATGCAAAATAGGGCTTATTTGCAGGAGGGATCCAGCTGGGGCTGTAGCTGGCCCTTGAACTCAGCATGCACAGATGGGATATATGGCATCTACAGTGGAGTGGTTGGCTACATATAAATATTATTTGTATATTTTATTATATAAATATACCTGAAATGTACAGGTGAGAAGGGAGATGACACTTAGCCAGCTGCTGTTTTAGGAGAAGCATAAAGATACTCAGGTTTTGTGTAATTTGATTTTACATGCAAACCTGAGGCACATGCAAAAAGTGTCCAAAGATGTACAGACTATATGGGGGAGCAAATGTGTGCCTGGAAATCTGACCCAGTGCTCTCTGTGGAACTTGGTATCATCTTACTGTTTAATCTAAATATTCCTGTGGCTTCCTCATGTGTTTGCTCTTTCTGCTTTTCTCCACTGCTCCTTCCGCGGAATGGAGAGGAGATGCTCTAAAAAACAAAAATGAGATTAATTGGGAAAGGTAACATCCCTTGGAAAAAGTAGACGCATTTTAAGTTCAGGCTCCCTCATCAAACTGTGCTCCTGGGGCTCATATCTCTGTACGGGCACGTAGGCTTTGTGTAGATAGGATGAGTTTCCCAACAGTCTTGCATTCCAGTGCCTTCAGAGTCCTGATTATTGGCTGTCAGCTGGGGGAGGTGTAGGTGGAAGGAGAGATGCTGCTGAGCATCTGACACCCCGCTGCTGTTGTGGCTGTCAGCAGTGACACCGGAGCAAGTTGAATACCTGAGCTCTGTTTTTTATGAGTTGCTCCTTCCAGCATGACTTGAAATGAAGAAAGCCATGCAGCCTTGCTACCAGCTGCTTTCATTCCTATTGCTGTGAGTTTGAGGCTTTGTTTTCTTCTACAAGATGAACTGCTGGACCTCGGTGAGGAGATGACAAGTGTCAAGAGCTTTAAGCAAGTAAACAAAGTGGTAAGGCTCAACAGGACAGCTTGACAAAGCAAGAAGACTTGGATGTTTTGGAAATGAGACTGAAGGAGCATGAAAAATGTTCCCAGTAAAGCAAGATAAGAATGGGGAAGGGAGTTTTCCAGACTGAATGAAGGGGCACTGCACTTGTCACCCTGTGCTTCTGGGGCCCATCACCTGAGATTTTAAAAAAAAGGAGAAGGCAGGAGGGCAAAACAAGTTCTAGTGGAGTCTGGGGATGTGTAATTAAAACATACCAAAATCCAAGGCAACTTTAAACCAGTGATTCATGTAGCCCCAGGCCAGTTTTGAATGTACTGAAGAAGCATTGAACTCCACAGCAGGTAGCTCCAGGTGCTCCTGAAACAAAGGAGCATCTTCCTACCCTCTTACTGAGATTTTTCAAAGCCCCAGCTTACAAATTGCAGAAGTCTCCAGCAAGCGATATAAATGAATTTGAGGGAAATAATTAGTACTATTAGACAGGGAGTTTTGAAGGGTACCTTTAAAAAAAATGAAGAAAGAATTAGTATTAGTTTAAAGTTACGGTGATATGATATTTGTGCTTGGCTCCTGTGCTATCTTACTGTTGTTGTAACTCTGACAGCAAGAAATTGTGGAGCATCAGCACAAGGGGATTGCTTCTCATTTCTTCCAGAATCACTTTCTCAGTTTAAGTTTGGACCTGGATTAGTTTGTCCTTTGAAAAGGGAAAAGTGAGGAGAAACAGATAAGTACACTATTCACTAAGGAAGACCATCAGAGTAATCTGGTGAAGTGGTGCTTATGCACAGGTGGAAGAAGCAATCCCTTTGGAGAAAAGCCCATGTGGTGGGTACCTTTTGAGGTGCAGGAGTGAGAGGATTCTGAGCCATTCCCATCTGAGGGGTGCCCCATGCCAGGGCTCCTACTCTGGGCTCGTGCTGCTGGGGTGCGATAACCACAGCAGAGTCTCTCCAATGTCACTGCTGGGCAATTGACCCCAAATTTGGCTTCACCATCCCTCCTGGGATGCTTTTCCATCCACAACTAAACCAATTCATTTAAGCTTCCTTCAGCCCACATCCATGACCCTGTAGTCACCCCGTAATATGGAATTAAACCTGTAGTCCAAACCCTAATACCCTCCAGCAGTGTCTCCTGGAGCTCTGCCACACTTTTCTATGAATCCTGCCAGACTCTTCCATGCCCAGGCTGATATTCATAAGGATGTTTCAGATATTCACCTGCAGTTTTCTCTCATTTCTGCCTGTTTCTAGTTTTATTACAAAGGATTACTTTCCTTCCATATGTTTCAAACACAAATCAGCCATTCTTCTGGATAGCTGTATAGACATTTCAGAAGTTTCACAAGTTCACATATGGCAAAAACTTCCCTGATTCCACACTAGCAGTTTTCCTCAGTGTTAGGATCTGCGTTTGGTACAGTATCTCTTGCAAATTTGGCACCCATTAGGATGTTCATCAGCTTGACCCTCACCCCAGTAATGATTCTTTGAGGGGCAGGAGGAGAGGAAATCAGCATCTTGCAACTATTTGTTACTCTTGCAGTCCATCGCCCTTTCAGATTGGACTTGTCACTCATCCAAGTGCCCTGAAGCAATACTTTCTTTCTGTAATAAGAGTCCTCGTAAAGGTCCTATTTGTTTATTATTTTCTGTGATTCCAGCAACATTTTTATCTTGTAGTTTGCTATTCCTTGGTGTTGCTTTGATAGTAAGTGATGGAATAGCGCACCTACTCTGCACATATTTCTTGCTGGTATTTGTTGTTTTAAGGTGCTTTTTCACCAGTCCTTCTAAAAGCTAATTTATTTGATTGCTTGACTTAGTGAGTCTGTACTGAATATTTTTTGCTACATAATTATTTGTGTGACAAAGATAATGTTTTACTTGTAACTGGCAGAGATGCACTGAAAGGTTTGGGCTTCTTCAGCTCCTGATTTAAGTGAACCTTTGCAGAGCAGAAGTGCTGTGAGAGGTATTCTCTGCTGCTTTGTGGTTACCTCTTGTCCTGTGCAGGGAAGGAATGCTGTGCCCAGATGCTGGCTGTGGGTGATGCCGACGAGGTCTGTGGCTCGTGTGAGTCTGCAGAGCAGAGGTGTTGTGCTGGATGGGTCTGCAGGGCAGTGAGAAGGGAGAACCATCTCACTGCAATCCCATAACTGTGCTGTCTGGCAGATCTTGAGGCAGGTCCTGGACTAAAATCTCTTTGCCTTTAGCTTTTGGAGGTGCTTTAGCCCAGCCTACATACACAGTGTATCCCCAAGTTAAATGCTGCATGGGAGTTCATTTGGAATATCTCTTGCCTTTTCTTGTGGCATTCATCCTGTAAACTGCTTGGAAAATATTGGCCTGGAGGATGACATGATTAAATTTTAAACAGTCTCACCTAAGACAATGGTTAAGTGCGTGCATAGGTGTTAGGGGTGCTGAGCCACAGTTACTAGTGGGACAGAATGGAATTGCCTGGGAATGCTAATGTGAAAGCCTGATGAAAATACATCTGAACATGTCTTTGTATCACAGCAGTGCGCAAAACAAATGTTTTCCGTTTCATTCTAAATCACTTATTAGTATCTTTTCAGTGTGCTAGTAAAGCTGTCTCTTGAAGTGATCCTTGCTACTGAAGGAAAAGGAAATTATGTTTTATGGGAGCTTTTCATTCACTTTAAGCATCTCATTTGAATAAAGACATTCCCATTGAATACTCTTTAAAGTGTTCACTTCATCTGCATGCAGTGGGTAGGCTAGTCTTCCATTTGAAATATGACAGCCAGATTTAAATTGCCTACTTAGAAGTTACAAATTATAATTAAGGAGAAAGCATCCAACTTTTTGAGCTCTACATCTATCTTTCCTCGAAAAGGGCCTCTTTTAATGTTAGCACAGTTCTGTTCCAGAATGCACTAGCCTTCTATTTTTTATCATCCATTTGTAGCAAATCTTGCTTCAGAATTCAGTGAAAAATATTTTGGCCATAAGATTATAGATATCTGTTATGGCTGGGAGACCAGGATAAGTAGATAGTCTTTAAACTAAGTAGTTGCCTGCAGTGATGACTTTCAGGGACTCTGGCAGGCTCTCTTCCCATACATCTTGGGAGAGTGAGAGGAATAAAGTCAGTGAGTCAGCTGAACTCCTTAAGGTTTGTGTTTTATTTTGGATGTGTTCATCTCACAGAAGATGCCCCTTCTGCAAAAGCCAGTTGTGGCCTCGTAAACCTTCTGTGGGTAGATGGAAGCAAAAGCAAGCCAGCAGGAGTTGCACTGGTTTCAGGTGTGCTCTGTGCCAAAATGTAGATGCCCCAGTTTCCAGGCAGACTTGGCAGAGCTCCCAGGAAGGTGACAGGGGCATGACCCATTCCAGCTTAACGCAGGGAGAAATCTCCGTCCTGGAGCTCTGAATGAGACTTGGTGCTTTTGGGAGGCTGTACTTTTGCACAAGCAGGACTTTCAGGGATGATGGGGTGGAGCTCCATAGCGAAGAGCTCAAGCTGTGCAGTGACAGTGGTTCCTTCTCAATCTGCAGTAGGTTGGTCCATGAAAGTTGCATCAGTTTAGTCCCTTTTCTTGCCAGACCACTGGCAGATATGGGGTTAACAGCTGAACTGCAGAGGAAAAGCGTTCAATAATACATCAGTGAAGCTGGAGATTTTCACCAATACCCCGATTATATAAACTGGATCTCTTGATGGGCACGGAGGGCTCAGTCATGGCTTTAATTATCTTTCACAAGTTTCATCTGGAGTTTCATCAGATCCCCTGATCTCAGCAGTGCTTTTAATACCTAATTTTGGCCTCTTAAAGAATAATTTGCTTGACCAGGGCTTCTAGGTTTTCACTACTGTTAGTGGAAACTGGAAATTATGCAGATGAGGAACCTAACATTGCCTCCTGCTGAGCAAAATTCAGGAACTCCTTCAGGACACAGATATCTCTAATCATGACACCTTCATGAAATAATCTTCATATTTAATGTGGCCTAATGATGCAAGCTGAAGAATTAAAATGTATTTTTAACTAGGAAATACAGACCTTTTTTTTTTTACTAGTTGTGATTCATATATTCTGGTAATTTATAGGGCTGGCCAGAAAAATTGCAGTTCAATGTTTTCAGAATCTTTTTTTCCCCAATGACACCCTGTAAAAAGATTTGTATTTCATCATGTTGTGAATGCAAGAACTTTCTGAGCTATTTAAAGTATGGCCACAGCACTTCCCTGGCAGTGAAGGCATCGAAGACCTTGGTCAAGTCTTTCTTTACTGAAACAGGTCCGTAAGCAACCTGAACATGGAGCTCATAAAAAGCCATAGCTGAGCACTCTGATCAATGAGCTGTTGGCTTAGAGCTGTTTGCTCTTACATTGTCTCCTGGGCTGGAGAAAGTGTGATCCAGGTCTGCAGAATAAATACATTTCTTTTCAGCTTTGAATGAGCATAGTTTAGGAAAGAATATTTCACATTTTTGTAACCAGTTCTAGTTATTAGAGAGTGAATGCCATTGTTCAGCCCTGATATAATTTTTGCTTGCTTGTACATGGCTACAGACCACTGAAGTAATTAAAAACTGCAAATCAGTCTTCTCCAATGTCCATGTGTCTTCAAGACTCTGAGGATACTGTCTTCAAACTAAGAGAATAGTAGAATGGAAGAAAATGTGCTTTTTCACTTGGGCAGCTGTGGTCTGTGATAGCAGCTGTCCATGAGCACAATGTACAGATAATTCCTGTTAGAGTTTGATGAAATCCTTGCTGGTTTGATTAAAACAGATAAAAATAAAGATGACTTTGTGGTTTTTCTGGTTTTGAGTGCCTCTTCATGACCCCAATTACAGTATTCAAAACCCACTTGGTAGAAATCTTCAAGATTGGGAACTTGGCCAAAGAATGGTCATTACTGCCAGTTTGCACTTTTGTTTGAACTGTGGATAAATGCAAGTACCCTTTTCCCACAAGTGAGGGACTGGGAGATGCTGCCAGTCACTTGACCCTTTGTTCCTGAATGAAATCTATAGAAAGCCACTAGAAATCTGATAGAGCCAAGTCCTCAGCTTCTCTCTGAGGCTGACCCTGTGCATGTGGTCCTCAACACAACCATTGCACTGTGTCATTGAAGGAAGGCATCATCCACTGCCCCCACAGTTTGATAGCGGCTCTGAATGGCTTTGCTTCTGGCCCAGACTGGTTTTACACAGCCAAGAAGCCACAGCCCTGGAGTGGCAAAGTCTTGGCTCATTCCTGTTGCTGGTGTGTTGGGAGTGCAATGATATGGTGCTTGGGTGGGTCAGAGGAGGAGGTCTGGCTGTTGCTTTTGTAAGACTGTGAAGTCTGCAGTCAATTGTACAGTCAGGGACAAGCTGATTGATCCAGGGAATACTTTTGTCATGGGGCAGCAGCTCTGCAGGGAGCATGACTTTTCCAAATGCTGAGGTCATCTCAGTTGCTGCTATCCTCAGTATTCTTCAGCTTCTAGTTTGTAGTTTTTAATCCCTTAAAAGTGGAAGGAAACATGTCCTTGAGTACTGAAGTGGAGCCATAGAAGAGGCTTGTCTTGCTTTGCAGCTCTTCACACTGGTCAGTTCTAGTCTTCTGCAATGGAAGTCCAGGAACAAACACTGTGTGAACACAGAGCTCATGGACACACAGCTTGGGAGGAATGAAAGTGGTAGCAACTTTCTGGAGATGGTATCTGCTGCAGATAAGGGAGAATAGTTTCTTAAATCTTTGTTAAATTGTAGAGCTTTTTTCTTGGCACTCAAAACCATTGGATTCTTGATGAATTTGGATGGTCCAATTGATCCAGTCGGCTGATTTTTCTTCACAGAGGCTATATTTTATGCCTAACACTCTTTTAGTGCCAGAAAAATTCATCATTAGTTTTTTAGGCCAAATTTGTTCTTAAAGTGGAAGTCACTTTTGGATTTGTTAATATATGCAGCTTTTTCAGAATTTGAATTTTTAATATATATTCATGAATAGTCTCTGCAGTATTGTGCAGTGATGGTGTTTTATCTGTGCCTGCCACAAAGGCTTTTCCTAAAAGTCAAACTTTAGGCAACTTCCCTTGCAAATTTCTTTTTGCACATTTTCATGCTCTCTGTACAGAAGGAACCCAAGCAGAAACATTAGACTTTGCCTTATTCAGCATTTGATCCCATACCCCAGATGACAAGTAGTGACCCAGCTAGAGAACAACCAAGCACGTCCTTCCCCTTTTTCCAGCTCCCAAATGTGCATTTGCTATGCAGTAGCCCTGAAGGTTTCACCAGAACTGTAGGGAATGGGATATGTGGGATAGCTTTGGTCTCCTCTCCCACCTGAATTCTACATGAATTTATTTGCCAAGAGTTTAATGGAATAGTTCATATTCCATAGACTCTGGAGAGGATGGGAATTGAACCCCATCCAGCATAGCCCCACTCAGTGCCTGTGCCCTCTGGATTCACGCTTCCTGGGCTGTTCAGAGTGTGAAGGTGCTGGCAGTTTGTCCACAGATCCATTGGCAGACCCACAGGTCTCCTTGGCTCCTGCCCCATGGGCTCCTCAGCCTGCACTGGAACCCACCAGCTCCCTGAGGAAAGGATTTGACATGTCCTTCCAATGTAAACGTTGTGACTGGGAATTTTATTGTAGTCATGCCCTAAAACTCTACAGAGAAGGTAATTTGAGTGCTTTCAGCACCTTAGGACAATATACTTGAGAAAATTACAGTTAAAATGAAGAGTAATGTTGAAATACAAAGGATAAATGTTGCTGCATCTTCTGTAATTGCTCTTGCATTTATCTCAGCTGGTCTTGGAGGTGAAATTGCTGCTTTCAGGGTTTATAGACCTGGATCAAACTGTATGTGAACACTGCTTCTCACAGGGCAAGGGATTTATGCTTTCAGGTGATTCTGGCTGAACACCAGGTGATGCCCGAGAATTTGGGCTACTTTTACGTGGAGTTCGTGGCCCATTTGGTTGTGGAAGGCAAGGTGTATTGCTATTGTGTGAGTGCTGTGAACTGAGGCCAGCAGCAGCAGAGTATGTTGGGGTGTGGGAAGGCACCATCAGCAGTCTCACATCACTCCATGGGAAAACACTGCCCAGGGCTTTGATACACCCACTTCTCAGAAATGGTCTTACCAGATTCAATTACTTTTTTAGGCCCTTGTTTTACGATTTCTATTGCTTGTACTTTATCTGGAGATGTTTAGATTTTTGTAGATCTTTCTCCATATGGAAGCTGCTGTTCAGCTCTCACAGGGGCTTGTCAGTTTGGAAGTTGATTCCTGTGTCTGTCCAGAGGAGAGGGCAGCAGGAGGGACACCAGAGCTGTGTGTTCAGACAAGATCTCATGGTGAGACCAGGTAACACTGGACAGTTCTGTATCTGGTGATGCAAACACATACCTATGGCATTTTCAGGCTTTCTAATTTGCCTTGTTTCATGAACATGATGACATTTTTCTAGGATAAAAAATTTTTAGTTACTTCAGAGATGGTAACTAATCTTCCCAGGGACTAGGAAGCAGTTCACCCCAAGAAAACAGCTCAGCAAGGGGAAATCAGAGTGTAATGCCACCAGTCTGTACCACAAAGAATGTAAGTGCCCAATCTGGGAAGGTATTTGGGTTGTAAAGACTGGTGGAGCATGTCTTGGAGAGCTGTGCTCTGCTTGCACAGCAAGGAAAAGCATGTGTTCCTGAGAAGAGCTGTGAAAATATCTTGGGAGATAAATCTGGGTCTTGGATGTAGGTTTGGAAGTGGGGTTGGGATCACCCACTCAGCTTTGCGAGCGCTCCCGGCGGCATGTGTTCTATAATGAGCCTTTTTATGTCTGTTTTGGTGCTACGATGGAGTACTAGGGTTTGCACTGCTGCTACGTGCGCAGTCTGGGGACGCTCACTGCTGTGCCTGGCACCCGTCCGGGACACTTTTTCCCCCGGGAGTGTGACGAAGCTGTTGCACAGGCTGTTTTCCAAGAGCTTTGTGAACTCAGCCACTGGGAGCAGGTCCTGCAGGAGGGATCTAAAGTGTGGATGTACCACTGGTGCTGTCTCCCCACCCACCAGGGTTGTCCTTACTCCAATGTCTTTAGACCCCAACATCAAAAGGGGTTTGTAGCTTTTCTTCCTGTAGGCCTGAGCTAACTTGAAGGGTCTCAGACTTGCTCTGTTAACAGGAGAAGAGATGTGGAGAGGGAAGGAGCAGAGGATGTGCATGGAGCCCAGGTCTGGGTAGGCATCAGGGTGTGCCTGCTCTGAGCTGCCTGCACTGGGAGAATTTCCCCCTCTCCCAGTGCAGCACATAGTGTGGTGTGCTGGGACAGCAGCTGTGCCTGCCAGCTTGTCCAGTTAAACCAGTACTGGCCAAACATCTGCACCACAGCTATGTGCTACTGAGGGCTGGGAACCTGACAAGCTAAGAAATTGAAAATAAGAAGAGGAGAGGGGGAAATATTTTCCATTCTTTTGACTGGACATAAACCAGAAGAGAGTGTAGGTTGCTACAGCTTTCCCAGTCAACTTCCTCGCAGCATCTTCTTGGGTTTTTTGGTGATGCTGCTTTGGATGTGGGTTTGGATGGGCATAAGCCATGGAAAGCTGTGACAGAGGGGAGATCTTTGGAATGTTCAAATGTCCAGGACAGGAGTTAGGAATAAGTGTTTGCAAGGTGAAGTATGTGTTTGTGTGAAACTACTGGTAGTGTTGAATAATTCTAGAGTTTTGAGAGAATAATTCTAGGGCTTTGGAAAGTGTTTGGGTTTTTTTTAATAAATGAAGAGGATTCATCAAGCGGACAGAAGTTCAAAGTGAAATATTTTCAAATACTCTTTGATCAGCCAGCTGTATTCCTTTTTTCCTCTGAAAAGCAAAGACACAAAAGACCAAGCTTGGATTGCTGAGTCAACTGGAGAACTTTAGTTTTGTTTTTTGTCTCCAGAAAAAAAATAATTAATTGATTTCATAAGGACATGTATGTGGTAGAAACTAAGGTGCCTCTGCTGTGGAAGGGGAGAAGATGGAGGAGAGGAGGATACTGAAGGCACCTTTGGGTGCTGTGGAATCTGGAGGGGTGTTACTGGCAGAGTGAGGTATGGAAAATTGCTGGGAGAGTTGGAAAGGGTAGATAAGCACCTCACAGTTCCAAATACCTGTGGCATCTTCAGGCAGTGCTGGGATAAATGGCTTCAAGCTGTTCAAATGTGGTGTTAACAGGCTGGCTGCCTTCAGACTCGCTCAGCTCCAGGATGCCTGGGTGCAAAAATTCAAGTCCTACGGGATTTGCTGGATAATGGTAATAATTGGAAGAAAATACGGATTGAGGGCAGCTGCTTAGCAGCAGCTCCCTCTGTAAGAGTTCATGGTGTGTATGAGAGCTTGTGGCATGGGTTCACCACTGCAGGGTTCCCCCCCTTAGGAGTCTGTCCTCAGAGAGCAGATCTGAGGGGAGGAGGAAGAAGAGAAAGCCTCAGAGCTTACTCCATCCATCTTCCAAAGGCTGGAAGGAAGCCTGTTCCTTGCTGTGTGGGCAGTCTTGAAGATAGCCAGGATTTAACACTGAGCACTCAGGGATGCCCAGCACTGGGGAAATGTTCTTTGCGGTGAGGAGCACTGTGTGGGCTACATCCTCTGTGAGAACAGGCTGTGAAGAGTGTTGGAAGAGTCAATGGACCTAAAATTTCTTTAAAGAAAAGACCTTTCCATTTCAGACAGATTTCTACTTTCACTTGAGTATTAAAGATTGCTTTTAAAATATTTTTTCTTAATGCAGGTAATACCTCTAGAAAAGTTTTACAGGGATGGGTGCAAGAGGAAAGGCTTCTATTTATTTGTGTTCTTCCCCTAAACCTACAAAAAATCCATATATGGCACCTCAGAACGGGTCGTTTTCCCAGAGACTGGTTGACTGGAGGCACCAGTGTGAAAGCATATCAGCATAGTCCCCTGAAATGAGGGAATTCCAGTGTTTTTAGGGCTGACTGAAAGAAATGCCTTTACTCTGTACCCTAGAGAAGGAAAGGTGTAAACACTTGTCACGTTTTTGTGCCTCGACAGAGCAGTTTGACTTGCTAAGGGGCCCTGTGCATGTCAGCATTTCACTACTGTATTTTGAAATTTCATTTCCCCCTCATTTTGGAGATTATCAGCCAAGATAAACATTTCCCAAGAAACCCCTCCATAAGCACTACCTGCAATAACTCGTTTCCAGCAATGTATTTCTCTCCGGGCTTTGCAGACAGTAAAGGCAATTGACAGTTTGCCTCCCAAGAACAAGTGAGGGGGAAATAAACCCCAGTGAAAGGATAATGGATCTCTGGGTTTTTGCAAGCACGTGTGTGGGTGTTGCAGATTTTGTTCCAGCATGTTGTAGATGGGCTGGGGGGTGGATTACAAGATGCTATTTTCAGAAAATAGGACAACCTGCCAAAACAGAGAGCTTTTTTTGCCTGTTTTTCACCAGGTCCTAGTAAAGGAACGGAGAAACACTAATCTCCATTGAGAATTTTTGGAGGCAGAACTTTATCTGTTATTTATTAATCCAAACATTGATCAAAGCCCAGGAGAGGAAATCTGTGCTGGTTCATCAATAACACTGAAGCACATGCTTGCTGTTAATTGCATGTTCTGTTGGCTTCAAGTCTAAGCCCTGTGTGCCTTGCTGAAGGGGGGAGGTTGGTGAGTCAGGCAAGATTAGATCACTGGGTGCTTGTTCTCCTGCTTGGGCCCTTCTGTGTCTGCTGGTGGAGTGGGACATGGGACAGGGCGGGTCTTTGGGGCGTTTGACCCTGACCATTTTTATGCTCAAGGATCGTCGGGGGAACGAGGCTGCCTGAAAAAAATGAGGGGCTATGATTAAAAGCAAGCTGTGGCTGGAACATTGTACTGGGGAAGTTCAGGAAGGAAAGGCAACTTCACATTTACATGGGGAGAGCACAGCTTCTGCTCCCACACACACACGTAACAGCTGTAGCTTTGTTCAGTGTGTCTGGCTTCATGTATTGTTTTCAGAGCAGGGGTAATTAGTGTCTGAAAATGTAACTGCTCTTTGCTATTGTGGAACAATGTAAAAATCCTTTTTTTTTCACTGTAAAACATTCCTACCCTCTTTTGATCTTGTCAAACTAGACAATACAGCTGTCTTGTCATCCTATTTCCCACGACAACGGCAAGTTTGCCAAATGGTAGAAGAAACCTCAGAAGTCATTAATTACTGTGGCTTCATCAGTGAAACTTGACTGCATTTGGTGGACTTGCTTCAGACTGGAGTGAATTTGAGGGAATTCAGGCCTGGATGGCTTGACAACAGCTGCTGTTAGAGAAGGGGATGGTGCCGGTAGCAATGGGCAGTGAGGATGACCTCAGTGTTGCTCTGCTGAATGTGGGGTGCGAGGTCACATTCCTAAGTCGCGAGCATTATTTCTGAGTTAATAGCAATACTCAAGGCAGTACAAAGCAAAAAACACTGGAGGAACTTAGCTGGAGAAAGGTTTTTCATTACTTGTTTCCCTAACTGAGTAAATTTATTACTGTTGTGTTCCTTATTTGCACTGTCCGTCAATCAGTGGAAAAATCACTTCTTCTAATGCAGCCCAACAGTATTGTCAGATGTTAACAAAGTGCAGAGGGTGTGATTGCAAAGGGTCACTCCTGGGGCTCCTGGTTTTGTTTTGGAAATGGAGATGCAAAGGTGAAATGAAGGGGTGGTGCTGGAAATTGGGAAAGCAGCAGAAGAAAGACACTGGCCAAAGACGACTTGAAGGAAAAGGTGGGGTGTAAACAATGAGAGAGAAGAGAAGATGAAAGAAGAATAAGTCAGGAAGTAAAAGGCACAACAGGTAAAACCCCATTAAAAGTGGGAGGCAGAGGCAGAGCTAATTAATGTTTTGTGAGTCATCACCAAACCATCCTGCCCCCAGAAAGGCTGACTCAGCAACATCAGTGGGAAAAATCAGCTCTCTCTCCAAGATGCCATTCCAGATCAAAGATGTTTCTATTAGCGAAACTGGATTCTCTGTCACTGATCCTCCCCTGCTTTAAAGAAACTTTTCAGATGTATCCTGTAAAGTCAGCATCCACCCTAACCACCCCAGGGCTTGGCTCCCTCACTTCTCTTCCCTGCCACATCTCCTCTTCCCAGGTCTGAATTATGGTCTATTTTGGGGCCCTTTGCACAACAGAGATCTCATTTATTTGGGCAGAGGTGAGGTGGCCACAAGAGGCACCAATTACTGCACAAACTCTTAGAGGATGGAGAAATCTAAAAAGACAAGGAAGTGAATAAAAATAACTTGATGGAAGAAGGTTTCTGTGATCTCGTATCCCTGACAGGTGCCAGGCCACAAAAGCACTGCTGGGAAGATATGAGTGTAATGTTCATATATTAACATTTTTTCTGCCTTATGATTCAGAACTAAAGTGAAGTCAGGAAAACAGGGGATAGAAAAGGAAAATGGTCTCAGTTGCTTTACCATGTTTTGTAAAGGCTGGTGTTTGTTGATGATGAGACTGGATGGGGCTGTGGTGACTGTGGACAGTCAGAGGGGCAGGGATGGGCAGCAACTCCCAGCCCAAACCTTGATAGAAACATTTCTTAAGTTATTTCCTCTTTGGTATGCACAGGAGTTTGAACTGCTACCTGTAACACCATGTGTTGCCTAGTATGCTGTTTCAGGGCTCCGGGGAGGAGGGGAAAACCCCAAACACATAAAGACATGTTTTACACAATGAAATACGTGCAGAATTGCCTCATTCTTCTTTTTTTCCTTCCCCCAGAGCACTTGGATTGTATTTAATGTAACTCAGCCCAGTTTCATAGTGCTTGTGCAAGTGATGTGAGGGGAGGAGGTATCATAAAACCATAGAACTCTCCCCATTGCAGCAAAGCCTGGCTTTTGCTGTGCTCAGCTGGAAAAGCAGATCCTGCATCCTGCAGCAGGGCCCTTGAACAGCAGCCATGGTGCCTGAGTGTGGCCCTTCCAACACAGCAAGTGTCAGAACCAGAAAAGGCTACTTTAAGCATTTGGAGGTTTGGACCAACAGCAACAACCAACCAAAGCAAACCCGCCCAGCCTTGAGTGTTGAGTTGCAAAGTCTGGGCTGACAGGGAGACCCTTGGTCTGCAGGTAGATGAGAGCAGAGGGTGGTCCCCACTTCTGTCTCTGCGCACCATTGCAGGTGCCCTTCCTGCCCCAGACACAGCCCCGTGGGATGGGTGGGATGTGAAACCTGGCTTGAACCTGGCCTTGAGCCCTGATGAGTGAGGACAGCCTCTGGCTGCACAGCATTGCGTTCCCCCAGGGAAATAGGGATAGAGCCACATGTCTTACTGATCCAGAGCCTCACAGAGGCTGCTACTGTTTTCAAGGGACTTTGAAAGAGGTTCCCATTTTCATTCTGTGTCAATATAGCACCCAAGCAGCTGTGCATGAGGAAAGCAGAGAAAGCTTTATTTTGAGACCATGCAAATCATGCATTTCAAATCTTTCTATTATTGTAGTGATGGTTAAAACAAAGCCAGTATCTCTTCAGGCTGCAAAATCGGCATGACAGGCACAAGGAAATCTTCCTTCCCCTTTTTTTCCCTGATTTTAGAAAAGAACAATAAGCCCTGAGGAAAATTGTGTATGCAGTGATGCCAGCAAGCTTAGAAACCCAGTCAGGAGACTGATTGTGAGCATTTGGATCTTTCTCATGTGTTCAGTTTTCATCAGGCTTTGCTGGGTTTGCACAGGGAAGGCGACTCAGCCACTGCTCATCTCCACAGTCTGGGCACACTTGTTTCTTGTTTTCATCCCACCACTACAACAATGACAGAAGCTCAGGGAAGTAAATGCCTGAGGCAAATAACAGGCGTTATGCATCAGCCACTGATGAAAAGGTTCTGCCAACATGCTTGGGTACATTTAGTTTGGACCAGCAAAAGCAAAAAGTCATGCAATCCTCCAATGTCCATTAATCCATCTTGTGAGATTTCTACTGTGTGTACTTTGTTTTCCTCTGGGGACCTAACTTTTTATTTAGGTATATATTCATGGCTGTTGCCACTGGCTTGCTGTTGCACACATTAATTGCTGTTGAGCAGAGGAATGTCTCCCCAAAGGCCTAATCCTTTCTCAGCACCAGATCATCAGTTCTTTAATTGCTGCTGATTTCATCCCCTCAGCCCCTTTGTTGGGCCCCATATCCCCACTAATGCTAGTCTGGGCCATCCAACAGGACCTGCCAAAATGCCTTCTCCATGGACCCCCTTTCTTTTTCTAAATCAGAAATTAAAATTATTACAGCAAAAAAGGCTCTATCAGGAGGTTTCATACAGAACCACAAATCTATTATCTCAGTCAGTGATTGCAAATCAGTGCATGAGTACAAGATTAGGGGCTTACCTTGCTTAAACCAGGGCATGCAGACTTTTTCTTTGGTACAAGTTGTGTATTTCTGATGCACCTTGATTTTAAAAGTGCTTTAATGTAGAAGCACTGTGTGGCTCAGCCCTATGGGCTAACAGCCACAGGTAGCTCTGTACTAGGCAATTTTACACAAGGAATTCGTGAACGTCCAAACATGGGTGTCTCATGGGCTTAGTATAGAGGATAAGACCTGTTTCCTGTCACCTTGATTGTAAGAATTCGAGAATCAAATTGTTTCTCATGTTATCCTTTTTCAGTTGTTGCCATGGCAAAACCCCAGAGAGGACAGGGAGAGTTGTACCAAACCATTGGAACATCAACTTTTCTCTGGGATTGATTAAAAGGTGTGCTCAGGTGCTTGGTCTCACCTCAACACTCGCGTTGGAAGTAGCCTCACGTGTACGAGCAGCTCTGAAGAGCAGAGCCCACAAGGCACTACTTATAGGGCCAGTTATTCACAGGGGTCCGTGCACACCAGGAATGAGGTGGAGACAGAGCAAATGTATTTATGTGTATTCAGATAACACTTTCCATTTTCTGTACTTCACCTGCTGCTCTTTGGGTTGTTTTCCAGGTTGCATCAAGTGAATTTCGAGGCTCCCACTTGTGAAGGCAGGCGCAAAGAAACACTTGCCTTGATAGGGGACTTCTCCTCTTCGGCGGAGTTCTTCGTCACCATTGCAGTCTTCGCCTTCCTCTACTCACTGGCTGCCACCGTGGTTTATATCTTCTTCCAGAACAAGTACCGTGAAAACAACAGGGGGCCTCTAATTGTAAGTGTGCATTTCCAGTGTTTTCAGGTGTAGGTCTTCTCCTCTTGCATTTTTGATGGTTGAGTCTGTGGTGTGGCCTGGGAGATCCAAGTGGCCCAATGCCCAAAGCATCTCTGCATTCGCCTGCTTTTTTTATCATAAGGGTGTTTTACAGTTTTAAGACCAAGGGTAACAGAGACTATGTGCAGGTGGAGTTTAGTCCCAATCCTGTATGTAATTTGTGGGATTCCTTCTTATCTCCCACTGCCTGCAGTGATGATGTTCACACAAATAATGAACATGTGGTTGCAGGACTGGGGTCTGAGCCCTGTGTCTGTGACATCAGAGCTTCATTGGTGGGGAAAAAAGGGAAGAGTAGATCTTGGGTATATCCTGGCAGAGAGATGAAAACATGCCCCTGATCAAAGCCTAGCCAGAGAGATTGCTTATTGCTAATTACTGCAGGATTCAGCCAATTTATTTTGCTTTGGAGAATTATGTGGCTGTTTTTGCAGTATGACACTGAGCTCCCAGCATGTTTGTGTCTCTGCACTGGTTTATTGAGCCTTCCAGTTATCATTGTCTGCACCCATCAAGCTGTGGCTGTTGGTGCCTTTGTTTTTACTGATTCCTGAAGGCCTGTGATAAAAAGCAAGTGCTGTGGTGCATTTATTTTCTCATAAATTGAGACTGTAAAGCCAATGAAGGCTGTTTTGTTCCAGGTGTCTGTTACCCGTCAGTCTGTCATGCCCCAGGGCACACCCTGTGGTCTTGCTGGGCTGCTGAGGGCTGTGTGCTGACCCTCACCTGTGCTGAAGTTGGGTCAGGTCTCTGCATCTGTGGGATGCAGGATTGCATCACAGGCTCCCTTCCATGGACAACTCTCTGTCCCATGACTACAAGAAGGTTACACTAGGGGAAAGAAAATACTTCTCTGAAGTCTTAGCGTGAAGAGAGCGGTTCCAAGGGAAGGTGTGGGGGAGTTCATCGTGGACCGATGTCAGGAAAGAGTTACTCCTGGATTTCAGAAAAATTCTAAAATTTATGACTGACAGAAACCAGACACTTGGCTGAGTCTTGTGCATTAAGTGACTAAAAGCCACCAATAAAGAATATCAGAAAAATATAACAGGAAGAAAAGTAAATCACCAGCACAGGAAAGCTGAACCTATTAAAGGAAATAACTGCAGTAACAGCAAAAGATTAAACTGTAGGAAGGTAGACTCAGCATCCTGGGGTTCTGGGGGAAAGACTTTCCTGCTGCAAGAAGATGTGAGCTGTTTTCTTTAAGTTTGCCTAATTCAAAACTGATTAATTGTTAGCAAAAAAATCCAAAGCTTCTCCTTCCATCTCAAAGGAAATTAATACAGTTCATTTGGGGGTTGTTGGGACCCTTCTTCCCCATGAAAATGGTGAGGAAAGGTGGGAAAATCATCACAGAGGAGAGGAAGAACAGGCAAGATAAAAGGGTCCCTGCAGAAAGAGTAAATAAACAAAGTGTCTTACTGCTTCTTGATTCAGTTGGTAACAAGTATTATCTCATTTCCAGCTGTCTTATCAAAGAATTAGTTGCAGAGTTCTGCTGTCTTAATTTTCTTGTGGCAGATAATTCTTTCTTTTGACCAACCACCTTATCCTCTGTCACAATAAGAGAAAGAAAAGGCAAACAATAGTACTAATATGTCAGATTATGTCCAGAACTTTCCCCATACAGCTGCTGCAGTGATGTTTGTCACAGGATGCACGGCACAATCCACTACAGCGTTAACGTCGCATTGATTTGATTTGTTCTGTGTAATGGATTATAATTGAATCTACAGGTTAAATTTAACCAAGTGTCTCTTACTAAAGCCTCTGTTTGCAATTTACCAGTCTTTAAACCAAGCCTAAATGACCTTATTTGTTCAGAATATAAAGATGCTTCTGAGTTTGCTCTACAGCAAAAGCAGTTCATGCCGGTGAATGGTGCTGGGAAGTGGCTGAGTGTTATTGTCAGCTTACACCTGATGGGAGGGGAGTCCCATCTGCTCCAGCCACACACTCCAGCATCTCCTCTGCACTGCCAGCTCTGTTGTATTTGGTATTTTAGGAAAAAAGAACCTTTTTCGTCTGGAGCACATCGTTGCTGCTCTCCCTGGAGACTGCCCAGTGCAATGATTGCAGCACCACAGCCTGACTGGGGACAGGGTGTGATTCCCTCTGCGCAGTGGAGTTGTAGGGAAAATGTACAGCCCCAGGCAGGGAAAAAGCTGGCAGTTATAGCCAGGAGGAATTCTGGGGTCAAGGAAAACTTGGAGTGAAAACCAGCTTCTCAGGGCTGCAGTGCTCACCTAAGGGATGTCACGTGCTGTGCGAAGGAGGCAGGCGACGTTTCGCCCTGCTCCAGGCAGATGCTGCACAGAACTGACGTGTGTATCAGATCAGATGTGTGAGTATGTCTCATCCCTGAGATTGTTCCTTCCAAAGAAAAGTGCTGCAGAATCTGTGGTGCTGTGTGCATGCCTGAGTCCAGCAGCAGTCCCCGGCACGTGTCGCTGCAGGAGGCAGGGCAGCCCTCGCTCCTTTTCATCACCAGGCAGGATCTGTGCACCAGGCACCGTTTCCAGACTACCAGTTGCTTTGCCTCTTAGTGAAGAGTTGGAAGATGATAGTTTCATCCATCCTTGCTTCTGCTCCACTGCCTGATCACAATTTCATAGTTAAAACCATTCCTGTTTTGAGCCTTGTACTTCCTCTTGGCTTGATATTTGCTCAGTCTGGGATGACATCTGCCTTTAAGCAGCACCCTCTCAGAACTGCCTTTCCTCCTGACAAATTTTCAGGATTTGAAAAATGAATATGACAGGGAAAGTGGAGAGAGGAAAAAAACCCTTTCATTTGAAATTTTTAAGTATTTTTTTTCCAAAAACCCTTTCACAGGCAGTCAGAGCACCATCAATGCATTATCAAATTGCAGCAGCCTGACTGGGTGCAGAAGATACGATTATAAGGAGTTTAATGACCGCTAAGTCATGAGAAACTTGCAGGGAAAATTTCAGTCACAAATGTTTCACGTTTACCTTGTTTATACAGATACAGGAAAACGAACTGCATTTGCTGATATCTCAGCAAAGCATCACTTTCACTGTGGAAAAATATTTTAGTGTGAAGTGAGACATCATGGCAAGGCAATATTTCCAGTGGGAGAAGCAGTTAACTCTTTCCCTGACTGTTTGGGTGGCACTGGTGTGTTTTATTCACTATGCAGTGAGCCATTTCTGTTGCTAACTTTGCCTGTCAGGTTTTAGGGGTCAAATCTCCCTTTTGGTCTCACAGGGCCTCGGTTGTGTTACTCATCCCTGATGGAGGTGGGAGTTACCCCTTCCCACGGGGCTGGCAGCAGCAAGCCCTTGCCGTGTGCACCCTCTGCTTCCCTCGCTGGCTCCGTGAGAGATCATTTAGTGGGGTTCATACAAAGAGGTAAACCTAAGGGAGAACCTTGGACTCCCAGTTTCTAAAGGAACAAGAAGCAGGTTGCCAGGGATTAAATACCTAATAGATATGTGCAATGTGTTTCCGAGCTCTGGAAACCGCAGCTGTGATTTTAATGCCGTTTGCAAACTCCCGCGTGATGCACGTGCACAGCGAGGAGCTGGGAGCCTGCCTCGGTGGTTACAACGAGTGCAAGGCAGCTTCTCACATGATTGATTAGTCCTCCAGAGCCAGAAACACTTTAAAGAAATTAATTGGAGATGGTGTCTTAGGTTTTAATGAATGGGATGTGCAAAATCCCACCAGCTTTCTGTATATCCCCATCTCTCAGACCAACTTGAGCTGGTTTCCACTCACGTAACACCGCCTACCTGGGGAGGCATTGCTGGTTTGCAGTGAGAGCAGAGATGAGCTGCACCCTGGGACTGCCACCCCAGTCACCTGTCTTGGTGCTCTGCTTTGGATCTGTACATTTGGAGTGGCTTGTAAGCTGAGAGTAACCAACCCAACAGTCCTGTGCTGAAGTTTTAGGGGATCAGGTGTAGGATGCTTCCATATATCTCTCAGAGAATAAAGAATTAGTCACAGTCAATGTGCATCAGCCCCCATCATTAAGACTTCTTACTTTTTCCATAGTTTCTTTACCCCATATGTGCTCTATTTAAAATCCCCATTCTGGCAACCCTATGTGCCTTCAGGTTTGTCTTTGGGAAGTTACGGATTGACCATGAAAAAAAATCCATGCATTCATGCATAAATGTAAATATAAATCACTTTATTAATTTTCCAATCAATTAATATAAAAGCATAAATTATTTAGCCAAGAAAGGTTACTGACATAGCCCTGAAAAGAGATATTTCATTTTTATAGTGATTACTTGATAATCTTGTTCTTATGGTGCATAAAGATGCTTATATGTTAAGAAGATGAGATCTTTCCTTTGCATCTGGAGTCCTGAGAATAATCACATTAAGCAGAAAGGCATTTGGTTCTTTACATATGTTGCAGATCAAGTGATTTAAGTACACCCTGGTCTGCTCTTTGGAGATCTTTTTGATTAAACATGTTGTATTTCCTCACCTCTGTCCACCTTTCTAAAAAATAGAAAAAGAATAAAGAGCAGTCTATGAAAACAAAGACTGAATCCCTTGCAGTTAAAAAATTAAATTAGGAAGAATCTGAATAATTCTTTGCATTTCAAAGAGCTGTTTCAGCCTGCTGTTGTCATCTCCTTTTTGAAACACAAGGCAGGGTGACCTTGCTGTACATGCTGGTGCTTCCCAAAGGACTCTGCACTTCCCTGCCAGAAGCAAGCTTGCAAGGCCCTACAGTATTGCAAGAAGCATGTAATTCTTTCAAAGCTTCATTCAGCAGAAAATCTGTGGTGGGACCTCAGTCAAACCAGAAAAGAGCTAAAATGCCACTGTAGGAAGGCGTTTGCTGCCTGCAACAATCTGCTGTTGGCCGCCTTCCCGGGCTGGGACAGGGGCTGTGGCTCTTGCTGGGGTAGTTCTTGAAATTTTAGCTTAGTTGTGGCTGTGAAAGCCAGTCCTCTGAGTGGTTTGCCCCTGCTGGGGTAAAGAAATGTCCCTCTGCTCCTGCGTGGCTGGCCATCAAACCTGTTGGCAGTGCTAGACAGGCTCTGGCTGGGAGGGTTTATGGGCTTTGGCATTTGAGGAGTTGCCTCCCTTAGGTGCTGTCAATGTACAAGAGGGTTTTCTCAAATGGAGAGCTTTTGTAGAATGAGCCCTGCATGGAAACCAGTTACAAGCCAACCACTGCGAGTTGGCAAGGGAGGAGGAATGCCACACACACGCTGGCCAGGCCAGAGCTGAGGTTTTGCCTGTTTTCAGGCATGACAACCCAAGATCATCCTGCCAGACTTGGCTGGGAGGCAGAGCAGGGCACAGAGTGCACACGGGGACACGTGTGTCACAGCCTCCAGGGGCTGCTGAAGCCACCAACCAGCTCAGAGCAGACCAAACACATCCCTTTCCGAGTGAACAAGCAGCTTCTGCGGGTGCTTTTGGCTGCGTGAGGTTGTGCTTGACACTGGGGAATCCAAAACTGCACTCAGGAGGCTTAAGTGACTGTAAGTGACTGCCTCCTCCAAAGAGGGCCACTTTGTAAAAGCCAGTGGCTTGATAGCAAGGAGAAATGTTTCAGTTACTGTGAAAAGGCATGCACAGTTCTATTCTAAAACATGTAATATATTAAATTGTTCCAAGTAGATATTTTTGGCAAACTCAGTAATAACAAGTTTAAACTTGAAAAAGGCAGCAAGATTTTTTTTTTTTTTTTGGCTGTTGTCGTTGCACGTAGTTCAGGATCTTAAAAACTCCCTCCTTGGATATTCAGTGTATTTCAAATTTTGGTTTTTGCTTTTCCCTACACGTTCCCATTTTGCCTCCTTCCCAAAGGCACCTGTAGGCAGAGCAAAGTACCTCAGCTGAGATATGAGAGAGAAACTTTGCAATTAGGAGTGTAGTGTAATCGTACAACAATACACACTGAAGAGATCTGTAGACACCACTTCAAGAGAGCAACTACAAAAATTACTTTGTTCCAAAGGAAAAAAAGGCTCACCCATGCTATAGGGATATTAAACATTGAAATGCAAGATTTGTTTTAGTATGCAGGCACTCTGGCCTTAATTACCAAGGAGAAATTCCCCAGATAGACATTAAGCCACAGAACAGCTTAGCTTGAAATTCACTTTTATTTTCAGCATGTCATTATCTTGTAACTCTGTTCCACCCAGAGCTGTGAAAATGTTCAGCCAGAAATCCAAACCTACTTGAAAACAAGAGAGTTTCAAGTTCCAGCCAAAGCTGAAGGTTCGCGAAGATTCAAAATAAATAGGAAGATGCAAGTTTACTCTAGTCATAGAGTCATGGAATCATACATTTTGCTGCTTGCATAGTGCAGAAGAGGGCAGAACAGATCTCCCAAAAGCCTGAGTCCAGCCATATAGCCTTGGTGAGAGCACCTGCTGAACAAATGCTGGAGTTCCATTAGTCCCTGTGCTGTGTCCTTGATCAGCTGTTGGCTGGCTGGCAGGCAGGGTGCATGGTTTCCTCTCTTAGTCCCACTGTGCCATCCTTCCCTTTTGGCTTGGTGTGTTTCTTGCACCCCACCAGACTTTACAGTTTTTGGGAGTTCCTCTATACAAGGGCTGATCCCACACCCCAGGAGCAAGGACGCCTTTCCCCAGCGCTCTGACCTGCTCTGAAACAAGGGAATTAGTGGCAGAGAGGGCAGGATTAGGCCTCTGTGAACACCCTGGTGCAGGGGAGCAGAGCAAGTCAGCAGAATGCTGGAGCTTGGAATGTGATGGAGAAGACAAGATCTGAGAAATAACATGAACATACTCAGTGCCTCTAGGACCAGCCCCTCAACCGCACAGTGCCATGGGATTTTGCTAGGAGGACCTGCATCCCAGGACATTGGCTACCAGCAGTTAGAGTGGGGAGCTCTTGCAGATGCAGTCATTTGTGCCACGAGTTGTACAAATGCCTCACCAGTATGGAATCAGGACTTGTGAGCTCAAAGCAGGTCCGAGTACCTGCTGTTGTCACTTGCTTGAAGAACTTTGCTTTTAAGATTTATCTCTTCTTAGCAAGTTTAACCTCCTATGTTGCATTAGTTTTAGTCACTGTTTGATTCAAGTTTCTACCTGCTGTTATGCATTTACTTTATTGGCATTGCCAGTACACTGATTGCAGAGCTGGATTTAGCTTGCAAAGGCTCTAAGTTTGGTGACACTGGGAGATGGTTGCTTGTCATTTAAAAAATGTAGTCCCCAAAACTCTGCTGTATCCCCATGGTGTCAATCAGAACCTGTATGGGGGCTTGGCTCTGGGCTGAGAGCATGTCAAGCCTCACAGCAAATAAAGAGCATCTCCCATCATGATCCACAGCTCAACAGATATCTGGTGTTTCTACCAGCTGGAATTTTCAGGAAACATTTGCAATTGAACTGTTGCCTCTAGGAGTCCATTTCTCATTCAGTTACCGCTAAGACATATGAGCTACAAAAATTTCTTTTGCTGTAAATCTCCCTGAGAAGAAAAATTATTCTGGGCTGTATGTCTCTGCTGATGCAGAGTCTCCTTGGGTGTTAAGATAGTTGTCAGCTCCTGGGCTTCACGCTCTTCACGAGAGCCCATTTGGGCAGCATGAAGGAGGTCAGAGGAACTCAAAGCTCGGTGGCAGACACAAGCCTGCAGAAAACAAATTGTTAAAAAAGAAGGATGTATCCTTTGGGAAAGCATCCAAGCACAGTTAATTTAATCCCATCTGCGTGAGCGGAGACATCCTTTGTTCATGGCTTGCTTGTGCAGCGAGTTTATTGACTGGTGCCTCTTGCATCGTGACGGAGACTTGTCCTCCATCCCTGCAGTGCCCTGGAGAGCTCCTTCCCAAATGTCAGGTGTGCTTGTGGAAGATGAGACCGGTGTTTCCTAGGGATCATTTATTTCTCTGGATAGCAACCCGAAACACTGTGTTCTTAATGAGTGTTTTCCCTTCCTTCCATGTACACCTTTACTTTGCCAGGGGGAAGGGGAAGCAGCCCCATGGGAGGTGGGATATCAAGATGCGGCGATGCAGTTAGTGGTATGTTAGACTTTGGCACCTCTGCCATCTGTTGTGGGCTGACAGATGGGATGAAATGTGACAGCAGAAAGGCTCTTCTGTTTTAGCAAGACACAAGAAAGCTTGAAAAATCACACCTCCTCCCTCCTTTCCCCCCAAACCCACACAACAACAGTGTCACTTGGCCACTTGTTCTGGCTAAGACAAGGAGAAGTTTATGCCTGTGCATGCTCCTAAGAGTCTTTCGAGGGGAAAGTGAGCAGAGTGGATCAGAGCAGAGCTGCTCAGAGGTGCTGGATCCTCGAGGAACCACCACACCTTCTCCTCTCTTTTCACGTGGATGGGAATTAGGAACAAATGCTTTACCAGGCCAGAGAGGAGCTGAGGAGTCTCTGCTTGGCAAGTCTTCCTGTTTATTTGCTCACTCATGATAATTAGTGGCTGCATGGCTTGTGCAGCAGAGACACTTGGCCTTACCTGTGGATGGTGAGAAAACTCCTCATCTGGTAGCTGAGGATTAGCCAGTTTCAGGTTCTCCCTGAGATGGAAACACTTCCTTATTGGAAACCCACCCTGACTGTCTGTAGGAGTACCCAGGGCAAGGCCCAGCTCTTTTACAGGTATGTGTATTTTGTAATTGATCACAATTCATCATCCAGGTGCTGTGAGCAGCCACAATTCCAAGGCAGCTCAGCATCCTGGAAATTGGCCACGTTTGTGGCAATATGGCTTCAAAGTCAGAGGTGCAAATGTCAGCCGACGGGCTCTGCCCCATGAGGCACGTCAAGCACTTCTGAAAATTAGCTCTGTTAGTGATGACAGTAACACAGCCTTCCACTAAGTAAAAAGCTCTTTGTTTCTCTCTCGTCCAACACAAGCTTTCAGTTTTCTGGTGTTTTTTAATTATTTTTTTTTTCTTCTTCCCAATGGACACATCAGTGTAATGCTTCTAACTAATTTGTCTTTTAGGATTTCATTGTGACAGTGGTCTTCTCGTTCTTGTGGCTAGTGAGCTCATCTGCTTGGGCTAAAGGACTGTCAGATGTAAAGATTGCGACCGACCCGGACGAGGTGCTGCTGCTGATGTCTGCCTGCAAACAGCAGTCCAACAAATGCTTGCCTGTTCGCAGCCCTGTTATGTCAAGCCTCAACACTTCGGTTGTAAGTGACACTGAATGCTGCTCTTCACCCTTACCTTGCAATGTATTTTCATCTTTTATCCGTGCATTGGCCTAAATTGCCTGGTGTAAACCACTTAGCTGACGTGATTTAATTGGAAGTACAGTCCTGCTGCGGGGAAAGGCAGGCTGTGACTCACCACAGCTCTGCCGTGGAGCAGCAGCAGGAGGATGAGTGTGCAGGGTTGGGATGGGGAGGAAGCAAAGTGTCCGTCCAAGTGCATTGGTTGGCCTGTCTGCCTTCAACTTGCTCGCTGCAACGCTTTTGAAAAGAGGTCTGTGTGCTCCTTTAGGAAGAAAATGTTTTGTGCCTTACAGAGTCCTTTAAAAAGTCTCAAAAAAAGCAACATAAAATTGGTCTGCAAAATGTTTTTTAAAAAAAACCAAACAAACAAAAGAAAAAAACCACCACAAAAAAACCCTCCAGGCCAGATGACCAATTAACATCTCACTTTTTAATTAGTTTCTTTCAATTTTATCTTTCCACAGTTTCTTTAAACTAGATTATGTTTCAAACAAAAAAATATTTTGGCCTAAAAACTCTACTTTTTCCTTTTTGTTTTGAAACAAAAAGGAAAGCAGACACATCGTGAGCTATAGCCAAGGGAGCTGAATTTGAGGATTTGCTCCAAAATTTTCCAGGAGGTTTTGGGAGAATCATAGAATCATTTAGGTTGGAAAAGATCTCTAAGATCATCAAGTCTAATCGTTAACCCAGCACTGCCAAGTCCAACACTAAACCATGTCCCCAAGTGCCACATCTACACATACCTCCAGGGATGGTGATTCCATCACTTCCCTGGACAGCCTGTTCTGTGACTGACAACTGTTTCAGTGAAGAGGTTTCTTTCCAATATCCAACTGAACCTCCCCTGGCACAACTTGAGGCCATTTTCACTTGTCCTTGAGAGAGCTGGACTGGGAGCAGCTTTGATTTCTCCCAGGACCGAGCAGGGTCTACAACATTATGTTGGGCTGTGAGACCGTGGCTGCTGGTGACAAAGTCCTTTTCTTCCCTCCCAGGTCTTTGGCTACTTGAACTTTATCCTCTGGGCAGGCAACATTTGGTTTGTGTTTAAGGAGACGGGCTGGCATTCCTCGGGCCAGCGGCACCCTGCAGACACCATGGAGAAGCAGCCCAGTGGCTACAACCAAGGTGGCTACAACCAAGACAGCTACGGGCCAGCTGGTGGCTACAACCAGCCAGGCTCCTATGGCCAGGTGGGTGAATATGGCCAGTCCCAGAGCTACGGCCAGAGCGGGCCAACCTCCTTCGCTAATCAGATTTAGGGTTCACGCAGCGCGAGCTCTTGCGTCCCTCACATGTAGAGAGTTTAACAGGTCTCAAGTTTCAGCGGTGCCAGATTTTTAAGGGTTCTATATAAATTAATACTACAACACGGCGATTAATCTCGATTGAAGGTCTGAGCCCGCCTCCTGCAGCAGATGGGAGGTGGCTGGTGGGCTGGAGTTGGCCTTTTCTCCCTGACTAGCCAGATCCAGGGGATGTGCTCCTCGCAGGTGGTGACCTGGAGTCAGTGTTGTAGTACGTACTGTAGAGATAACTTTATGGTAGTTTTGTATGTGTCAAGATGGTAGAAGCATTTTGTAGCCTCAAGTCTGTAGTATTTAATATGCATAATATAATTGAATTTCCTTCTGCATTTTGGTGAAAAAACGGAAGTGTTTTACTATAATTTCTACAGATTATTCTGTATATCCATGCATGTAATGTTGCACCTAAATTTTCAAAACTGCCTGTCTGTGACTCTTCAGAGCATTTGTTTTGGTTATACCTTTTTGTTTCAGAAGATTTTACTATTATTTCAGTTAACTGAGTCATCCATCCGTAATTTAGTGCATGGATAAGCAGTTTCATACTACCAAATGTCTGGACTGTGTAAATGGAACTTCTCGACTTCTGCCACTACATTTTGTTAAATGTCTGTTTAAAAGAAGTATGCATCTTTTATATATTTTGCAGAGTTGAATATATGGCTTACCCAAGTTCTGAATGCTTTGTAACTAAACTGTTTTTCCTTGAAATGGCATTCAGTAGTATATATGGTACCTGACCAATGTTTATTCCATTTAACTCAGCTAAGTATTCATTCTATAAATCACTATTTCTATGGATGTTTTGTGAATCTTTTAACGTGAGCTGTGGAGAATAAGGACCAAGTAACTGTGTTATATGTTTACAAAGGTATTTATTTAACTAAGATAACAGAGGTGCAGATATCAGTATACAAAACCATGTGAAAATGCTCTGTTGCTTGATACAGCAACATGAAAACCACATGTATTGTTGTGACCTTACAAAGCATAAATATTTCTTTATGCCCTCTTATAAGAGAAGAAACCCTTTCTGCCCATGCTGTTTTGAGATTGTTAGATATCCCTCTGTCAGGTCGCTGCTCTGAGCGCTAGCTTGGTGCTACTGGAGAATGTAACTGGATTGACCAAATAACCCAGGCTCAGAGGAACTCTTCCTAAAATAGCCAGAGCCAGACTTGTAGCCTGTTTGGACTCCTCCCTGGGAAATACAGCCCTCCCTCACTACATCATATGGGATGCATTGACACAAACAAAAGCCTGAAGCACAATGTACTAATCAAAACTGATCATCTGCATTTCTAGATCAAAGTGTATCAGTATATAATCTTATTGTATGAGCTGTAATGTTGAAAGCATCTTAGCTTAAAACAGCTTAGTCTCTTCTATGATTGTTGTAACCAATTTATGGCTACTCGGTGGATGAATCTATATTGTGATATCTATTTGACCCTAATAAAGTTATTGCATACAATGCATGTTTTCAGAGTATGTTAATATTGAAATGTCACTGCAAAATAACAAAGATAGCTATTAAAGAAAAATAACTATTCCTGTGCCTGACCTTACTGGTCATATTCTTACTGTTTTCCAACACTTTTATGAAGACTGTTTTAATGTACAGTGGAATACAAGACTTCTACAGACACCTGTTATTAAAGGTCAGTATTACAAGTTCTAAGAATATTAAAAGTGTGCAGTTTAATACCTGCCTGCCTCTTTACCTCTGTCCCCCTGTCAGTAGGAGTAGCCCAATACTGTGCTAACCATCCCAGTTCTGTGGTTTGCTGGAAAGGCATGTTTTCATGAACGACTTCCCCTTTGCTTTACCCAGTTGGCCAGATCTTCACAAGTACATCAAGCTCCTTGCTGCCATGCAGAACAGTTGAGCTGGCTGTTACCCTTTGGGGACTGTAGTCTTCACTCTGAGTTGGAAGGAAGGAAAAAAATCTCTTCATCTATAGTTTCTCAGATTAATATAGTATAGCAGCAGCAAAAGTGAAAACAGAAACTTGTCTGTGTTATGTAAGAAAATGTATCTGAATGTTTCCTCCGTGTTCCTCTGGATTCAAGTCTTACCACATCCTCTTGCAGTTGTTGAGAAATTGGAAGTTTATTTGAACTGGGGATAGTGACTGTATAGCAAAGCCTTGAACAGCAGATGAAAAAGGCTGTGTTTGATGTTACCTAGGTTTCAGACAAATAGCTAAGTAAACTCGAGCATCCTCTGTGAAACTGCTGCTGGCAGCCCGATTGCTTTCCCACTTCATCATTAGTGTGTATCTCTGCCAGTTAGTTAAATAACTAGGTCAGCCTGGGAAAAAAAAAACATATTCCTTGATCTTCTGTGCTGTCCCTCCTGTTTTCCAATGTGTTTCTCTTTATAGCTCATTTCTCAGCTACCCAGGATGGGAGCATGTCTGCATTATCAAGTGTAAAGCTGTGGAGGGGAGAGAGGTACCTCTGTGAGCACCGCTGGGAAGGTAGGAGCACAGGACTTTGTCTCCAGGTGCCTCAGAGGCCAAGGAAGAGGCACACAACCTGCTGGTTTGGGGTTTCCCTATTGTTCTGGACTGGAGGGGGGATGCACTTTTCAGAGCTGCAGCATCATGTCTGTGGGAAGGTGCTGGAGAGGGCAGGGAGGGTGACTCTGGGTGCCAGTGGCTCCGTAGCCTGCTTCACTCCCTGCCCAGGACATCAACGATGAGTTTAGATGCAAACCCAGCCCACAGGGCTCTGCCCTGACTTGATGGGGTTAGGGTTTCCTGTGTATGATATTTTTCCTGATGACTGATCAAATCTCCTTCACTGTGGCCATCGAGCTGCCCGTAACAGAGCCTCGATGATGGCCAGGACTTGGAGAAAGTTTGCATGAATTCGTATTGCAATTGCCTCATCTGATTAGGTGGATTATTTCCACTCTTTATGTGCTCTCAAATTGAATGAGCAATTCAGGCTGTAGCCCTGAATCATTGTTGCCTGAAACTCTGATGTACTGATGGAAGAGGCAGTGGCATCAACACACACTGCACCTCCCTGTAGTCTGCTCCTGACAACATCCCCAGTTTCACAGTTAATATGACAGACAGATAAAGAACTACTGAGTAAAAGCTGACACATACTGTTTCATCCTTTTCTGAAAACATTCTTCTCATAGTATGCCATACCATGTCACAAACATTTAGTCCTCCGTCTACTAGTTTTAAGATAGATTTGAGTAAAAAAATCTTTGTTTATGTGAATGGATGGGCTACTTAGGTTGTGCTCTCCCTGACTTAACTATTCTTTTTTAGGATTTCTTTTTATTCCTTCCGTTTGCTAAACCCAAGAGCCTTTCTTCTTGGAATCTTCTAACATCTGCAATAATCTGTATTTTGCTATTAATATCTGGTGCTGATTAACCCGTCATTTGTCAATGCCATATATCCTTAGTATGAAGATTTTAGCACTTCTATATGAAATTTTGATAGTTCAGTGGAGAGGTGTCCCATTCATTTCATTTAGGTACCAGTTTCTGTTCTTACATTTTTATCACTGTGTCCTTCTTTAATAAGATTTTAGATTTTCAAGAGTGTAGCTGCCTTTCTGTAGTCTAAATGTCCTATAATAAAACGTTTCTCAGTGGAAAAATTATTTGGTAATACAATTTTCAGGCATCCCTCTGAAAATGAATACCACACCAAAAATGTTGGGCTCATCCCTTAGATGGTCAGAGAAACTGAGGGAGCTATGTGCTGAGGGGACCCCCACAGCCACTCTGCTCCCTGACAGCCCCCATATGAGGCACGAGGGTATTTTGGCCAAAGTGCTGTACCACATCTGAAAAGTGCCTGGACTTGAGGTGACAAAACATGTTTCCCTGCAGGCAGACCAGCTCTAATAGCTTTTCCTAAATGGCATTTTACCTGCTCTGTCTCAGCAGTGGGATTCATAAATATTTCAGTCATTCATGACCCCAGAGCTGAATTTCCAGGCTGAGCTGAGTTACCTCCTGTGTGTGTGTTACCGGGGAGATGAGCTGATCCATCCATGGCTCCCAGCCGGGTTCTCCCTCCTCACCCCTCACAGTCCCACCAAGCACCCCATGTGGCAGCACTTGCGTTACCCAGGGGAGCACTGCTCACACCTCCAGCATCAGGCACCACTCAGCCAATGGCTCCCAGCAGAGAAATACTGGTGCAGATTTTACCCTTGAGTGAAATCAAATTGACTATGAAGAGATATTTAAAAAAAACCAGCGATGGCCAAGAGGCAAATGTTCCTGGGACGCACCAAACAACATCCCAGCACAGGTGGAAGCAGCAGCAACATATACCCCACAGTGATGGAAAGAGAAATGGGTGGGAAACACTCTGATTTCATTTATCCTCCCCATTCCCTATCCCCCGGAATAAATGCAGGAGATCAGGTTTCAGGGTGCTTAGCAGTATAAACCAGCTATGGGTGAGCAGGACCCAGTTCTGTGACCATGGGGGTACGTGGTTAATAGCTAATTAATACTTGCACAAAGCAGCCTGGGTGTTGCAGCAGCACAGTTCTCAGTTCCTCAGGATCCTTAAACCTCCAATTAATCTGCGACACTGTTTTGTGTCTCCACTTTGCATGTCACTGTCCAGAAGAGGAGGAGGAGCCCAGTGTGGCTGATCCTGCTTGTCCATGGGGGCACCACAGCTCGTGGCTGGTGTTGAGAGACCAACTGCAGTGAGCACATCAGACCTGCTGCTTCTGCTAGCTTTTACCACATTAAGTAATCCATTTCAAAGGAATGGAGCAAGAGGAAAATAGTATTAGGCTGTGGCAGCCAGTACTGCTTTGGGCTAAAGTGGAGTGGGGGGCTTCTTGGCTCTTTGAAAAAAATTACACATATCATGTAAGATCAAAATGACCATATTCTGGTCATAAAGAATCATAGAATGGTTTGGGTTGAAAGGGACCTTAAAGATCATCTAGTTCCAGCCTCCCTGGGCAGGGACACCTTTCACTAGGTTGGTCAAAGCCCCATCCAACCTGGCCTTGAACACTTCCAGGGATGGGACAGCCACAACTTCTCTGGGTGAAGAGATCAAGCTATTGCCTCAAGCTATTGTCTGCACATCAGCAGCACTTCTCCTGCAGTCCTGAAGGGTTCACTGAGGAAATGAAGTCTGAGTAGCCAGTGGTGTGAATGCATCTCCTGTTACAGGTATTCCCTTGTGCCTGTGTCCCCGGGCTCTGCCTGCCTGCTGTGGGCATGCCCACACCCACACCTGCCCATCTCTAAGGGAGCCAGGGCTCCGTCACATGCACGTTTCACAACACAAGTCTTCTTGAAGTGCAGAAAGCACTTAAAAAGGTATGGGAAAACTCTGGGAAAATAAAAGCGAAGCAGAGGCTGCGGCTTTTTGCAGTGGCAATTATTTTAAGTGAACTCCCTGTAAAGATTTTGCAGTTTGAAGTGGCAGGTTGCGTATTTTGTGCAGACAAGATTGTTAATGTGTGAAACATGCTAAAAATTGACCGACAGAAGCACCTGGATATTTCAAACATAAATAGTGTGTATCAAAATAGCTGCAGAGCAGATGGCCTGGCTCCCTGCACACCTTGCTGACCAGAATACTCGAGCAACACACACAGCCAAAATCTCACTGTCTTCAAAGCTGATCATCTGCAAAGGCAAGGGTTATCCTCATGCTACCCTTTATCTGTCAGTCAAAACCACTCCTGCAAACACTAATTAGTGTATCCTAGAGGAATAATGAACCCCAGGCTTGTTTGAACTTGTTACTACCCCAGCAAAGCAAATCACCTGTTCTAGAGTTTAGACACTCAAAAGTCGGTGAGATTAAAACAACTGTGAGCTGAAATCTGATCTCCAGTGAAAAGAGCCCCAAACACAGAGGGCTGGGTTTGCCAGCCCTCTCACAGCACTGCTTGTCGCTGATAAACATGAAACCGAATCTGTTTCTCACTCTCATTTTTCACCTTGGATGCTAAGACCAAACATTCCCATTCCATGGATTAACCAGGATGTAAGGATTTCATGCCTCCTTGTATGATTCAACAGATGTGAAAGGGTATTATCACTTCAACATGATATCAAGACTCCTTTTTTTTTTTTTTAAGATGATGGCAGATTACTAAGCCTGAATTCTTGTTTAATTTTAGTGTGTTAATTGATGGGATAATGAGCATTGATTATATGTGTTTTGGCTGCGTCATTGCAATTACAGGCTGTGTTTTATTCATGAGCCAGTCCTAAAGAATTCACTAGAGATCTAAGACAGCTTAAACCTCTCAGAAAAAGGCTCTGAATTGTTTGAGTAATGACAGTCTGAGATGGAAAATTAAAGGTTCTCTTTTCCCATGCTTTTTAAGATAATTAAAATCCAGGAACAGTAAGGTGGTGAACATCCTTATTCATTAGCCTTCAGTAATTTAGCTTCTACTAAATGAGGAAAACATTTTAATTCTCTAGGCCATCTGTTGCAGTCTCCTTTGTGTGTCCTGTTACATAAAGTCTTATCCTGGATAGTTTTAACATCAGTATAGTATCCTTTCACCAGGAATGAAGAGCTGGATGAGGTAGTTGAAGTCACTACCTATTAAAAGACCACCCTGGGATTAAAACGGCTGCTCCGTCTTCTGGTTTGAAGTTATCCTGTCTAGACACCTCTGGGCAAAGGACCTGCAGAAAGGAGACCGTGCACAGAGACAGGCAGCGTGACAAGCTGTGTGTTTTCTAATAGCGATATCCATGCCAATAAATAACAAAGTTCATCGGAGCCCTTCCAGTTCCTCTGATGTGCGACTGCTCTGCCATATGGCTCTGTGCTGCTTTTGGAAGCAGGCACTATCTGTTCGGGTAGGAGCCGAAGCAGAGGCTCCGTGCTGGATGCTGCTTTGGAAGCAGTTTGGAAGCAGAATGGATCTCCTCTTTGTGCTGTGATGGGGCAATAGAATATATTAGAGCAGGAGTGTGCTCACCTAGGATGAACGCTGGGTCAGGAATTGGGAAACACTTGTTTTCTGACTGGCGATAGGAACAATTCCCTTTATAGCCTGGGGCAAGTTTCATTAGCCCACACCAGTAAAGTTTCTCGTTAAAATTGTAATGTGTATGGCTGAATGGATGCAGTGTCTTAGTTATTCTTGATGCAAAGTTACATCCCTAGAGGTCTAAGAGGATCCAGGCTCCATTAATTTTTTGTTTCTGTCAAATTCTCATGTAAAGTACAAGCCACGCTATTTGCCAGCCCAGCAGGGACTGCTGTAGACTGGTGTACTCAGCCAGTTCCCTGATCACCAGGCAGGCAGCGATTACATCATTGACAGGCCTGGCTGCAAGCAGCCTGCCTCCACGGGGCAGAGCTTGAATCCACCTGTTTGCTATTACTCGAGTTGCTTGGAGATCATAAACACCCCGGCCTGGAGATGTGTGGCTGCAGAGCGAGCATTCCCAGCACGAAGCAATACTCGCTCAATCAGTCAGCTCCTGCTTCCACCAAAAAAAGCCCTTTGCCTGCCTCAGGCATGCCCAAGCGGTAAGTCATTGCTTTGTTCTGGCATCTTGGTGATCTGTCATTTGTCTTGAAACTCATTGTCTGGATCTATCACAAACCAAGCCTTTCCACTCTGTTGGCTGCTCTGTCATTAGTCTTAGCACTTTAGCAAAAGGTAAGCAGGCTTTAGATTTTAACAGAAAGCAGGACTGTGCTTCTCACAGATGTGAGTCCTGCTGGGAATAAAAGCTCTGTATCTGCTCCAGACTTTCTGCTCTGCACTTTCCTGGGGGTGGGCTTAAAACTGGAAAACTTCCTGGACCTCTTTCATGTTCTGCAGAAATTACATGAAGTATGTTGCAAGACCCCTCTCTTAAAATTAGTTGATAAGCAGCTTTAGTAACAACTCCAGGTGAGACTTGCTTACGTGAGGGATTAGAAGCTGTGTGATGTTCTGGGCTGCTTGTAGAGGCCACTTTCCTTTCCACTGGTGAAGGAAAGCCAGTCTCCCCTGGGAAGCCCTGAGTTCCTGGGGGATTAAATGAAACAGAAATGAGCAAGCTCACTCATGGAGAAATTATATACCCTCACACAATTCACCAGCTGATAACCGTGCCTCTCTTCTCTCTCACTAGCAGCATACCCATAGCCAAGCAGCTGGCATCAATAAAAGGTAAGGGGACCCGTTTATTGCCCCTTGGTGGTTTGGGTCTCCCACAGCCCATATGCAGAAAATTCTGGTAAAGTCACAGAGCTGCAGAGGCCATGTGGACCCTCAGCTGGTGCAAGACGAGAGGGGCTCCTGTCCCTGTGCAATGTGCTCCTGTTTTGATTGTGTCTCTCTTGCCTTTTCATGAATAATCACAACCCAGATTGTCCATGGTATCTGGTGCTAACTGAGAAATGTGAGTGTGCAGTGTTTAGGATGTGGCTCAGGAGCAGGGGCAATGAATCCAGCCAAAATCTCAAGTACACCATAATGCTGAAGTGCAGCGCTGATGCTCAGACACAGACACTTCTGTGCAGCCAGGCTTCCCAGATGGGTCATGTTTTCCGTGATACAGGATCCTGGGAGTCCAAATACCCCCAGGAGACAGCCAGCATGGCCTGTCCCCACGGCACGGCAGGTCCTTGCTGGAGATGCCCAGGGTTGGGGTAGACTGGATGGGTCTCACGCATTGCCCTGTGTCACTGCCCTAGCTCCAAAGGAAAGCTTCCTTCAGGGTGTGGTTCTGTAGGACACCAGGCATGTTGCTGGCCCACTCCAAATAAAATTTGGGCCAGGTCCTCTGTGGGTATAAACAGTTTCAGTCTCATTAACTTTAGTGAAACTACACAGATTTCCACCTACCCAGGATGGTTCTAAGAGATTCCTTTCAATTATATCTCAAATGCCACTTTTTCGGGTAGACTGATAACTTTTCCTCCCTCCAGCTCTAGGACAAGGCTCAGACCTTGAAAAAGCTTTTGCTACAGTGGCTTTGGTGTATAACAACAATGCTGACCCCGAGGGCAAGCTCAGCAGAGCTGAAACCAAGAGCTTGCTGCAAACCCAGTTTTGGCGTTTCATACAGGTGAGAGGGTTTGGGTGAGTGGGTGGCATTGGGATGGCACTGGCCAGGTGCAGGAATGGCACCTTGGGATCTGTCCTGCAGCTGGGCAAACATCAGTCCCTGGGATAATCCCAAGTGAGAATTTAGGGATTTAGAACAAACATTCTATGAATTAGTTCCTTTATGTTGAGCCTGTGTCTAGCACAAGGCTGAAGGAGGGGGACAGCAATAAACCAGGGTGGATGCCTGCTTGCATTTGTTGACACAAAATAGGGCAATTGCAAAAAAAACACCAAAAAACCAAACAACAACAACGAAACAAAACCAACCCAAAACAAAATGGTTTTATCAAGTCGTAGGAAAAGCTACGTAGGACAAATAAAAAGAGCTCAACTAAGTAAATGGCAAAGGTGTTTAAGACTAAAGATATTCTTGACAATACCATTCCTTCCAAAAGTAACAAAATCACGTGACTGGTTGAGAAGGGGGAATTGGCACCAAATACGAAACTAGGCTTCATACAGGAAAAAGAATTAAAAATATCACTAACCAGTCATACTTGGGATCATATTTTGGAGATTATTAAGCTTAAAACCTGGAATTCTAGCAAGGTTTTTTCCATAAGGAAATATGAATAACAAACAGGATACATAATTTTAATAATCCCTTCCATTTCAACAGTAATGCCCAACAGAACAGAGAATAGCAGCTACTGAAATTATGCCTGTAAAATCAACAGTTTATGAGACCTTCACAGTATATCTTTGTATATATTTAAATATTAAATTTAGGAGGGTTGTTTGATTGGTGGTTTCTTCCTCCCCGTTTTATCAAGACCCAGGACTCCTTTTTTCCAGCAGTTACCAGCTACATCATCATCACCATTGTCAGAGTTTCAGTCATCATTAGGTGTCTTTTAAATGATATATTCTGGATTCTGGTGGAAACTTTGAGGACTCTCCTCTGTGATTGCAATAACAGTTCTATTTGAGTTTTCTTGAGAAAAACTACTGTGAATGTGGATATAAAAACATGAATAGGAAGACAAACACATTAATATTTACATGGGTAGGGGTTGAGGGTTTTTGGGGGTTTTTTTTTGTTTGGTTTTTTTTGGTTGGTTGGTTGGTTTTTTGATGAAATAAAAAAGGAACTTTATGCTTTTCTTCCCCCTCCTCCCCCCCCCCCCCCCATTTAAAATCCTCCATAGGGCCAAGAAAACAAACCCAAATACCAGGAGATAATTTCTGACTTGGATGAGGAACCAGAGAACAAAACTGATTTTGAAGACTTCATGATGACATTAGTCATGCTCACTCTAATGTCTGACCTCCTGCAGGAGATCAAAAGTGTGAAAAACACAAAATGATCTGTGCCTTAAAAGAAGAGATAGCCTGGCACTTTATAAGGAAAGCATGAGTGAATTAACTCACAGATACCACTGTATGCCTGGATACCCTGTGCTGGTCCCTTTTAAATGGAATAAAGTCTTGTCCAAACCTGGCTGAAGTTACTCCTCTGTAGAAACAGTCCATGGAGTGAAAAGCTGGTGCTCGGGGCTCTGTGTCTGCCACATTGGTGCTTTGGGTGAGTGTGCTGACTGGCTCCCAGTTAAGAGCTGGGTGCAGCCCCCAGCCCAGGAAAGGGGCAGCCTATGCTCTCCCCAACCTTCCCGTGCTCTCCCACACTATTGTGGGGACAGGATGGGGAGGCAGCTGCAAAAACGTGCAGCCCCATCTCCCTTAGGGCAGAGCTGCCCAGCTCCCCCAGGCTCTCCCAGTTACCCCAAGGTGCTTCAGCCCTGAGCGGGGAGTTTCCAGGGGTTGGTTTCAGAATTGGCTGTGGTCACAATGCCTGTTGCAGCCTTAGGTAAACATTGATTTTTCCCTGCGGGGTTTTCACCCCACCGTTAGTCCTCCTGAAAGAAGCACTTATTTCGTTTTTTTTTCCTCCTCCAGCTGACCTCTTCATTGAGATATCACAACAGAAGGATTTCAAGTCCAGCATTTGCAATACATCTTTGGCAGCACTGTGCCTGTGTGACCAAAGGGATGGCTCAAACATGCCAGGCAGCTGAGTCTGCTGTTTTGTGAAACTGTGAAAAGCTGAAACCAGATAAGGAGTGGTCCAGAGCAGGGATGGTGGGGGAAAAGTGTGTCCAGTAAATTGTTTGTACTGGAGCTGAGTGATCCTGGCTACCCAGCCATGGGCTTGATTGGGGCCAGAGCCTCAGTATTAAATGCTCATCATGCTAACCTTTGGCTTGATTCCCACCTACAAGATCCTGTCTCAGAGCCAACATTTAGCCCACTGTGACATCCCTTTGGGGCATAAGAGACAGTCTCATGCCCCAGGAACAGAATAGCCTCTCTAAGGATTTAACAAGCATCTCCCGTGATGAGTGAGCCAGCAAAATATTGCAACCCTTTTAATTTTTTCTTTTGCCTTGGCTGGAAAGGAGAAGACCAGAATGATTTAGCTTTGGTGCATGAATTTTTAACAGGAAGGGATCAAACCCTTTGGTGTTAAAAGAGGGAGATTAATGCCAGCTGAGTAACAAGATTTAACTCCTTGACATAAAAAGCTCTTGGTGTTTCCAGAAGCTAAGAGGATATTTTGTAATGGATTTTGATGCTAAGGAAAGACACACGTTGCAGTAGGAGTTGTTTGGAGAGGGAAGGTCTGTGCAGCTTGGGATGGAGCTGAAAGAAGAAATACAGATGGATGTAGTGGGGTTTGAAGCTCAGCAGGTAAGGTCAAAATGGGCACTTAACCTGGTAGTCTCATCCGTGCTGGTATCAGTTTCACATTGGCATGTGTCCCTGGTGTTGCTCAGTGTCTTCCCCCATCCCCTTGCTTTTTGGCCAGGTAGAAGATCAGTGAAAGCTTGAAATATCAGCTGATGCTCCTTTTCTGGGATAGAAAGATGGATCGAACTTGAGTTTCTAGGCAACTTTCCTATTATTAAATCAAAGAAAATGCAGCACAGCCCTGAAAAGCTTGTTTGGGAGCTACTGGTGACTCTGAAAGCATAAATTTCCTATTATCCCTCTGTTACAAAAAAAAAAAATACTGAAAGGAACAATATTGTGAAGCCAATTAAGAAAGAGTTCTTTGAAATTGCTAGGGCCCCTAACACAGTTTCTGTTATTGCTGAAATGTTTCCAAGTCTTGCACAACTTGAATTAATGACTTAAGAGCCTTTTATCAGATCAATTCACTCTGTCATCTCACTGTATGCAACCCTTTTTGTTTCAATACAGCCTGTTGGGAGCAACATCCTCAGTCCTTGCCTTGGATCAAAAGCCACTTGTGCTAAAGCACAGTGAAAATTCAAAGTGAGAAGCAATTCCTGGACAACTCAATAGTAAAGATATTCAAATGTTAGGGAAGAAATCAGAAGCACAGGACAACCAAGTGCCTTTCTGAGCACACATAGCAGAGCTAAAACTGGATACCAGCCTACACCGGGCTCCTCATGCAGAAACCAAGAGGCACTGTGATGGTTTCTGCAAGAGTTAGTTTCTGAACAAGGTGAATGGGATGTGCAAGGCTTGATCTGCATCAGTCCTTGAAAGTCCCACCTGATGCTCAAAAGCAGAAAGATGCACGTGGAAAAGCCCCAGCATCTTACAGTTAAGAGTAGGCAGAAGTTTGCAGCTCTTTCATTAACTCAGACTCTTTGTGACTGCCCTGAGCACTTTCAGTGATCAGCTTTGAAGCTGATCTGCTGTAGACAGCAGGTCTGGCTGCATCCTCAGGGACCTGGCTGAAAACTTGTTTAAAAGGCTACTGTTGTGCTTTATTTTGTTCCTAGCTTACTCCTATTGGAAGCAATGGGAGTTCATCATTGATTTCTCATAGCAGAGCCCACACAAGTGCTTAAGAAATTGAGCAGCAGCTGAATTGATGAAATCTGCAGGCTGCTCTGCCTCAGCAAGTGGGAACATCATATCAATGTCTGATACCCACAGAAGTGAAGGTGATATGGAGAGCAGCTTGTCAAGACTAGACCTCTGCGGGCCTGGGGTTGGGTTGGGGTTTGTGCTGTGACAGCATTCAGGTGTGAGCAGCCACCCTGGAAGGTTCTGCAGACTTAGAATCTCAGCTTGAAGTTCTGTTGTGGAAAGACTGAATCACCTCTGAAGTTACGTGAGCTTTCAGACAACTTCCAGAGGAGAAATGGGAGTCAGAGAGAGTTTCAGCCTCAGATCTTCAGATTCCATTTCCCCATACCAGCTCAGGAAGGCATGTTCATTCTCATACTTCAATTAGAACACCTACAACTTCTCCCTCTGACTTCTTACTTTGTATCTGGCCTTAACTCTGTGGCCTCCTGGACTTGGAGAGTTTTGAAAACCTGGCTTTGGTGTGATCTCTAAGGAGCTCTCACAGATCCCAGTCCACTGACTTTGAGGAAGTGAGTCAGGATGGGGTTTTGCATGCTGAACTTTCTGCCAGGAGCCCAGGGTCACACACTGTACCTACAGTTTTTCATAAAACTTTCAGAACAGAAAAATACACTCTTCAGCTGTCTTACCATTACTGAACCTTCAGTAAGATCTCATGTCTGGGGCACCACAGTCTAGGTGCTGAGGGAACCCTGCAGTCTGAGAGACATTTTGCCTGTGTCTTCCTCCCTCAAAGTAAGTGTTGTGTTCATTTTTCTTGTTAAATAAACTTGCCATGGTTGCATACACTTTGCACACCCCATCTCAGTGCAGCCATGTCTGCTGGCCCATGAAAGCTTTTTGGCAGCAACATTCCCTCCAGCGGTTGTTGCAGCAGGTCTCTTTGCAGAGAGAGGTAGAGGTTTCCATCATAGCCTGCCAAGGAAGCGGTTAAATTGCAGCTACGTGGTAGGAAAACCATCTTCAGGGGTGATGGAAAGACCCAGAAGTTACATGGTGCATCCCCTTAGGATCACAAACAGAGCAGATGAAAAGCTTTGTCCCAGAATTATGTTCTCTCCAAAGTGTGATGGTTTGTGAGCCTCAAAGGAGCACTCTGAAATGCCTGCTTTAAAAAATAAAATCTCTTTGTTTCAAGCTCAGTCAGGGAAGATAGATATAGAAGAGATGGTGGTTTATGGCTTTCTGAACTGATAGCTTTTAATCCTGCATTGACTTTTACTGCTGTCAGAGGTTTACAAGGTTTCTAGTGAAGCTGTCTCCTCTCCTCACTTCGCTCACCTGCTGTTCGCTTACCGCCCTGTAAGTGTTTATAACCCTGTATCTGGGTCCTCATCCAGCAAAGGTAAACAGCAAATGATGTTCAGCAGCCAGATAAATCAGGCTGTCTTTCTAATCCCCAACCGAGCAAAACAGCCATTAAATTTAGATAGATTTGGAGCCACGGGACTGATCTTTTATTCATTGTTATTGTAGGAGTTTATGCTATGCATAGGCATCACAAGAGTCAATCCCAGCACCCAGCACATACAGAGGAGCTGAAACCATGATGCCCCAAAATAAACATAAGGAAACTCATGGGATCGCCCTAAGCACAGCACCAGGTGTCCATAACAGAGGCTTGTTGTGCATGTCTGGTGCACTGCCTTGATGATCATTCCTTCCATTCAAAGGTCCCAAAATGACTAGCTTGGAGAGGATCTTCCTCGGAGGATCACAGATGGTGCTTGGTTCCTCTGGGCCAAAATGCAAATTGGGGTTTATAGCGAATGAGTGTGTAATGGCTTGCCAAAGAGCCACTGAATCTCAAACAGGACCTGGAGCACCAAGGTCCTCTGGGCAGGGAGAGACCCCAATGCCCAAGATGTCCCTCAGGTGATGGCTCCTCACTTGATGGCAGCACGAGCTGCAGCCCCTTGCAAAGATAGGTGACACCTTCACGTTTCTGACATCTGCAGTGCGACCCCTGGAACTAAAGGACCAATTTCCGTTTGTGATTTCCTGTTCATTTTATTCCCCTTGCCATGATCCTGCTTTCTTGGTTGCTGGCTACTGGATCTTGATGTGTAGAGAAACACAAACCTTGGCACATGTTCCTGGGAAGCTGCTGATGAAATCAATGAGAGGGCAGGACCTCTTGGGTGGAGGGAAGCAGCTCCGCAAGTGGGCATGTTTCTAACCCTCCAGTAAAACCAGCAGCCCAAATGGATGCAGCAGCTCATCAGTGGGAAAAAATCAAGATCCTGAGATGATCAATAAATGACATACAGGATACCAGGAGCTCTTCCACACTGGCAATCTCCTGCACACAGCAGCTAATTGGCCTCTGGCCACCCCAGCACTACCAGAGCAAAGGAGAACAAACATCACTGTAAATGATCTTTGGTGACTCTTGCCTTGCTGCATATGATTACCGGGACCCTTGTTAAGCGTTAGTGTTCCAAACTGAAAAATAAGCCTCCTGGAAAGGCAGCTAAGGTTAGACAATTCTGACGGGATAGATTGATGTATGCCAGGTCTCTGCTTGAGTTTGGAAAATGAAGCTGGCTCATACTAGGAATGGCCCAAGTATTGTTACAGTGAGGGCAAGCAGAAAGATCTACAACCCTGCCCTGAGACTCTTCCTCCTCCTCCTCTAGCAGTGGCCCAGAGAGGCTTCCCACTATTTCTTTGTTTAATTTTCCCAGGAGTATGGAACTAGTTTACTTTGACACTTGGGGCTGTTGGAGGAAGCCTACTTACAGATGTTATCTATTTCCCACATTTGCTGGTGGATTTCTATTGTTCCAGCTGTTCTGCCTCCATCCCCACATGATGCTCTTTTGGGAAGCAGCACTAGCAGAGACATCCAGGTTAAGCATTATATGACAGTTTGCTTCCCTGAAGCTGGCAGGGGCAAAATCCACGTGGGGGACAGAATGTCCACAGGTCCCTTTTTCCTTGGACACTGTAGCTGCTGTCATGGCTTCCCTGGGTTTATATGCCACTGTGTGGATTTTATGCAGTTTTGCTTAGTTAATTAATGAAAACAAATTGCAAAAATTACCTTCTTATTAAACTGATCTCACTGCAAAAATAAGGCTGATTACTTCCCTGACAAATTTTAATTAGGCAGCTACAACAAACTGTAATAAAGAGCACAAATTAAAAACAGATCATACCAGACATGGCTTTGTCAAATGCTGTGTTAATACCAGGCAACATACACAATGAATAAATTATATGGGAAAGGCTCCCTTTTTCTCCTCTGGTAAAAATCTATCGCATTTCTGAGAAAGAAGAGTTCATACAAAAAGATCACATTAATAACCAACACATCATTGAGTGTTTATCAGTAGTTTCTTTCCAACAGCAGCTCTTAACTCACACATTTTGCAAGACTCAGCCATTACAGCTCTCTTTATCTCTCCTCTAAATTTATGCTTGTAGTACACATGACCCAAGGTTACTGCAAAGCTCTGAGGACAAGAAAAGCTTTATTACCTGCACATACACTCCTCAATTTGTCTTTCCTCTTTTAGCTTTTTACGGCCTGGATTTGAATCAGCTGAAAACAGAACACAATTTGATAATGATTTGCATAAGAATTGTAAGCACAAGGCCCACACAAATTAAGCATTAATTAATGAGCACCTAAAGCCTTCTGCTGAATGCATCCTGAGGCCAAGCAATGCTGGCAGTGCTCAAGTATACATGGGGGAAAGGGTGGGTAAGCATATCAAATTAAAGAGAAAGCCCTTGAGACTGCAGTAGAATTGCAGACTTCTTACCCCATTTAGAGGATGATGAGGGCTGGGTTAAAGGGAAACTTCTTCCATGTGGATCTAAATTAATCCAGAAGATCCCAGGCTGTGTTGTGTCCAGGATGCTGAACTCTGGTTGAGGAGTGATGGTGCTCTAAGCCATGGCCTGGCTGCCCCCTGAGGAGGGAGAGGTTCACCCAGCCCCACAGCCTGGGCACTGTGTGGGTGCAAAGTGGGTCTTGGGGTGCTGGGATGGGATGTTTGGGGTCTGGGGTGGGGTTGTCATGCTGATGCCCAGGACAGACAGGCAGCACCTCAGAGATATGGTGGAGAAGGCAGGTTTTTGGTGATTAATGAGGCCTTTGGGGGTGATTCATCTCCTCTGTGGAAGTAAAGAGACCACTGATATAACACGATAGTGGGCTTTGAACTTGAGAGAAGGTCAAGGCTGAGTCTGGAGACTTTTGAAACCTGAAGTGATCATCTTGCTTATGATGTTGAGTGCATATATCTAACATGGTGGAAAAGGACTCCTAAGGGAATTGGCTTTTAGCTTTTTTGGGTGATAGCCTTGCTCTGGGCATACCTGCTGCCCCCCTGACCTGTTAAACCCAGAACCTTCACAAGAGAATGTTTTGGCTCTGGTTCTCTCCTTTTTTCTAGCCCAGAAAAAATGTTTTGCAGCTCTATCTTAGGCATTTAGCTGTGAACTCTCAGCTGCTGGGTGTTTCAAATCAGCTCAGAAACTCTGGTAACAGGAAAACACTCTTTTTCTGCAGAGCTCTTGGGAGAGAGGTCATGGTGCTGGACTTTCCAGGCTGAGCACATGGAGAGCTGTTTCGTGCTGTGTTGCAGGTATGTGAAATGTCTCCTCACACTAGAGATTTGTTGATGTACCAGAAAACAAATGTTGGTATTAATCTGAGTTGGGGGGTTGTTGGTGTCCTTGACCTAATTCAGTTGTGTAGCTGTCTTGAGCACAAAGCTTGCATCCAGTAGCCTAAGAAAGGTCCACTCAGGACTTGCTGCTTCTTTTTGTAAACACCAAATGCTTAGGAAAGGCTGGACTATCCCCTTGAGTCGGAAGCCCTTTGATCTGTCTGTGTGCTCTGCTGCAAACCTGGGAGCATTTTACTGTTGACAATTATCTCATAAGGAGATTCCTGGCTAGATGTATGTATCCTAACGAGTACTAGGAGATAACAGGGGCCAATAGGTAGTTTGAGATCAATTGAAGTGCTCTGTCAGTTTGTTAAAGTAACGGAGGAGAGCCTAAATTTCAGCTAATAAGCAAACGAATTTAAGCACATTTTTAAACGCCATGGTAGCAATTGCTGCAACATCTCAGGTCTTTATAACGACTCAAAGACCCACACGGCCCTTGTGGGCTCTGGGAATTGTGGTGTGGCTCTCAGCAGAGAGTGACTGTCCCGGCTGCCTGCCTGACCGCCGGCGTGGCTGGGGGGAGGTGGGCTTGTGTTGCATGGCTGAGTGTGCTGCCCCAGGGGAGAGCAGGAGGGTTTGGCTTCTGGGACGGTAGAGGAGCCCAGGCACTTGGTTTGGCGCTTGGTTTGCTCTAGAGGAATGCAGTTAACTTGCTGCTAAGGTGCTTGTGCTGTCGTTGCCCCATGGAGCCCTGCATGCTGCTGTGCTGCGTATTGCTGGGTGTCTCCCTCCACATCTGCCCTGGGAGGATGGCTGGAGCCTGATATCCAGGGAAAGATGGTAGCAAAGGGAGTGGCTGTTACCTTCTATAGACCTGTGTGTGTGCACATATATTAAAAATAATATACATACTGTCAGACATGTGGTGTGACTCTTGGGGATGGTCCTGTGCAGAGCCAGGGGTTGGATTCAATGATCCTTGGGGGTCCCTTCCAGCTCAACGTATTCTGTGATATTTTGGCTTCTCTTTACACAAACCACAATATACTATATAAGTCATATATACAATATATAGGTACTAATATATAAGCTATATATAAAATATCCCTTTGTGTGCATATGCATATGTAAAATCTCCTCCAGTTTTCACTATTCTGACTTATCTTGCCTAAAAACTTCATCTTGCTTTTAAATGATTTTTTTAGGACACTTATGACAACAGTGAGCAGTACAGATCCCTGGGCACATTCCTTATCTGTTGAATAACTAGGACTTATTCCTAGCCTTGTGGGTTTGGGTTTTTTTTATCCCTCTATTTATTAGTGCATTAAAGGATCCTCCTTTTCATCCTGTGACATCCTAGCAGCTTTAAGTGCCTTGAAGAGGGGTTTTGTTAAAAGCCCTTTGGCATTAAAATGCTGCTAAATGGAGTAGGCAATCATTCTACTGGTCACTGCCCCTCTTTCCTGCTGGCGTGACAGTGCTTTCCTCTTCCAGGAGCCATCCTGGTCCCTTCCTGCTGCTGCTGTTTTTGACAAAGCTTTTCCCCAGCTTGCAGCTATTGAGGTCTCCCTACACCAGGGCTCCCGCTTAAACTCAGTCTCACATTTGTCATTTCTCATGTCTCTGGTGTTGATGTTGAGGAGAGAGGGGCTGTCACTCCACGCAGCTGTGACTAGTATCTGTGGTGGAAGATCTTTGAAAGATACTTTCCCCCCTCCCTCAGTATCCGTGATCTGAATACTAGTTAACTGGCAGAAAGACTGTACTGAGTATAAAGCCAGTCTTTGTCATAGCTTAATATTTCTTTCCTTTCTTGCTAGTTAGAATCTAAAGGGTGCCAGATACTTCATGAACATTGGGGACTTTCCTGGCACATACCACTTCTTTTCTCTTTCTTTTTAAAATCTGATTACTCAGAAACTCCTCCACTGTAATACAGCCCATTAGTTTATAGGGAGAGGGCAGAGGAAGGAGGGCTGTGATGATAGCTGTCTTGCTGCTTTGCCATTTTGTCTGTAACACACTGCTGTGTTGTAACTGTGTCTTGCTGAAGGTAATTACCATGGAAAAGTCATTGGCTCTTCCTCCAGAGACCCCCCCCCCCCACCTCACAGGTGCATGTGATGGGAGCCAAATGTCGAGTCTCACGTGGTATGAGCTCTGAGACACTGCTCCAAAATCAGGTATTTCAATTATTCATTAGGTAGTGGTTCCCTGGGGATGTGAGGAAGGCTGGGACTTGAAGGAGCCTGTCTGGAAAAAAACGTCCAAAGTTACAAAGGGTTTATATTCACAAGAACAGATGTCCTGGAGATGCCCTGTGGGAACCTGATTTCAGGGAGGGATACCAGCCCCGTTTCTGATAGTTGGTCTAGGGGAGCCTTCATAAAGATGGTTGTTATGGCCAGCAGGACCAGGGCAGGGATTGTACCCCTGTACTTGGCAGTGGTAAGGCCACACCTGGAATCCTGGCATCAGTTTTGGGCCCCTCACTACAAGAAAGACACTGAAGGCATGTCCAGAGAAGGGAATGGAGCTGGGGAAGGGTCTGGAGGTCAAGTCTGATGAGGAATGGCCAAGGGAGCTTAGGGGTGTTTAGCCTGGAGAAAAGGAGGCTCAGGGGGGACCTTCTCACTCTCTCCAACTCCGTGAGAGGAGGTTGTAGCCAGGTGAGGATCTAGCTCTGCTTCCAGCTAACAACTGACAGAACAAGAGGAAATGGCCTCAAGTTACACCAGGGAAGGTTTATTTTGAACCTTAAGAAAAGTTTCTTCACAGAAAAGATGGTTGGGCATTAGAACAGCTTGCCCAGGGCAGTGGTGGAGTCACCATCCTTGAAAGTGTTCAAAAAATGTGTGAATGTGGCACTTAGGGCTGTGGTTCAGTGGTGGATATGGCAGTGCTGAGTTAGCAGTTGGATTCAATGAGGGTAGAGGTCTCTTCCATCCTAAACTATTCTACGGCTCCCCCCACCCAGACTTGGTGCCAGGGACACCTGCAACACTGCAGAGTAGGGATGCTGTTGTTTGAAGTATCCAGAACAAAATCCTGTGGAATATTTAACAAGGGTTTTTTTGTTAGTTTGTTGGTTGTTTTTTGGTTTTTGTTTTTTTTTTTTTCAACAAGTTTTCTTTGCTTTACTGCAGGGCTCTTAATTTGATGAATTAATGTGAGATGTGCTAATGTACCAGCAAAGACAGCAGGCAAAGATCTGTGTGCCGATCCCAGACATGACAGATTTCAAATCTGCTGCTGAGCATGGTGTGTGCTGATGCCACTAAAAACTGCCCTGAATGTAACAGCAGTATCTGTGCAGCCTCAGAGGAAGGTGCCTGTAGCTTTTCATTTCTCCTCTCCCTCTGTGATAAAACTGTGAGCAATTGTCTTTAGGGAGTGGGAGTAGGCTAGTGGGAATCTGCTGTCAAGTGCACAGGACAGAGGTGCCCACACTTTGAATGGTGGTACCATTTCCTTCCAGAGGGTTTCTTTTAAAGCCGTGGAGAGTGAACCCCATCCTGGAGCCTGCTGCATGCCACGATGCTCCTGCACTGGCTGCACAGCTCTGTCATCCCTGCTACAAGGGCTCTGGTCCTGCAACAAGCAGCTTTGATTCCCTGGTGCTGGAACCTGAGGACAGAAGCTCCAGCATCTGCCGTTCAACCCCAGGGAAAGATCTAGCTTTGAAGGCACATCAGAAGCCCCAGGTTCTTGTTACTGTGCTTGGAAGAGGCCAGTGCCTGGAGGCGAGGTGCTGCCTTTTTTCTGATGAATCTGTGTAAGGAGCTCATTGGCTCAGGCTTTCCACACATACCCTATGTAGTTTTACAAAATGTAGTGATAGGACAAGGAGAAATGGCTTTAAACTGAAAGAGAGTAGGTTTAAATTAGATATTAGGAAGAAATTCTTCCCTGTGAGGGTGGTGATGCCCTGGAACAGGTTGCCCAGAAAAGCTGTGGCTGCTCCATGCCTGGAAGTGTTGAAGACAGATTGGATGGGGCTTGGAGCAACCTGGTCTAGTAGAAGGTGTCCCTGTCCATGGCAGGGGAGTTGGGACTAGATGATCTTTAAGATCTCTTCCAACCTAAACCATCCTAAGATTCTGTGATACAGAGGGCTGTTGTTGGGTCCTTACAATGTTTCTTAGAAGCAGGTCTCCTGTGGTCACTGTGCATAGTGATGTGTTGGTACTTTTCACAGCACACAATAATGATCACCGTTTGCATGTGGAGAAACACCTTTATAGCTTTGTTGTCTGCTTTAACTTGTCCACAGCAGGATCTCGAATGATGCATATTGAAATGGAGCCACCTCGAGATGCCTGTGTCTCAAGTGACCTTCAACTAGGGAGGACAAGATTGCTCTGTTGCTATTTTGTAAGATAAATGACCTGACTGTGAGTGACTGTCTGCTCACACAAGGAGCATTTTGTCATTTGGCATGAAACAGAATATCTAAACCATTAAGGTGTGTGGGCTCTGCAGTGCATAAATAAGTTACAAATTAGGGATTCTGAGTGGCTGCTCACCCCTTGCATGCAGTGCTCCAAGTGATTACTGTTCTCTTTGTCTAATCAACGATGCTCAGCTCAGAGCAGGTTTCTGATTTAAACACTTGAGTACAACATACCTCACTAAATTAAACAACCTTTACCCAGGCAAATAATTGCAAAAATCTGTGTCTCATGCACAACAGATTCTACCCCTGCCTTATATATGACTTTTTTTCCCTTGACTCTGTAACACATCTTCCTTTAAAGGGTAAATGATTCCTAACATAAATATGAATAACCTCAGCTTTGCAATATTATGTCTTCAAACCACTCATTAAGACATCTAGAAAATGCAGAAAGCAGCTTGTAACTTTAGACATGATGCCTTGGTTTATAAGGTCTTGGGCTCCCCAAGATAAATTTGGAGTTGGTTTGAGATAGTATTTGCAGTAAGGCATCTTCACTCTCAGGGTCCTCAAATACCTGGCACTCCTGGTGTGTCCTGCAGCTTCTACCTGTGTTACAGTGCTGGAGTAACTGTCCACATAACTCTGACTCACAAAGAGTGGCTTTGCAGGGTTTTTTTTTTCCTCTCCCAGAGGGAGACACATCTCAATTGGCTGTACAGCAGCTGCTGCAGTGCAGAAATGAGCACATTAAGGCACAGCTGATGCAGGTTGGCTCAATTTGCTGAGCTGGGAGCTGTGGCCACTCTATAGATGCCTGAGATGTACCACAGCATCCATGGGAATGGGAATGCAGCAGTCAGCTGATAGATTTTATAGGTGGAGGTTATCAGTTACCTGGCTTATCCTACATGGGTAGTGAAGCAAACCTTTATATGCATGAAAATATTCAAATATATGGTTTTGAAAGATCTGTGAAATTGTGGCTTAAAAAGGATTCTTGGGATGGGCTTATGGCAGATGGGACCTTCTGGGACCCTGTGTGACACAGGTCAGCCCTGTTCTTTGCTCTTTAAGTGTCTCTCATTGCCTTTTCTGAATCAGTTTTGGCTTTTATGGAGCTCATCTTCTTACCATCTTGGAAAGAGTTATGTCTTCCACTCTTCCGGGGTTTTTAGCCAAGTTTTCCTGTGGACAGTGGTGCTGTCTTGTCTTCTGGCAGGCATGGGAATGGTGCTTGGGCAAAACCTCTCTGTGCCTTCCCAACCCTGCAGAACCATCAGGCAGGGGCTCAGGTACAGAGGAGCTGGGCTTTCCTCTGGGTGTGATGGAAGAGTTCAAGGGCAAATGTGTCAGGAAATATCCATATTTCATGTACAGTTCATTGCAGGGCAGGGCCAGGTCTGGTTTTATCAAGGGATTGATAATCTTTCTGCCTATTCTATAACCCTCTGTGCACAAAGCTGGGAAGAACCCCTGCAGCCTGTGCATGCCTTGGTGCCGGGCAGGGAGCAGGATCCTCACAGGAGGGCTGCAGTCTCGGGGAGAAGTGCCATCCATCAGCAAGGTGGTAGCAGCAATCGGTGTGGACCTGACACAGTCAGGTGACAGAGCTGCAAATTAGGTTTCTTTCTCAATAGGCAGTTCATTTACAAAGCATTTTCAGGGTTGTTGGTTTGTTTTCTTTTTTTTTTGTCTAAATGATCAACGACTCATCGGTTCTGGATGTGTATTCTTCAGACAAGGGACTGCTCACAGATCATTGACTGCAATTGTTCCTGCCTTCTGGTTTTGATCTAAACCATGCGCTGATGAATGGGAGAAATATTTTTAAGGACAAGAGGATGGTGTTTGCCATATTTCTGGTGTAAACTTTGAACAAGGAGGCATGTGCTAAAACTCACGGAAATTTTGTGAGCATCTCTCAGAAATGCCAATCTTTTCTTGGCATGTGAGTAATCCTTAATAATGAATAAAGCTGTTGATATCCCAAAACAAATGTGAGGGAATAGTTTGCCAAAGGAGCAGATGCTGTGTTGCATCCCATTGTATGGTTAAAATTCCCCAAAATGACTTATCCACAAACCTTTTGCTTTTCCATTAAGTGATGATTACCAGAGTTGCCTCATTCTACAAATTTCTAGCTCATCAGAAGAGGCAGAGAGCACTAAATGTAAACCAATTTCTGGCTGACAAACAGAAATTTTCTGAGGTTGTGGGCTTTTGGTGTTTTGGTTGTCTTTTGGGTTTTTGTTGGTGTTTTTTTTTTTTGGTGGGGGGGGGGGGGGGGGTGGGTTTTTTTTTTTTTTTTTTTTTTTTT
>JAWWEU010000023.1:7062947-7120935 GCA_035583155.1 Acropternis orthonyx | reverse complement strand
CCCCCCCCCCCCCCCCCCAACACTATTGTAGGAAATACCTGCATTTTAGTGCAAAATTACCCTGGGAGAGACTGCATCCAGTCACTCCTGTTCTTGTTACTGAGATCAGAAGGCAAAACCCCACAAGGTGTGTTGTGTAAAAGCAAATCAGCCTTTGCATCCTGCTGGCTGTGCCAAACTGTTCTTGTGAGCCCGTTGTGATTTAACCCCCAAACCTGCCATCATCCCAGGGGAAGCCCAACACCATCACTGCAGCTGTAAACTCCTCAAGCATTGTGTAACCTGCTTTGTTTGTAGTCACAGTGGAGCAAGGGGCTGCTGTTCTATCTTGGAAACGTTTTCTTTTCTTTTTGCAATGGAATAGAATAAAAGAAAAAAGCTCCCGTGACAGATGATCGTGTGTGCAAATTAGCACCAAAAGGAAACAACTACTCATTATAGTTCCTTCCAGAGGCAAGGAAGCTCAGGGGAGACATTATTGCTCTCTAAAACTACCTGGAAGGAGGCTGTAGCCAGATAAGGGTCAGTCTCTTCTCCCAGATAACAAGTGATAGAACAAGAGGAAACAGCCTCAAGTTGTGCCATAGAATGTTTAGATTGGACATTAGGAAATATTTCTTCAACTGAAGGGTTGAAGTGTTGGAACAGGCTGCCTAGGGAAGTAGTGGAGTCAGCATCCCTGTGGGTATTTAAAAGACAGGTAGACATGGCACTCAGGGACATGGTTGAGCTGTGGGCCTGGCAGTGCTGAGTCAAGGGCTGATGGATGGAGGACTTGATGATCTTAAGTTTTTTTTTCAACCTGAATGATTTTTGGCCTGGCTAATAACTTTTTGCTGCTATTTTGCAAGCCTGTGTTGGTCAGTCTGCATCCCAGTGTTGTCTCCACTTACACAGTCCATGGGCAGAGATTTTAACATACAGGCACAGAACAGTGTTGAGTGTAATGGGATGGTTGAGGTGTCTGGATTAGCCCCATCCAGGCATGGCCAACCAGGCTGTTTGGGGTATGAGTTTGCATCACTGGAGGATAGGGTGTTGTTTCATTTCAAAGTGTTCTTATGGAAGATGCAGACAGCACCTGCAGCCCCTGGCTGGGCTGCCCTGATCAACCCAGACACTGCTCTTTGAGTTCTGATTCACACTTGCTCTTTCTCAGACACTGAATTGCACCCGTGGGCTTGGCAGTAGCTGTGTGGGTTTTAACCCTGATAACATAAGTGAAATTACCATGGTGGATAGGCTCATTATCCAGTCCTTTTAATACATTTTGCTCTCTAAATGGGAGGTAGGACTCTACTGTGTTGCACAGACAAGTTTATCCAAAAGAAATTACCCATAACTCATCTCTAATTGCAGGGAGTGTAGGAGAGTACAAAACACACTACCAGCTACTCTCTGAATCCACAGTGCAGAGCTGCTCCAGTCCCTCACATTACAGTTTAGCTGGAAACTGTGGAGGTCTGTCCCACGATTTCCACTGTTGGATGGAATTAATTGCCTTTTACAGGGAGGGCTTGCAAAGTGGCCACTCACCACTATTCTCTTCAATGTCAGTTGTAACCTGTCAGGCATTGAAATAAAACAAGCTGTTGGCACCGTAATATGTATTTATGTCACCTTCTGTGCACATCACGTATCCTGTAGACCACATGAATCTACATAATCAATTTACTCACTGCTAAAAAGCTGCAATTCACCGGCCTGACATGGCTAAAATATTAAAACTCCCCAGAGAGCCGCTCCCTACCATCCAGACAGGCAGATACCTGCAGATTTCCCCCATTAGCCGTCAAGATGCTGAGTTTCCTTTGATGTTGCAGGTACAGCCTCGGGCTGTGGCATTCAAACGGTTTACATCTCTCTTAGCAATATGAAATCCAGCGTGTTAAATGATTTTCTCAGGAATTAAACCAAGGGGGAAAATGTTATAAACGTGTTGGGCTAAGATGCTATAGGGGAACTTGAACCCCCCTGTTTGACAGTCAGGAGTCTGTTTGCCGTCGTTTTAAATACAAAAAACCCTGGTGGAGGCAGACAGAGATGCCTGCAGGGCTCCAGCTGCCAGCAGTGTGGTGGGGGAGGGAGGCACTGGGAAGCAGGGGCAGATGCCCCAGTTAGCTCTGGGGCTGGGGTGGGGAGGCTGAAACTCCAGCCTTTTGTTGGTGAAGAAAGAGATGGAGGAGGCTGGTTGTTAATGGCAGGAGCCTCCCATCAGGTGTATCGGTCACCATCTCTCTGAGGGTCCCTGCTAATTGCTGGAATTTCTGAAATTTGGAGGTGTGCATTTGTCTGTTTGTTTTCTCAACATGTTAAATGGACTGCAGAAGTTTGCTGTCCTATGATCTTAAAATGCAGCTGTACTCCCCCAGCCTTGTAAATCCCTGTCTTAACTTCTCCTGGAGCTCTTGGAAGCTCTTCCTTCTGACCACGGCAAGAAAGGCTCCCCTAGACTGTTTCCTCTGGTGCACCTGTGCTGGGAGACAGATGTTGCAGCTGAAACACTGAGGTGACAAAAAAAACTGACAGGTTTGTGTGTATTTGGGGAAGCTTTTCAATTGCACTGACCTGATAACAGTTTGTTTTAAAGGACTGGTGTAGTTCAGAATTTCCCAAAAGTTGAAATATTGTTTGTAGTCCATCTTAAGATCCCGTCCTTCCAAACAGGTATCACTTATTCAGGAAAATTGAATAGTAAAATGACAGTGACTGTATGCTTGGGAGCAGGTGATTAGAAGAGTAAAACTGAGCTGTATTAGAAAAGCTGAACAAGGATCCCAGAGACTTATGGCAAATGAATTGCTGGTTGTTCACAGGAACTTCTTTATCTAAGATTAATGACAGGAGGTTAGTGGCATCTTGCTCCAGAACCTTTTTTGGCTCTGGGACCCTTGCCAAAGTTTAGACTCCCATTCTGAGTGTTGACAGGCGGAGAGAGCACTTCAAAATGTGTTATGGACATAATTAGTTACTGTTATCACAGTTTTCTTAATTAGAATATCATAAAAAGGGGAAGTGTGATGATTTACATTGGGAAGATCGGAAGAGCAGCGATTCTAAAGGCCAGAGACTGAATACCAGAGAGTAATATAAAGGTTACCTGCCTTTGGGATGAAAGATGGTGTTCACCTGGGACATTCAGAGGGGTGCCTGGAGGTGCTCTCACTGATGACTGAAGTGAGTTTTTTTCAACTTGCCAGTAACTCAGCCAAATTGCAGGAGCTTTTGTTCAGCAATTGCCCATCCATCTCCTGCAGGATGGCTCACCCGCTGCCAGGATCCTGGCAATGCTGATAACTTGCAAATGTTAAAAGGAAGCCTTACTTTTAAAAAGACAGCAACTTCTTTCATAAGCTACATTTTTCTTGCTGCTTCTAGACAAGGGAATCCAAGACATCCAAGTTATTAATTCGCATAATTGTGGGGAGAAATTATAAACCTATTTCAAAAAGAATGCAAGCAGGCAAAGAAACCCAGTTATTTTACCGCTATCTTTCCTTGCAGTTCCTTTTCAGGGCTGTGCCTCACTTCTCAGACATACCAGCCTTTACAAAAGCAAGGTTCCATCTCTCTCTGAGTGCAGCTTAGAAAGCACTGCCTGCTCCCAGCCTCCACACCTGGTTGAAGGCTGCTTTTCCAAGCTATATTCTGCATCTCCCTGCCTGGTGAAGAGTCCAGACTGACCTATTTGCAGGCCTGGTTTTCTCTGTCATGATGAGTTTGCTTTGCTGCTGCAGGGAGGAGCATTTGACTGGCTTTGAGGCCAGCGCTCTGGAGCACTGGATGCCCCCAGTTATTTCTCGAGGGCTGTGCATCTAAAGCTTGCAATGAAATTTCCCAGTGTTTACCAAAACTGCCGCAAACCCAAGAGCTCTTCCTGAATGAGATGGACAGGGAGAGAGCACTTTGGAGGAGAAGTTGTGTTGAGGGTCATGTCTGGGCTGTGCTGTGCAGCCTCTCCTGCAGCTTCAGGCCCTACCACAGGCAGGGATGTGACTCACAATTAATAAACGTGTTTCTTCTGTAGCATTAATCCTTTGTCTGCAAGTAGTGATTAAATTATTCCCGGGGAACCTGGGATGTGGCAGCCCACACAAGTGCTGTGATCCCAACTGAGCTGAGGCTCAGCACTCCGGTGTCAGTGCGCTGCAGCTCGCTTGGATGGGGGGAGATTCCAGCCCTGCACATCCCCTGAGCCCTGGGAGCAATCCCTCTGCCACTCCTTCCTCAGGCAGGAGTGCCTAGAAATAATAGGGTCGTGCTTCACACTCCAGGGAGCACTCTCCAGCGATAAATATGCCTTTCACAGAGCCATTGCACTGGGATTCGTTGGGATAAATTAGTCCCCTCCCTTTTCCTTTTCCCTTGACAAATAATTTCCGGTGAGACTGAACTTAAAATACCTAAATGAAATTCAGTGTGACTTTTTTTCCCCATAAAGTAGTGACTGAGTCATGGTTTTCTTGAAGGCAAAAACTATGCTGTCTCCTAATGGCATTCCTTGTGCATATGGCTGCAGAAACTCACTCCTATTTGTCTCTATCCACCCCCTCTGGCACGCTCACGCTCACACATGCACTTGTTGCCTCGAGGAATGATGGTTCTGGGGGCCATGAGGTGTCTGTATCCCACGGAGGTAACTGAAACTACTGCTACAAGTGCTCCCTGTGTTTAACTGCTGGGAAGAGTGGTCTGAGAAAGAAGGGGGAAGTGCTGGTTTTGGGGAAGTGGAGATTGCCAAACACAAACCACATTTGCAGCCCTTGCATTTGCAGGGGCTTTCTCAAGCCTTGCTGTAGGTCGTGGAAGGCTGAAGTTCAGGCTGTGCCACAGAATAATTACAGCAAGGTATTTAGTCCCAAATGCTGAGGATTGTCCTCTTGAGACTCCTCTGGCTGTTCAGGAGTGGCTCCAGGGGAATATTCCCCAACCCTGAATGACTGATGGGCTCAGTGTACCTTGGCGTCATGGGATGTTGCACCAAGTGCATAGATCACCAGAAGTATTTTTGAGGGTTGCTGTTTGTTTATTTGGGGTTTTGCCCCCTAATTCTGTGCCCTAATTTGACTCCTCGCATGGGAGTGTAGCTGTGCTTGCCTGGTTATGGGAGAAGAGCACTGGAGGAGCCTGGTTCCCAAAGGCATGTCTTGCTCCAAGAGAAAGTTCAGCTGTTGGGATGGGAAAGGAAAGGAGCAAACTTCTTGTTTCCCTACCCCCTTGTTTGCACTGTCCTAACAACAACGTGAGCCCAGAGATGCAATGGTGCTTTTTGAGACACCTTGACATAAATCTGTGAAGAATTAGTATTTTTGTCCAAGTCTTGTCCCACGATATGTCCCTTTTTGTCCTCTGTGCTGAGTGTTTTTCAGGTGTGGGCTGCCACAGCCCCCGCCCCTCAGAGCTGGTACCCAAATTGCCACGGCTGGAGATGCCTTGGAGCTCTCATCCAGGCATGATATGGAATACATGCTGTCCGTGTTTGTTCTGCAGGAAGCCCCATGCCCAGAGGGCCCCCAGAGCCAGCACAGCACCCGTTGTGCCTCAGCCCTGCTGGGAAAGAATGGGAAAGCAAGATGGGTTAAAAATGCAACAAACTTTGCACATTCATAGGAAGGGACCGTAATTTTCACATTTAACACTCCGTTAGATCTAATGGAAAGCTGATATTTTTCTGTAGGTGTGAAATTAACCTTTCAATAAAACTAAAAGCTATCTTGAGCGTTTTCAAGTTGAAGTTTAAAATAGAGCAATTATGAAACTTGCTGAAAGACTGCCAAGTTTTCTTGTTGAAAACTGCTGCAAATGAATTATGTTTCCCTTGTGATTTGCAGCACAGTGTGAAGGAACTTTAGTTTGTATTTAAATCTGTTTCCATTAAAGACTATTTGCAGCTTACAAAAAAAAATTTTTTTTTTTTTGGACAATGTTGTCAAACTCCATCAGAGAAAATTCCTTTCAATGTTTAATGCCGGAAATTGCTAAACATGCTATTGTTTATGAGTGCCATGTGTAGCAATTGTGTGCCTTGAAAGAATATGGCTGATGCTAAACAAATTATATGCTTTTCTTGTGGAGACTGCTGGAGGCAGACAGGAGGATGAGGAGGGTTTTGTCTTTCCTTAAATCCCAGCAAAGCCAGGATCTTCCATTGCATGATCCCTTATCCTCATTTGGGTTATAAAAGGGAAGCTGAAATCTGTGTAGGTTTTGCACTCACACATGTAGGTGCACTTGCTGTGTCTGTGTAGGGGATGGTGTTTGCCAACAGGATTGCTACTGGACACTGGAAAAATTCCCTGAGTCAGCACCCGGTCTGGAAATGCAGCCAACTTTGCAGCCTACTCCTAGAAACAAGGGATTAAATACAAATTCAGAGCTTGATGCTCTCTTTTACACAGTGGTGTTCACTGCAGACAGCAAGGGAGAATTTCCTGGGGATGTGCCGCATGAGAAAGTTGGTTGGTCATGGTAACACAGCAGCAGTGTCTGGAGTGGAAACTGCTTCACTGGCCAGCTTTCTAGGAAATGGATTGAACTTTCTGTGGAATACATCTGATGGGTATGAAGGATAAGGGAAAATAAGATGGGTCTTTAGATAGAATTTTTAAATAAAGAGTTAACATTAAAAATATTCCCATATGGAAATGCCTTGTGTCACATATACAGATACCATCATTTCATATACATTGACACCTGCAGCTTCAGTTGAATCCTCATAAACTCGCTCCTCAGTGACCTTGAAAGCCTGACAAAGCAAACCGTACCACCAGAGCTAGGTGGTTGTTAAAAATGTGCATGGTTCGAATCACATATTCCATGTAATGACAAGGTAATTCTTTGAGGTATTCATATCTGAGGTCAAAAGCAAAAGAGCATTTATCTCTTGGTTTTATTTTAATTGCATCCTGAAAATAGTATGTTTAGAGGCAATAATCAATCTTCTGTTCTCAGCAGTCCTGAGGCAAGAGCACCAAAGCATGGCAAGTGCTGGCTCCCTCAGAGGTGGGGTGCTCACGGTGCTGTCCCCCAGCCAGCGACATGGGACACTGTCCCCTTGGAGACATGGCAGTGCCCACTGGCAGCTGTGCCTGCCATCCTGCTCAAGCTCTGCCAGGGGCTAACAGGTATCCCCCAGTCTCACAAGACTAAATAATTTTGCTGTTTATTCTGGTTTAAATCACTCAAGGCTCGGCTGCTGCTCCCAGACCCACAGCACACCAGCCACAACTGTATGTCCCACATGTGTAGGGTTAATCAGCTCACTGGGACCTGCCAGGGGCTCTCTCCCCACCAAATATCTCTCCTTTCCCTGCTGCAGACATGTACACCCAAATGGCGTAGCACCAACTGCTTTGTGCCACATCCACCTTGCTTCCAGCTATGGGTGTGCTTGGGTCAGGTTAGACACAACCATAAACTGGGCATTTTTTTGGCAAACAGAGCACCTGGGCTCAGTTTTACCTCACAGATGGTTTTCCCAGCCTTGTATTTGCTTGAAGACCTTCCCCATACTCGATGGACTGCTCTTTGGCACAGAATGAAGTGCAGCATCTGGGAACCTGTCCTGGGATAGACACCACTGAATTATTTGTAATCACCTCTGTGCCTGTGTATCTAAATAAAAAGAAAGCATTAACCTGTCAAAGTAACTGATATTCTTGCAGTCTCCGTAATTATACTCCATAAATGTCTGTCAGCTGTACAGGGTTTGTATATTGTCATCCATCCTGATAGGAGATAGGCTGCTTGCCTGGCTCATGCAGGTGGGCTTGGTGCTTACTACTGACTTCAACAAGGTGATGATGATTTACATCACTGGAAACCTGTTCTGATAAATGTAAGAGCCCGCAGGTAACTGATTTCTTGGTAAAAATCAGATGAGAGTCATGATTCCTGAAAAACACAGCAAAGTGGCGTCTAAAAGTGATGAATCACACTTCTGATTGCATTTGTGTCAGTCTTCTATCAGCACAGCAGTGAAATTTGTTGGCTGTATGTTCAGCTGTGCCGGCACTGAAGTCAGCACTGATTTAAATGATTTAAATGATGTTGAGTCTAACTCTGCTGTCCCAGAGCCGTCTGTGCAGCCCCACGAGGGGCCAGCTCCTGAAATCACAGAGGACCTAGTCCACTGTCAGTAGAGTTTGAATGGAGTGAATCAAGCATCCAGCACAGGTACTGCAGATGGGAAGCAAGTAAATCCCAAAAGAGCAGGAAAAGGACTTTTGTCACAGTTGTGCTGTGTGTTGAGTCGGTATAAAAAAAGGGTGAAAGTCACTAACAGTGCAAAATTAAATGCTGAAGTGCAATGCTCACCATCGGTGCTCCGGCACGCAGCAGTGGGCACCTGGGGACTCAGCTTCACAGTCACAATTGTGCTGTGCAGGAACACTGGAATTTTGGGTGTATTTTTAGCATATGGAAAATCACTGGAGACTACAAAGGAGAGAAAAACTGAAAGGCTTTTCTCTTCTTTAAAGGCAAAAAAGTGCATTTTCCTCTCACGCGCATTCCCTGCAGGAACTTGAACAGTGCAAATGCTCTCTTCTCCACAGGTGTTCAAATGGGGAGGGTTCTGCCCCAGCAGATAACTCTGGGAAATTACTTGCTCTGCTGTCTGAAATCGCTTGACTGCACTTTCAACCATAATTATAAGTTGTCAAAAAGCTGCAACAGATACTGATATTTTGCCAAAGTTATTCTTGGTAAATGAGCTATACCTGAGCTTGTGCTATAAACAGCAGCAAGAGTTCATCTGGAAATCCTTGGTAAAATGAATATTAAAAACACTGCCACACCAACAATCAGGAACTTAGTAGAAGACGTGGGCTTGAACTGTTCTTGGTTTATGGTGCATTGCCAGTATCAGAGGGAGGTTTTGGCTGCCACCTGATATCTGAGAGTTCCCCTGTAATTCTTCTGTTTCCAGTTCTTTTCCTGCAGCCTCATCAGAATGACCAAATTAGCTCAAATTAGGGCCAGGTTTTTTGTGTTCATTTTGCCTGAACAGTTTGCTATTTGGGCATCCACAACTTCTCTGGGCAACCTGTTCCAGTGTCTCAACACCCTCGCAGTAAAGAACATTTTCCTTATATCTAATCTAAGATGCAATATTTCTGAAATTGTCAGATTCTTGTAAAACTAACCTTGGAATTTGATAAAAAAAGATAGAAAATCCCATTTCCTATTTCAGGGTATAACACTGGTCCTTAGGCAGTTAACAGCACAAGAGGCATAATTTTCACAGAATTCTCCAAAGCTTAAAGTTTTCTGTTGCCAAGAAAGCAACATGTTCTTCAATATACCTCCTCTCCCCAAGGTCCTTCAAGACTTCTGTCTACATGAAAAACCTTATTCAACAGAACACAGTTGAGAGGTTTCAACCAGCTTTCATTTTAGACAAATAAATGAACACAGTTCTCTTTACTCTCTAGAATAGAGATTTCTTTGATAGTAAGTTACTTGCTGCTGCTGCTGCCGCCAAGTCTTTCTGCTTTTGACTTCCCTGGGACTATCTTGAGTTAGTTGTGGCTGCCCCATCCCTGGAAGTGTTCAAGGCCAGGTTGGATGAGACTTTGAGCCAGCTGATCCAGTGGAATGTGTCCCTGCCCGTGGCAGGTGGGTTGAAACTAGATGATCTTTACGGTCCCTTTCAACCCAAACCATTCCATGATTCTGTGGTTGGTTGGGTTATGATGTGTGAAGTAGACCTGTTGAGAGGATAAGGGGTTGTGCAAGGTCCTTCACACCCAGCACTTGCACTGTTTGTGATTATTATTTCCTATCCTCACTACTGGATCATGTTGAGAAGCACACATTTTATCTCTCTAAGAGATAAAAGTTCTGCTGATTAAGTTATGTTTCCACAAAAGTGAAGAAGGGGCTGTATGGTACAAAAGTTTCTAAATTTCCTATCAGAACAGGGGGGAAATGACAATACCTACAGAGGTAACTGGCCTGCCCCAGCTCCCCAGCAGCAATAAAAGGCCATTAAGGGAATTTCACAAGTGTTTTGGAGGTGGGATAACTATCACTGTCAATTATTTTGTGGCTACCCCTAAGGAAAAAAATTGCTTGTTACAAGCAGATTAAAGATAACGGGTTTCTATATTTAACAAGGCCAGACAATATTAATATGGAAGTGCAGGGACATGGCTAATGAATAGGATTTGTTTTTACTAAGGCAATCTATAACTTCTTTGAGTGCCACAAGTGGTGGGGAAGTCACTGCTGAAGTGATTGGAATTAATGAGCTGTCTCAGGAATTTTATCAAGTTCTCTGTAGAAGTCTTTCCCTTGCTCCTAAGGAGATGGATATATTCAGAGAGGCAGCGAAAAACTTTCTTTGTATCTGCTTAAAGGTTGAATGATCATGAAGGCTATAAAACCCCTGAGCTTAAGAAGCTCTTCATGCTGAATTTTTATGGGAGCTTTGAACAGCGTCAGGCCCATTAGCAAAGAAATACAACTTAACCTCTTCAATCTGCTGGTTTGCCTCCTATAGCTCCGATCCTTCAGGATTCTTCAGTGTATGACCACATTTAAAACAAGGGAGGTAATGTGAATAGACTGGACTAGGCATGGTCTTTGATGGAGTTTTTTAATAAGGACACTAGTCTGCAGCTTGCACAAAACTCTTATTGCTTCATTTTTTCCCAGGGCCAGATTGATTGAACCATCTTACTCCAAACTGATTGTTTATGTAGCAATTATAGGCGTTTTAGAGGAAAACCAAAGCTCAAGGATCTTAACGTATTTTGTCAGTGGCTGGATCTCAGGTGAAGCTGCCTCATTTCTTGGGTAGCTGCATTAAGGGTGAGGGAGATGTGAAACCCCACCCTTCCTTCCTGTAGAGGAAAGCTGATGCTCACAATGGCCATGTGAAGTAGTTACCCTCCATATGCCCTACCTTGCAGTAACAGGAGGGTAAATGCATGTTTACTTGAGTAGCTACGCTATGGCTTACTCAGAAACAACTTATTCACATGCCCACATCACAAAATGATGTGTTTTCTTACATCAGAACTCTTGAGGAGACCTTGGGTGGATATTTACCCCCTTCGCTGCTCAGGCCTTGGTTTGAGTGAGAGCAAACAGAGGGCATCACACTTCTTTAAAAAGTATTTCCTTCAAGAAATTGAAAGGTCTCAAAGGCTCAGGGTGCGTGTTTAAGTGAGTGTATGTATGCATGTATTCATAACTTCCTGTGGCATCTGTCATCTTCTCTTTATTAAAAATTTCTTGCACATATCTACAGATATATATAAATTGCATGTAGGAGTTGCTTTCTCCTGTATCCTAAGAAGGGTGCAGAATAAGTAAGGGAAGGTACAGGACAGAAATGTGCTTCCCTGACATTAACACTATGCCTGTGTTTAAAAGTGCCATCTATAATTAGACAGTGTGGCAAAGAACAGCAATCTTTCTCTTGTTCTTTGCTCCTCTTTTACATTCAGGGCTGGGGGTCACCTCCCAGCAAGTACAGGAACCTGCTAGACCATAGAAGGTGGATCTCTGGCAGCCGAGGATCTCCCACTGGAAGGATGCTAAAGGAGCTCTGCTCCAAACACTGCTGAAATGGAAGTAGAGAGAAGGTGGCCAAGGGCAGGTTTGCAAGGCAGCCCTATGCAGGCAGCAGAGACACAGAGAGGAAAATAAGTCCTTTCTCAAGGTTTTTTCTTAATTACTTTTATTTTAACAACCTGAAATGTTAGTAGATAAGAACCTTGTGATGCCTACATATATGTGCAGAACATATGAACAAATTCAGAGCTTGCCATCAGTCTTCATAAGGTGCAGCTTCAGGGTTCAAGAGGGTTTTTTCCAGATGGAAAATACGGGAAGAACCTGTTTCCAACATTTCCAAATATTTTTGTAAACTTCAGATTATTAAGCATGATTTCAGTGCTGGACAGCTCAAGTACTGAAGGTGCAGGGGTCTGCCATAGCAACCATTCCCTCACAAATTCCCCAGTTCAGTCCAGACCCCAGTGAGTCACTGCTGTCAGCACTGAGCCCTGCACATGGATAGCATGTACCTGTGGGGTTACCTGCTGTCCACAGACAAGGACAACCCCAGGGCTCAGAGCTGGACTCCTCCAGCAGAGAAAAGAGTCACAGAAAATTGCAGGCATGAAACGCACTCAAATAAAAGCTTCTAGCAGCCACTAGTGATATTTAGGCTATAAAAAACCACCTTTTGTTTCCTGCTGAAACCTTACGAACCATGTTTGACACCTTTTCCTCAAGCTTTGGAGGAGCCGTGCTGAAGGAGGCGGGATTAGCCTCGAGGCAGGGCATGAGCAAGGACAGAAACTGAGGCTTGTTCATCACTCAGCTGATCACTTCTCATTCCAGGGCTAGTTATGAGATATGTTAATTTGAACTGGCAGCAGATTTTGCATAAATACATCTCAGAACACCAACCAGTCCTAACATTTGCCATGGAATTTAGCTTTCATATTATTAAAACCTTATAATGAAGTTTTACAGTGTAGATCTCACTTCAAGCTTTGCTGCAGTGACATTCAATACTAGCAGAGAACACACGCACTACAAAGGGTGAAGGGTGGGATTTTACTACTCTTAAGTGTTCTGTGCTTGGCCTTGATATCTTCCTGGTGTAGGACACTAAGAAATGTGGGGGTTATGTCCACAGGACTTGCAGCATGCTTCTTTTCCATGTATGTGACAGAACTACCTAGAATTTTTATGCAGGAGCAAAGCATTTACTGTTAATGATACTGGAATAATTTCTGTGACATCTTTTTGTCTAGAATGTATGTATTTTATCCTCTTCTTATATAGGTAGTTACCACTCTTCAGAGAATCTTTCCTTGGGACGGGTTGCCTTTCCTATCTGAAACCATAGGCACCTGTGGCACTTCTTCCTGTGTGCCTGTGGAGGCTGAGGCACTTCTGCAAACAGCACAGCTTGTGTCCCTGCTGTTTTATTAGGAGGCTGCCAGAAGGGAAGGGGGTACAGTAGCTGGGGAGGGCGGGCAAACCAAGGCAGGGAAGAAGCAGCCACTGAAGGAAGCCGAGCTGCAGGGGCTGCAGAAGTGGGAACGAGCTGAGTGAGTGAACTTGCCACCCAGCAGCTCTTGTAGCTGGGGTTGATGCCTTGCCCCTGCCTGCTATTCATGGCTCTTGTCTTGCCACCCAGCTGATGTGGTGGGTCACTGAGGTGTGTGATGATCCAGGGCAGCAGGCAGGGGATGGGAGCAGGGGCCTCATCTCCCCTTCACTGCGTAGCACTGTGGTAAACTCGCTACCTGACAGGCTTCACCTCTTATCTTCCAGTGTATGTGTCAGTGATGCTGGGAATACCAGCTCTCTGTAATTAAGACACAGCACATCTCGTTCAGCAGGTTTTTATTCCCAAGCATTGCTTCTGCTGAGCTCTGCGGGGACCTTTCCCTGAGCCAGGCCTGAAGGATAGAAATATGTTCTCAGAAGTGCATGCCAGTGTGGGTGATTTTCCAGGCAATGAATGTCTCTGTGTGAAGTCTGAGCATTCCTGGGTATCCCCAGGCAAGGAATGAGGGAAAAACCTGTATTCTGATCCTCACTGGAAAGCTGCACTGGAAAAGGCAGGGAGGTGAGGAGAGGGCATGTTCTGGCTGGGGTTTTGTCACCCCTGTAGGAAGGGCAAGACTGGCTGTGTAAGACAGGCAGCACAGCTTATAATCCTTAGTCTTGAGAGGTTGGAGGGAGCTGCGCAATCCTACCTTGCAGGCAGGTAACATCAGCTGCCCTGTGCATTTCTTGCTGCAGTCTGTATGTTCTGGGACCAGCCAGCAAAATCCAAGTCAGCAAAGGCATGTCTGTATCCTCACTGATGTGTCAACCAGAGGGACACTGTCTGTGCAAATTTCCCGGGATCAGAGTTTGTTATTTCTGTTATCCTTTTTTACAGTGTGGGCTTGGCTTGAAGCAGCACCACTTACCAGGAGTATTTCCATTGCAGTCCTGAGATGTGCAGGGGTTGCTGCAGGATAGGGAGGTTTTCGCAGCAGACTCCTGGAGGAGATGACGCTGGTGTGACTGGTACCTGCACACTCAGGGCCCAACACTGGTGGCTGCTCTGCCCCCCCAGTGCCTGCCCCACTCCTGGGTCGAGCACAGGCTTGGGGTGTGTGAGCCCTTGCAGGGACAGGCAGCCCAGAGGGCTCCGCGTCTGCAAAGTCTGAACACTTGATCTGAGTTCCTGAGCAAAGGAAAAATAAAGTGAACCACAGTTCGGTTCTGCAGTGGCTTGGAAGCAGAGGCTCTGCAAGGGATATGTTTCATCTTGTTTTTAATAATTTTTGATATTGCAAACTGCTGAGTTTGCCTCTTTATGCTTAAAGTTTTATTGTTTAAAATGTATTTCTAAATTTCAGGTAAATACTAAATAAATCCCCACTGGTACTTGGGGTACCTTTCAAAAAGGATTCAGCAGAGCTTGTTCGTCAGACTGCACAATAGCTGGGACCATGATTTGAAGGTGGTAAATGTTAGAGCAGCACTAAGTGGGCTTCAGTGTGATGGGAGAAAGCCTGGTGAGACACTTCCCTGGGCTCAGAATGTCCCCAACCCATGCTGTCAAAGAGAAATCATTGAGAGTGAAAAGAAATCTGACTACTCAGTCACATAAGGACTTTACTGAAAGTTTTCACAAAGCTTTTAACAGGCAAGAAACACACCTTAATAAGTAAGAAGTACAGAAAACCTCCCTAAAACTTTAATTGCTGGTCTATAACTCCAGAACTGGCACTCTCGCTTTTAACAGGTCTGATGTACAGCTGGATCATCAGCCACTGAAGATATTAGTTTATAATTAAAATGCTGGCAGTTTCTTAATTACTGACACTGCTACAATATCTTTCACCACTCTTATTGTTTGCCTTTCTGATGGGGAGGATGAGTAATTATTTTTCTTCAAGATTTTCAAATAAAGCAGTATTGGAAAGAATATGGTCATCCTGTTGGTCTGCTGGAGGGAGGAACATGCTGTGCTGGTGCAATGCACAGTGTGAGTATTCAGCAGGTGACTCTGCAGGCAGAACTGCTTCCAGAGAGAGAAACACCAGGGTGATATTTTCAGCCACCCGGGCTGATGGGAGAGTAAGATCTGACATGATAAATGCTGGGATTGGTCTTTCCCCTTGGCTGCTGAAAAGCTGGGGTGACTGTGCTGATGGTAGGGAGGTAATAACGCTGTCCAAGAGCTCAGTTCCTGACTTATGTGAAGCTATAGCTCCTCATCTCCTATTTTGCTGGGGGAAAAAATAAAAAAGACTAAAAAAATCAGACCACCATCAATAGAGGTGCTTTTTTCACCTGTTCAATGCTTTGTCTAAATGAGCAGTAGCAGAATTGTACTCTAACTTTGGGGTTTAAAAAAGAATTCCCAATATGAAGGGTCAAGCATTGGAACTAGGACCCATAGAGGCACTGGGACCTTCATTCGTGGGGAAGCTCAAATACCCAGGTTCAGGATTAGAGCAGCGACACATAAATCTGAAGCTGGCCCTCCTGTGAGGTGGAGGTTGGACTAGAGACCTCCAAAGATCCTTTGCAGCCAAAATCACTGAATGATCCTATACGGCCAGTTTAGGTACCTTGCTTTTACTTGTGAGTTAAGAAAAGGCAAAGAGAAGCAGGTACCTGGTGCGCAGGAGGGGACAGGGGGGACGTGCAGCATCCACACAGTGTGTGAGGGACCTGGTGTGCACACCAGGAGCTGGTCTGCTATGGAGCTCCAGGAACAGACACCTCTGTGTGATTCGGTGTCTTTCTGGCTTTAGCACACCATCCACAGAGCTTTACAGCGTTTTAGCAAACCAACACAGCCTGCTGCTGCTTCACTCACTGGGAATTGCTGCTGAAATTAATGAGCAGGAGAAGGACGGGGTGCTGAACCCAGCCTGCTGCGGCTGACGTGGCTAATCACAGGCACAGCGACAGGCAGGGAGCAATTTGGAGATAACACAAGTGGGAATCTTTCTTGTCTCATTTGCACTGACGTGTCCATGTAATCAGTACATTTTGGATGGTTACTACTATTTCTCGATGAAATTGCTGCTTTCTGTTCCGTGTGCCCAGTCTTTTCCCCCACTGCTCCCCTGAGAGACGAGCAATTGTAAAGCAAACAAGCGGGGGAAGTTTGACAATGGGTGGTAACAGGACAATGAGAAATAGCAAGGTAGCTGAACTTTCCAGTGCTTTCCTAAGTGTCAAGACAAATAATAACTCCTCCACAGTGGCTCTGTGTTTTCATCATTGGTGGAAGTGTGGGAGTGAAAGCCGCGGAGGGGGCTCTGGGCTGGCTCAAGAAGCTGTGATAGCAGTGGGTGTGAGACTTTGAGCTGTGGTTGGAAAAAACGGGAGTCACTGAGGTATGTGTGTTGATTTAATCAGTTTAGGCTTCCAGAAGTGCTTTTGTACAGTGTACCCAGCAGTCTGCAAGGTTTTCAGTTGCAGGGTGTGGGTGTGCAAACTTGAACATATGTCTGTGGATATGCACATACAAAGGCTACAAGTCGAGTCCTAGAGAGTGGGAATGAGGAAGGGGCAATCAGTGCAGTTAATTGGCTTTGGTTTTCCTTTCCCTTTCTTTTTTGCTTCCTTTCTCTTCTTTCCACTCCTCCAAGGCAATAACCCCACCGGCTCTCATCCCTTCCATGGTCACTCCCTGCAGGCACTGCAGCAGTTTGATGCTACAGCCTGTCTACCTTTGCCCCCATGGAGCTGGGTTCCACAGCTTGCGCTTGCCCCCAGTCAGGCTTGGTCTGCAGCTGGCTACAACCAGGTTACAAGGCTTTTGAAATCCCCTGCCTGCTACTTGCATTAGCAGGAGAAAGTAAATATTCCCACTGCTTTTTAGCAATTCTCATCCTCAGGCAATGTTAGTGGCATAAACAATCTATCAGTTGGCAGCAGGCTACGGCGGGAATTGGCACACTTGAAAAGCCCATGACACTGGATTAAAAAGCATCCAGAGGCCAAGTAAACACTGGCAAACCTCAGGCCTGTGGGAGCAGGGAGCAGGCAACTCCAGGCAGAGCCTGCAGTCCCTGGCTGTGTTGCTGGGGCTGGGCTTGTACAGTGCAGCTTTGCTGCTGGTCCTGCAGCCCAAGCTCTGAGGAAGTGCTGTGCTGCCAAACAACCCTGCTGCTTCCCTTAGGATTTTGCTCTCTAACCACCCTATGATGTTTTTGTTTATTCTCACTTTGTTTTATTGGAGTGGTTTTGCAACTCCCTGAATCATTTGCAGCACAACCTCTTACCCAGATCACCAGAGCAGTGTGATTTCCTTCTTAAAACTTGCTTGTTGAGTGCTAGCTGCAGCCCTTATATGATGCTCAGCAAATCAGCATCATGTGAGAGGCCTGAAATAGAGGTGAGCCATTTTCCTTCATTGTCTATTACATTATTTGGTGTAGGGTGGTACAGACAAACCAGTGTTGGCTGATGCACTGTAGAGTTGGAGCTTGGGTTTAGTCCTATCAGGCTTAGGGAATGTCTCTACCTGTATCTTGAGAGACAATGCAGTGGAGCACAGCTCCCTTTTTTACATCTCTGCTTTCAATAAATATGCTGGTTATTTACTGTATTGGAGCAAGGAGACTACACAAGGGGTTTTCCCCATGTGCCTTGAGATCCTTTGCCATTGCTTGGCGTGCTTAGTGCAGCAGCTGGCAGGTTTGATGGGTTAGGCAGTAAAGGAGAGACAGGGAGAGAGAGAATCCATCACAAGCTAAATACAAATATAATCTGTCTATTCAAACAGGGATTTGCTGTCTCTTACATCATCCTTCTGAATGAGCAATACTGAAAAGTCAAATCCAAACACACCCCAAATATGCTGCTGTGCTCCCCCAGCTCTTCAGCACTGCCTTTACGCCCCAGCAGGTCCTGGAAGCCTCTGCCCATGTGGCCAGCCCAGCTCCTGTCCTCTCTCACTGACACCCCCTGCCCTGTGTGCACAAGCAAAGAGACCCAAGGGCATTGCCAGAGCCCACACAATGTACAGGAAGAAAGCTTCTCTTTGCTTTGCTGGGTTTTGTGGGGTTGGGAGAGACTGATCCTGGGGATTTTGTTCTCTTCATCAATGTGCCAAGAAGTGCTGAGGAAAACCTCTTTTTCTGTATAAGAAACTGAATGAATGTGTGCCCCTGACAGGCTGAGTCCTGAGCTGCATGACTCTCATTCCTTCAGTGGAATCCTGCTGCTGTTACATATCAGCAAATAGTTTTGATGCTCACATTTTATTTGACCCAGGCACAGGTCTCCCAGGGAAGGTTTCTGTCATCAGGACCATGAGTTTTCCTTCAATCACGCTTCAAGTTACCTCAGTAACATGACATGCTGGTAAGTCAGAAGGGCACAGATGTCACACAGCTCTACATACTTTGAAAAATAACCAGCACATATCAGACATTCCAGGAAAAATCTCCAGCATAACCTGTCTCCTGGCACTGGGGCATTCATAGCTGTGTAGGCAGGTAGTGGATGCTCCCATTACAGGAGATGTTCCCACTGTAGTTTTGCACCTTGCTGTTTACTGGAGCCACTAATGACACGGATGGCAGGGGTGGTGGACCTCGTGGTCCCTGGCCCTTCCCATTTCCAGCAGTCACAATAAACACACGTCTGGGCTGTTGACTATTTTAGGAATATAACACTTTTAGCAAACTTTTGCGGAGTTTCTCACTGTGATGGTGCAAATTCTGAGCATCCCAGTATTGAATGATCCTGAAACAGCTCTTGCCTTGGCTTCGTGCTGAAGGGATTGGGTGTGTTGGAGGCAGCAGTCTAGTGTACCAGAGGGAGCTTGGCCCCTGCTGCAAGCGCTGTCGGGGTCTGATCAACCAGCCCTTGCATGGGAGGGGCAACGTGGAGGGTTTGATGTCTCCTCATCAGTAGGAAAAAGAAGTATTGGATGCACTTTTGTCGCATCATGGGACATCACAAAGAGCGAAGGTTTCAGCATTGCACCTTCTGCTCCTTGCCGGTGTTTTTACGTGTTTTGGGGCAGTTTAAGAGAGGCTTTGAGAATCAGCGTAGCTGGGCTGGCGAGGCCGGGAAGCGCCGGGAATGCGAGCGGTGGGATGCGCGATTCCCGGCCAGCCCGGCCTCTGCCTCCCCCTGCCGGGCACTGCGCGGCTCCGGCGGCTGCGGGACCCTCCGCCGGGATAAATGCGGCGGGATCGGGGGTTTCTGGGGGTGCTTTTGCACCGTCAGGGCATTCCGAATTCGTCCCGTGCCTGTGGGGTATTAAACAACTCCTCCCGAGCTCGCCCTGCTCTGCCGTCCCCCGGTAGGAATCCGTGATGGATCGCGGTGGGGATCAGCTTTGGAGCTGTTAATAAGTCCACGAAGACGATCCCATGGAGGGTGTCTGGCAGCTCCCGGGAGCTGCTGTGGTTTGTGCCATCCCGAACGTGTGGCCCCACACATAAGCTACAAAAATACACACGTAACAAATGGAGAAAAAATTAGTTTGTTCTCGAGTTCCTCCCTCAATTAACACCAGCCCCTGCCGTTTGCACAGTGGCAGCTGCTGCCCCACACAAACACTGCTCTGCCTCCGGCCAGGACAGGCCTCGAGCTCTCCTTCCCTGAAACCAGGCCCCCCATCATTTCACCTGGCACAGGGATGTAAGGCCCCTCATCCTTCCCTTCAGGACTCTGCTAGCTGGCTAGACCACAGCATGCTGTGTCCCCGGCTTTAGGATTACTCTTGAATACCAGGGAAGCTCCTCAGCACGAAGATGCTGAGTCCCTTCAGCAGGGATGCTGGTGTGCCGTTCCCCAAGAGTCTTCAGGACATCACTGAGCGGCCTCACACAGCCCTGCCATGCAGCTCCTGCTGGATTCTTTCCTGCTGCCAGCAGGCAGGTGAGTCAGGCCAGGCCAGGGTGGGCACCAGCGCAGGCTCCTCCGAGCCTGGCTTTGCCCCCTGGCTGCTGTGGTGCTGCCCAATACCCGGGGACAGGAACTGCCTCTCTGTTCTGCCTTTACACAGCCCCCAGCAACACACCGGCCCTGGGCCGTGAGTGGAGGGACTTCTGTGACAGCGATAATAACTTGTTAAAACAGACTTGGGAAATGTGAAGGCCGTGGTAACCCAAGAACATGTTTGACTATTGGGATGAAGCAGAACATGTAGAGTGCTTCTCTGTTGCCAACCGGCTTTCCACAGGGTCTGTTGCATATAGATCTGTAAAGTGGTTCATACACTACTACAGCGTGTCACTAATGCATGTAGTCTAGAAAGAAAAAGTCACACAGGTTCCCAGAGTAGAACTAACAGTATTTGCCTGCATTTCTGACTTTTCTTTCTTTGATTTTTAAATTCACAATAAAAGGAGATCCACCTGAGACTTCAGGAAAGGAGTGAGGGACAGCACGGTACAAGTCAGTTGTGGTAGCTGGAAAACTTACATGACAAGTATCTAAAATAATTCATAATTTCTAGCTCATAAATATTTGGAATATATTTTTTGCAATTTTCTGTGCTGACAGGAGCTTTCTTCAAATTAACATGGTTTCAGAGATATCCCATCACTTGGCAGTGTGTCACTGTGACCATCTTTCTCCTCCTTCTTTTTTCCTTTCATGGAGCTTGCTAAATCTCTCTTTAAAAATTCCACCCAAGTTACCAATTCTGTCCAATGTTCCATTCTCCCTCTGTTGCTGTCGTTTAGACAGGACAGAAAAATAAGTCCTGGAATTGCAAATGTCAGTTTATCACTTCAGCAACTCTCTTTCTGCTTATATTTTTGCATCCACATGGCAAGAGCACTGAGATGGAGCATTTAGGCATATAATAATCTTTCAGCTCAGATAGGGACAAGGCAAATTGTAAAAACAGGAATGATTTCTTATTTAAATAGTGTCATTGTGGACATTCTGAGTTTATGTACCTAGATTTTCATACATGAATGTTTAGAGTCAGTGTGGGTAAAGCAGCATCAGAGAGGACAGATTTCCAGGCAGGGATGGAACAGTGACCATCATCTGTGCCTTGGAAATACAACACTCAGAAAACTTCTGTAAGAGATTAAAGGAGATGCAGATATACATTTCCAACATATGCAGGGCAGCTTCAAAGCTGGAACCTGAGACTTAGTAAAAAAGCAGGTTAAATACTGGCTGGTATTAGAATTCCATTTTGGTTTGTTTCTTTTTTTGGTACAAATCTAATGCTCAAGAGGTTAGATACATAAATACTGAAAATATTAGGAGCAAATATTTTGGATGTCCCACTGAGCCTGCATTTGCCATGAATTGATGTTGCTTTTAATTTGATTACTCTCCAAGGTGGCCTGGTGACATCACTCTCTTGCTGCCACATGGCACTAGGGCGACTTGAATTTCTAGGGCAGTAATTTCTTTTCAAGATTGCATCACTGTAATTCAAACTAGAATATATTCCTCTGCTGTGTGTTTGTATTGCTTTTCTTGTGTGCAACTGTCGTTTCTGCATATGTCCTCCTTACCACAGGGACAGACTTGACGTTGGCACATTTCTGGTCAGGTTTTATACAGAGCAGTGCCAGTTCTGAGATAAGATATTAAAGTGATACAAGTAATTTCCAAAGAATTGCGTAAAACAATGAATGGAAAAATTTGAGATTTTCACAATGACACTGTTACAGAGACTGTTTAGAGGTGGTAAATGTCATCGACCTCTGCACCAAAATTCAGTTCAGGTAACTTATGGAGGGGGCATTTCAACCACAGAAAAGCACTAATATGCTTTAAAAGTGTTTTTGAGCCTTTGTCATTTATAATCTTCATAATTCATGACAGTGGCTCCTCCATGATTCGGCAATAACTTAATACTGCTATTTACTATTCACTGTTGTTAGGAGGGGAAAAACACAGTACACTAAATACTTTCTGATGGTGTATTTTTCATATTAAATCCTCTTTGTTTGCTTAACCACCAACCCAACCTGCCAAATGTGTAGTTACATGAGAAGCACTGCATGTCTGCACAGGCAAACCTGAGCTTCCCCTGTGTTCTGAGTTGACCAGCTGTGAACTAGAAGACTTTTGACAGCCTATTAGATCAGGGCTGCACCGTGCTACTGAAGTTGTTTGACTTCTTGTTCAGCTGGCTTGCCTTCAGCAAACCTGGAATGGGAGCAAAACAAGCTCAGATATGTCTGTTCAGCCCAATGCACAGAGATCCACAGCCAGTGAGGGTGGGAATTATATGGCATTTAGACTATAAAAGCCTGAAGTTTCAATCCTGGAAATCCCCCTCAGCTGTCACCTAGTGAGAAAGTGGGTCTATTAACATCATTATTTTACTTGAACCATATATGTTTATGGCTCTGAGTGAGATGCAAAATGTTTTCCTTTACCCAAAGCCCTGGAAGGCTCAATGTAACAGGTGTTTTTGGAACAAGGCTAACAGGTGATGATATCACCTACTGCCCCTTGGTTCCTTCCTACCTGCCTTACAAAAGCATAGAGCATACTCCATTCTCTTCTCTTGTTGGGAAGGTTGAAACCTGTGTTGAAACCTCCCAACAGATTGCAGGATGACCCAGGGGGATAGATTCCACCTTCCCTATTAATAATACAAGTATCTCTGATTCTTTAACATCATGGTCATGGCTCTGCTGCTTCAGTTTTTCATTGTGAGGAAGGAAGGGTTGCACCATCTGTTTCAGAAATTATGATGTATTTCATAATAGTCAACTGATAAATAAAATCCAGAAGCAGATTATAAATGGTATCAGGATTAGATTCCTGGTTCTTCAAGAACAAAGCTTTTAAATCGCAGTTTTAAACGTGCCATTTCAAAATGTGACTGTTGATATGGTACAACAAAGAAAGCAGGGCAAGGCTTGGGTCACTGTGGTTCTTTGCATCACTTTGAGGAAGAAAATTAAAGCTAGTACAGGATGATTTTTGTTGTTTTACAACCCTTAACAAGCATTAATTCTATAGATGTAATTTGTTTTATATGAAACTAGCAAATTCTAGTCTAGTTGCAGGTAACTTCTAAAATGGCAGCTACTTTGAAAAACTAAGACCCTACTTAGTTCAGATTTAGGTCCCGTGTAGACTAGGGTATGGAAGCTGGGGCTCATGCAAAGATGCACTGCCCTCAGTCTGATGTCAAGTAAGAAAAGAAGCCTTTATTATTAAGCTCAATGCTTACTAAAAATGGGAAAAATCTGTGAAAACACCTTTTACAGACAATGTTTTGCAAACACCTTAGTTCACAAGCACTGTGTAGAAGCTTCATCCTTTGTGAACGAAGTCACAGATTACAAAGTTTGTGGAACAACACAATGTGCCTGTCTGCACAGATCTGCAACTGTTATCCCCTGAAGCATAAGCAAAGCAAGTATTTTTGTATAAAAATTCACAGAAGCAGTAGAAAACTATTTTCAGCTCCACCTCCCTTACTGTTGGTTTCAACACAATGTGAAGACACTTGGACTTTCTTCAGCAGTATTGTCAGTCTTCATATTACATCTACTGTTTGGCCTCTGCTTCCATTTGAGTTTCTTGGGATTCTTCAGCTTCTGAAAGCTTTTCATCATCTAAAATTCAATATTGCTGTTAGTCAAATATGCTTGATCATATTTACAGAATACATTGCAGAGCTGTGTCCCACTTGAAATATTTTGATGGCCCTGAATGTGTAGTTGAGTATCTCATTATATAAAATGCTATGTTCAAACAAACAAAAAAAATTCTAGAAGTTTTTAAGCATGTTATCTGTAACAGCTGTTACTGGAAACACAGGGTAAATTTTATAGCATCAATACAAGCAAACAATACCAGATTACTTAAAACCACATGCCTTCTCTTTGCCTACTAATGGTTTATTTATTTCAGATTGAAGCTGTGCCTTACACTAAACTGCTACTTCCTTCATAAAATCCTGAAAGCTGAAAGGTAATCTATATATTCATATGAAAATCCATTTGAAAGACTAATACTTAAGCAAGTGTTAGTAACACGTAATAACAATAACCTTCTGCTAAAGTTCACCTAGGATTAACAGTTCATTCTGCTTAAGAAGATCCAAATGGCCTTAGAGAATGAAAGTCTGCTCTTACAGCCATCTATGCATTTAATCAGGTCATGCTCAAAGGCTGTACCAATTGGTGTGTCTTTGAAAGACACAGCAAATATCCAGCAAATAATATTTAAACCAGTATTTCCATATTAGAGAATGAAATGTTAGTGCTGATTTGAAAATATTAAGTATTTGTATGACAAAAGATAAGTATGACTAATTCCTGAATTTAGCTCTTGTGTGTTGACAGCTTTTGTCCCTACTCTATCGCAGACTCTCTGTCTGAGTAGGTCAGTAATTTACCTTTCCTGTATTCCAATTTCTTTTTAGTAAAACCTCAAATGATACCATGATGGCAGTGACATGTTCGAAACTATCAAGATAGGAATTATATAAATAAGTTTGAAAATAAGCACAAGAATAATTTTCTGTAAGAAATACTTCCTCTGTTTAAAAAAAAACCAAACAAACTAACCTCAAATTACTATTCTCCATCCCTACATTTTAAAGAATTCTGCTGCCTACAGATTAACCTGAAGCTAGTCAGGAAATGACACAGTGGGTAGCTTGTAGAAGAAAAAAGAAGTCTGAGCAGTCTCAGGGTCTGGACTACTGGGGAAAAAATGCTGTCAATGCAAGAGGTCACCAACCTCAATTGCACAGAGCTATCCCACTGCTGGAAGCTGTGAATCTTTTTGATCCACTGAAACCCAACCCAGTTACATCTATTACCTAAGAACAACACTTACTCTCCAGGGTTTGCTGAAGTTCATGGATAGTGCTCAGCAGAACATGGAACTGCTTCCTTCTCAGCTCCAACTGGAACAATAAAATACATGTTGTAGGAAACAGAGCAAGACAACCAATAGCGGATTGTCCACTAATTGTGTTCCTAATAAATTGTTATATAACAATCTCTATGAAAAACCTACCTTATCTTCCACATTTTCTTTAATGTGAGAAAGATTTTGCAGTTCTTTTCCCAAAGCTTCTAGCTGCCTGAAAAGAAATAGTATAGTACTTTTATATATTATATATTTTATAAAAATGTAGTGTTTTTAAATAGTGTATTGAATACTATTTTTTAAAAGTTCAGTAAAATTCTTGCAAAACAGATGAGACCTAAGTAGAGAATAAAGAACTAATAAATAAACAGCACATGTAAACAAAACATAGCAAGTGAAACAATATAGAGGTAAGGCCACTTCACGAAAATGTTAAATGATATGTTCTAAACTTGTAGTTTCAGGATTCTTACAAAAAAAACTGCCTCCAAGCTGGAATACAGTTGTACACTGGGCACTTGGACTGTAACAATTCAGTCCACCTATAACATATTACTTACTTGACCATACAACGGAAGTTAAAGAAGCAGATTCATAGAATATCCCAAGTTGGAAGTGACTCACAAGGATCATGAAGTCAATTCCTGGCCCTGCACAGGACAACCCAAGAATCCCACCCTGTGCCTGAGAGTGTTGTCCAAACACTTCTTCAACCCTGTCAGGCCTGGGGCTGTTCCACTGCCCGACCACCCTCTGGGTGAAAAACTTTCTGTTCTCACTTGAACTCACCCTGGACCACCACAATCCTTTTTGAGGCAAGCCAAAGAATATCAGGGACCCACCCTAATGTACACTACCTTCCAAATGAGGGTGGAGCATCCATCAACTCTCACATGAAAGCCTCCAGTTTGGCCCTTCTACTTTTACTCTAACATCTACCATAATTTATGCTCCATGCAATGAGAACAAACTGTTTCCTTAGAGGTGAAAGGGACTGAGACTGATCATCCCTGATTAATCAGCAGACAGAGACATAGAGGGGTCAGCAAGGAAATCAAACTCCTTTTTCTGAAGCACTGAGAGCTGCTGTAGCTAGCCTGGGTATGGAATGACAAAAATGACTCCAGTCCTAAGTACCTCGCTGTGGATGGGAAAAAGGTCTGTTTTAGTGCTGCCTGAGGGTGTTATCTTTTTTTTGAGCCAGTATGCTTGGTACCTCAAAGGGCATGCCTGGCAGAGGGTTTGGTGTGACATCATCCCCTTCTTTAATGGGAACAGGCTGACAGCTCAGTCTCATACTGTGATTTTGCCAGTATTTGGTTTCTAGTTTCTGAAAGATTTCCAATGGGCCAAATCTCTCTGCTTACACCGTGCTGTCAGGTGTAAGCAGACTGTGAGAGGACATGCAATTTTTTCTCCAGTAACATCCAAGCTGCATCTGGAATTTTACTCCTTTTACTTTCTGCTCCAGAGAATTTTTGCCTACCCTTCTCATTTTTGTACCTTCTTTTCTAAGATTCAGTGTCATTTCTTGGCCTTCTGAACAGCTCTTCTGACGCTGCATCTAATTACACTGTGGGCACTGTCATTTAGTAGTTCAGCTCCTGTTACTTCCTGAATTGGCTCCTGTGCATTACTTGTAACTAAGCTGCTACAGCTTCTTTTGTGCTGTATGACTAGTTGTTCCAAGAAACAGTCCCTTAAAAGCATAGAGTATTTTTTGAACTTTGTCCTATTGTGCCATATAACCTACAAAAGCTATAAAAGCTCTTGACATATACCAGTTTCTCCTCGCAAGAAGTTTCCTCAAATATTTATAGTGGGTAAGAGTTCCATGAAAAGTGTGACATTGTGAGGCTTCGTCTATTCTGATTCAAGGGTGGCCTTTGCTTCCTTGTATGATTTTCTGGATACTTTCCTATATACTGCATTCTTACTAGCTGTAACTTACCACCATTTCTAGCTTTGCTTAAGAAACTTGTGCTTGGATGTGTTAAGCAAAGTAAGAGCAACCCTTCCAAACATAAACAAGCTGGCATCCTCGAAGATTAAAAATTTATCATAGAATTATAGAACGGTGTGTGTTGGGACTTTAAAGATCATTCCAACAACCCTGCTGCAGGCAGGGACACCTTTCACTAGACTGGGTTGCTCAGAGCCCCATCCAACCTGGCCTTGAACGCTTAAAGGGATGGGGCATCCACAACTTCTCTAATTTAGTCCTCATTTATTTGTTTTCATTCTTAATTGACTTATTGGAAAAACTTCACTTTTGATAGTTCTTCACTAAAGCCTCACTTGGTAAATTAGTCACATGATGACTAATGAAGAAAGAAGTAGTCAAGCCCCATGAGAATTGTCTGTAATAATTGAAGTTGTGGTAATGAAATCAAGGCACAGGAAAATAACATACAAGAAGGAAACATGCGAAATATTGTCAATGTCTTATAGCTACAAAAATGCTGTTATTGCAGTAATAGTATAATCAAAACTCTTCCTTTCGCTATGAAAGGCCACAGAAAGTAAAAGACAGCCTCCCTTGGCAACTTCACTGAAAATGGGCAATAGGATAGGCACAAGCTGCATTTAAATGGGAACAGCAACCCCATGCTACACCTTTAATGAGCTTAAGAAGAGCAAACTCATAGAAGCAATAAGTCCTGGAATGTTTTTGTGGCTTGGCAAAGTTAAAAAGATTATCCCCACACAACTGCCCCAAAAGCAGATAGTGATCCAAATCCCGAATGTGACAAGCAGCACTGTTAGGTACGTGCAAGACGAGTTGGACAACAGGTAGGTCTGACCTGCATGCCAGGGCAGGTTATGCTGTGGTACAAAACACAGCAATTTATAACCAGGCATGCAGGAACAACTACTGCAAGAGAAACACAAAAAACCCCAAACCCTAAGAGCTTTCTCCTGCTTTCTCTCATTCCACCTAACTTGCTTGTGTGTTATGCATTTTGAGTGACCACTGAAACTCTCACTGGCATGTGTTTCAGCACTTCCTGCTATCTCTCTTTTCTGAGCAGCTCATCCCTGGTAAACTCACATCAGATGTGCATTTACATCTGAGTTCACTTATTCACCTTAACAATGGGAAAATCACAACTACAAAATGATTAGCAATGCTTCTGATCCATAGAGATGGAAATTAATTAGAGAAAGCTGATAAAGGCACAGAAACACAATTTTTTCTTGTGTCAAAAGAAATTATACAGAAGTGAGAAAAAGTCAAACTGGAAACAAGGAAATTTCAAATCTCGTGACTTCTAGCTTATTATAATTTAATATAGTTTTATACTTACTTCAGTGTTTCATGTCTGTCTGGATGATGCTGTATGACTTTGGCCAATGCGTCATATTCTGAAAGACATTTATATAGTTAATCTAAATAATCCTGAAAATATTGATTCAAGAGTCAAAACTCAGGTACCAGAGAATGGCAGATACTTTTTCTTTCTTGAAAAACTGTTTTAACATTTTTCAAATCTCTACATAACACCTTAGGTCTATAAAATAATACTTGCAATATATAAAAATATGTATGATTTACAGCATGCTATAACATTTCAAAGTAGATGATTACATCAAAAGAGATCTTAAATAAACTACAGATATGATTGTAGACCATTATCTATTCACTCAAACATACCTAGTGCTACTGATTCAAAAAGGATGAGGTGAGAAAACGTGACCATTGCTGCACACTTGATCTTTTGTGTACGTTTCATAAAACATCTCTCTGAACTTTTCTTTTAGGTTTTCCTGATGTTGCATGTCATTGAGATCAACCGGTTCAACCTTGCCTACCTCATCCACCACAACCTATCAGGTGTGGAATCCATCAGCTTTAATACATATCCATATCCCTCTCACTTTCAAAAATTTCAAATCCATTTTCCAATACAGTGTATTTAAAAAGATAACAAAATAATGAAGCCCACCAGTGTAAACACAGACATTGCTCCTTACCCTGTCGATTTTTTCGAATCCTTTTGGCTTGCAGGATTTGTTTCTTGCATTCAGAAATCTTCTCATGGGCTGCACCTATACTGTTTTCTTGAAAAAAAAAAAAAATTTAGAGTTATACTGAACTCAAAAAATATATGTAAATAAGCCATTCTGCTAAATTATAAGAGAGAAAGAGCTGTTTGTGGCACAGTGGCCTGTTAGCTCCATCAGCTTCAAACGTGCATACACTTTAATAGGTCTAAAAAGCTCTTGTTTGTATGTATTTTATATACTGATAAAATGCCCACAGCACATCTATGAGTGCTATCTAGTAAGAAAAAAAACAGAACCAAAAATACCCTCCAAACCACTCATCAAAGATGTATAATGTTTACCATAACCTGTTCATAAAAGAGAAACTGTCAAACAGAAACCAGTAACGTTTTCTCATATTTACCTATATCCTTATAGATCTTTTCATAATTTTCCATTTCTCTCAGGTTCATGTCATACACCAGGAGAGTTTTTCCCATTGAAAACTCACACTGTGATAAAGTACTCAGCATTCGTTGGTACTGGCTGTAACTGAAATCAGACAAGATATTAATTCCCAAAAGCATAAAAACACTCTCTAACTTTAGAGAACCAGAAAACAAAACTTCATGTAACAGCTAAATAGCAATTATTCAATAAAGAAAATATTTTAAAGATTCAATGTATAATTTTTTGAAAGTGCAGTTAGAAACGTTGTACCCATCAATTCCACCATCATGTCCTTACCGGTGTAAAGCGAGTATTAAAGCAATGAGCAGTTTGATCCAGGGCTTATAAACTTCCCAACCAGGCTTGGCTCTGTGACCACCGAAATGAGTATTTTAACACTGCACTGCTTCTCTGTGCACACAATCGTAATATTGTGTCCTCTGGGAATTTATATCCAGTACTAATAGGGGCCCTACAGCACGTTGTCACTCATCCCTTAGTACTTTAGCCTGGTTTGTTTGTTTTCTTTTTTTAAAAAAAAGAGAACCACAGCAGCAGAAATACCAGCAGTATTACCCTACCCTTAGAGAACAAACGCAGGACTGCCAACTAAAATATTCGAGTCATGATCCTGTTATAATAGCGGGACTCCCGGACGGATCATGCAGCGGCAGGGGAATCCTGAGGGCATTCGAGCGGTGCTGGCAGATTTCATGATACAGCCCGCAGCCTTCAGTGATTCCTGACCGGACTCTAGCCCTCATACCCCAGCACAGCGCTCGGCGTTTGTCCTGGGAACACCACAGAGCCATAGGAAAAAGCAGACGTACACATTTCAACACGGATCTTTTCAAAATGGATCGAGCCCTGTTTTCCACTGCAATGAAAGCTAAGCAGCCCCAAGCCTTAAAAAAAAAAAAAAACGAACCAAGCAAACAAAAGACAACAAAGAACCAAAACAAAACAACCGAAAACAAATACCCTTCCTCTTGAGATCCGGAATTACACCACTTAATGAAACTCTTCACCAACAAATTGATCCGCCTGTCGTCACCGGCCCCATCGCCATCGATCAGCAGCCGCTTGCGGATAACTTCATCTGTGGAGAAACTCCCATTCAGACCCTCACGCCGTGGCAGCCGCATCCCAGCGGGTCCGTCCCGGCGGCTCCGGGGAGCGGCTCCCGGGGCCGGAGGGGGCGGCCCCGCTGAAGTGCGGGCTGCGGCATCGAGGGGCGCACGGAAGGGTCGGGATGGAGCCCCGAGAGCGGGGCGAGCGGCTCCCGGGCCGGGATGCAGAGCCGAGAGCGGGGTGAGCGGCGCCGGGATGGGGAGCCGAGAGCGGGGCCAGGCCGGGATGGGGAGCCGAGAGCGGGGTGAGCGGAGCCGGTCTGGGATGGAGAGTCGAGAGCGGGGCCGGGGCAGGATGCAGAGCCGTGTGCGGGGGTGAGCGGCGCCGGGATGGGATGGAGAGCCGAGAGCGAGAGCGGGGCCGGGCCGGGATGGGGAGCCGTGTGCGGGGTGAGCGGCGCCGGTCCCGGCTCGGAGCCCGCGGGCAGCCGCTCCCGGGGGTGCGGGCGGGGGTCGCGGCCGCGGGGCGGGAGGAAGGAGGGGAGGATGGAGAGAAGGAGGGAGGGAGGTCTCACCGTCGGTCACGGCCCCCATGGCGGCGAGTGCCGGAGCCGGCGGGGCGGCGGCAGCAGCGAGTGAGGTCAGCTTCCCACAATGCAGCCGGCGAGAGCGGCGGCCATGGAGGGGGAGGCGGCGGCTGCTGGGGCCTGAGCCGGCGGGCGGCGGACGCGCGGCCCGGGGAGGGCGGGCGGGCGAGCCCCGCGCCCCGCGTGGAACCGGCCCCCTGGCGAGGGGCGGCCCCGCCAGGTGAGCGCCCGACGGGGGAGGGAAGCGGCGGTCCCGCAGCCAGGCTCCACCTCCCCGCCCCCGCCACCCGCACCGGCCCCGCCGCCCCCCGCCCGGCCGCCCCGCCATGCCCCCGGCACATGGTGCCGCGCCATCGAGGCCGCAGGGCCGGGGGGCCGCTCGGCCGCCCTCCCGCCGCGCCCCCGGCTCGGGGTGCCATCCCCCCTGGGGTGCCATCATCCCCGCACGGGGCTCCTTGCGCGGCCGCGGCGGCGGTGATGCCACAGAGGTGCGGGGGGGGGGATGGTTGCACGGCGGTGCCCAGCGCCGTGGTGATGGCGCGGGGGAGCAGGTGGAGGGTCCCGCCAGGGTGCTCAGCACCACGGGGGTGGCACAGGGGAGCCGGCGGGCGGTCCTGCCGTGGGTCCCAGCACAGCGGTGGTGCTGGTGGTGGGTGGCGATGGCACAGGGGAGCAGGTGGATGCTCCTGCCATGGTGACGGTGGCACCAGGTGGATGATCCCGCCACAGGTGCCCTGTGCCCTGGACATGGCACTGTGAGGGTGGTGGGTGTCCAGTCGCTGTGGCTGGAGGGAGGAGAAGCAGGGGCTGCTCGATGCCGGGTCCCTCAAGAGAATGTGGAGGATATGCTTTAGGGAACCAGGCTGGTCTCCCTGGGCCATTCTTGGGCTCATCCCCACTCGGGGCTGAGAGGACAAGCGGCAGCGCCTGGGGCATGCAAAAAAAAAAAAATCATTATTCTGATACGTTTCCTGGCGAGTTTGGCTATCACCAGCAGATAGGAAGAGTAATTGTTTCTTCCTGCCCTGACAAAACTAAACTGGGGCTGGAAAAAATGGGGTGTCTGAAGAAAAGCGATATTGAGGTGTTGCCATTGGTTGAGTTTCAGGCTTTTGGTCCACAGACTTGGACACTTGGGCAATGCTAAAGCTGGTAATGCTAGTGTTATATACATCGTGGCACATGAGACGTAGCCAAAGCTTGACACCTTCCTATTTCCTCATAATTTTAGTTTGGACAGTTACGTAGCTTATAGTCTTGTTTTGCTCAGCGCTTTTCATTGACAGTCTTAGGGTCGTGGGGGAAAATCAGGATGAGAAAAGAACAAAGTTAATGTGTGCCGTGAATCTGCGCGTTCCTGGTTTTAGAGCTGTGAGTGATTAAGAGGTGCTTTGTTGTTCTGGATAGCGGCATTTAACAGCTATTTAAGGATTTGGAGATTGTTTCAAGTCAGTACTTTGCCTTCAATAGGCATCTGGTGGGGTCCTTTGGAAGGTGCTATTGGGAAAGCATTACTGGGAGTGGTCATGAAAACTCTGTCTGAACTTTTAGGAATAAAGAATTTCCAAAATAGCAAAATTGGATAAGTGATTTCTGTTCTTGAAATGCCTATGTATTCTTGTTTGATTGAAGAGTGATACAATTTTATGTGAAAACCTAACTCTCTATCCAGTTATGCAAAGTTTGGGCCAAAGAATGGGCCATGCATTCATGAGCTATGTAAGCATAATTGAAAAATGCTCAATTTTATGAAGTCTGATCTTCTTGCCATTTACTATAGTTGGTTTGACTAAAAACTGTTTTTCCAAAGGCTTTGGTCACTATGATACAGCCCTAGTATTTTGCCAAAGGCTGAGAAGAAGACCTTGCTGAATATCTCTATGCAAATTTTATATAGTTGCAGCAGTTCCCTCTTTACCCACTGATTTCCTCTTAGAAGTCTTAAGCATCTTGTAGCATCCAGTTTTATCAAAACTTAATATTTTTCTTTCCCCTCTCTGAGCTCTTTCCATTTTCTGAGCCCTTTCTGTTTTTGCCACAGAGAGAAGTTGGTCAGAACTGAAGACTATTGTAGGTGAAAATCCACAATTAGTTATTTAATCATCTTAGAACTTCTGTGTTATTTCCTGTCATTTAATCCAATACAATCTTTTCTCACTTTTTGTTCATCATTCCACTCTTGGTCAGATAGTCTTATTAAACTCTCCACAATGACAAATAGATAGTCCTTGAGTAATTAATTTAAAATACAGCAGTCCATATGATTAGTTAATAACATTCAATGACTTTTGTGCCATTCTTTTCTTCATATGTGTTACTGATTACAAGCTTCTACGAAATTCTCTGGTCTGGGTCTTAGGCTCATAGGAACAATTTTGAGAACAAAACCATTATTTTCCTTTTTAAGACAGGGCTTTCAGGCATCATTGATATTCATTAACTCTTCTCATTTTGAATGGGAAGCAGAACTTGGTAAATACATCATCAAGAATCTCACTAAGGTTACATATTGATGCAATAGCCTGTTCTCTTTCCTGCTTCATTTTGCCGTATTAAATACCCATGAGATATTTTTGCCCAGGAAGGCAGTTCCAGCTTGCTGGGTTTTTATATGCATTTGAGAATTCACAATGTCTTTTGATTTGCTCCATTTCCAAGTAGAATTCCTTGTCTTGTAAGTACGAAACAACCCTTGTTTCACACGAATGGAGTGTGTGTTGCACTGAGCTGTATACAGTCATGTTTTTGCCATCAATTCAGCCTGATGTATGATGTAGATCTCTGGAGCAGGGTTGACCTGCTCTTATTTATTTGTCCTTCACCAGTTCCTGTGCAGATTCTGTCAGCTACAGTCTTTCATATAATCCTTCAACTGACCAGCAGAAACATGGAGTAGCATTGGACTTTACTGAAAGCATCAGTAGTGGAGCAAAAAATATCTTGCACAGGGTATAGCACCTGAGTCTGTGCCAGTTCCTTTGGAATAAGTACCTGTGTGTGCTTTCAACCAAGCTAAATGTGATGCCGTTTTCCCTCTTTCCTTGAATTCCTTTATGTGTGCCATATGGTAAGACCCTGAAGCAGCTTATACATAATAATTTGTTGCACATCTGTCCTTGTCAGAAGTGTTAAATGATCCTCTGTAATGTTTCCAGGTGACTCTCGATGCAAGAAGTATAAGCTAGGTAAGTTTAGTACTGCAAGATGTTACACGTGTGTGGAACTGGCTCTGATTTTTCATTAGCTTTTTTTTTTCCTGAAAATATGGCTTTTAAGTGCACAGTTTGTTTTTTTTGTTGAGAAAATCTGTTAAAGCTGAAGTTTTCTTTCCTGAAAAACAATCTGTGGGAGCCAAAGTTTAAAATTACTTTATATCTCCTCTCTTTAACTGTGTGTAATTATGTTTTTTTTTTCCCAACTGCAGAAAAAGTTAAAGGGGAAGAAGCTTTTTTTAGTATTCCAGGCTATAATGGGCTATGATTTTTAAGAGCTAAGAAAACAGCTTTAACTATTGACGAGGTAGATTTAAAATATTTTTCCTAAGCCTCTCTAATAATTTATGAGGTGGTTTTAGATTCCAGGTTTTCTTCGTGTTGAATAATTTCTAAATCAGACTGTTGTGTGGCACTAAATCTTACAGAGATCTAAGTATAGTAGGTCAGAAACTACAAGGTATTTTTATCCAGTCCAACCTATATTCTTGTCAGAAAGCCATTGCCAAATTTATTTAGTGAGACCTATTTTCTGTAAGCCTATGTTTAGCAGTGCTTTGTACCACCATCCTTTATTTTTCTGTTGATTATATACCATGATTTTGTGCAAGACTGATATCAAGCTAACCTATCAGTGTCACCCTGGGGTTTTTTTTGTTTTAAATTATGTTCGTGTTTTATTTTCTTTGCGGCCTTCTTTAGCCTCAGCATTTACTGAAAAACTAGCAGCAGTGTTCCAAGAGCTTGTCATCTTGTTCTGTAAGAATTCTTAGACATTGGCTGTCTAATTCTGCAGATATTAAAATAGTCACTCTTGGCAGGTAAACCTGAAATTTTTCAACTCAGTGATTGAGGTAAAAAAAAAGTAGTGAGGTGGTTCTTAGCCTTGTAAAAAGCTTTCCTGACATGGACCCTTGTGTTTCTGCAGAGCCAGCACATTTTCGTAGAATTACAACAGAACGAGAGAAGGGAGGGTGAAAATTCTTGTTGTGGCTGTAGTAACAATACCAGTAATTTAAAAATGCAACATTTTATAATCTGAACAATAACTTTTGCTGTCTACTTCCTGTGTTACCAAAGTTGATTAAATGTACTGTTAATCCTGTACTTTAAAAAACAGGCTCTTAACACATAATACTGTAACCACGAGTTGTGGACTATAGGGTTAGTTTTATTTGTTACCTTTTACTTTGTGATTAAAAAAACCATATAAAATTCCAGAATTTTTGACAGGAGTGCTTTGTGAAATACAAGTCCTGGAAATATTCTGTTCATTAGAAAGACATTTCATTACTACTACTTTTCTCATAAAGGGAGACAAAAGCTTGTCTTAGTCATAAAAAACCCCCAGTGCTGTGTGGTCCTTATAAATAACTTTTTCCTAAGTAAGGGCTCTGTGCCTTAGTTAATCTCAATTATACAGGTGGCATTCTGATATTGTCCTCTTTCAGATATCTTCACAGGAATTATGTAACAGCTTTCTACATTTCGTATCCGGATCCTACTGAATATTTATGAAGCTTGAAGATCAATTATTGTATATTTTAAGGTGATCTGTGACGAATTTATTAAAGCTTGTCAAACTGAAGTTGAAATTGCATGACACTGGAAATGTAGGTATTCAGTGCAGAAACCAGAGCCTGCAGGTGCAGGGATGCAAAGGAAAGTGTGCCTTGTATGTGTGCCAAAAGGGGCTCTCTAATCGAGGAGTGGAATTAGCAGAAGAGGTACAATGGGTCTTTGGTGCCCTATTCCCAGAGGCTTGGTAAGTTCCCACTTAGCAAGAAAGTCAAGGTGTTTTAACAGGTACCTTGTGGAACTCAGTGGCATGAAACTACTGCAAGACAGATTAGCTGGTTAGAATTTTCCTTTAATCTAAAAATCATTAGCACCATAGGCTTCAGCTGCCTGTGCAATGCCTCAGAGATCCCACATGATGTCTGCATTCTGTGATTTAAAGTGACTCAGGTAATTTTAGGGAGGCATTTCATGCTCTTCTGTGATTCTTTTTCGTGCATTTTGTAAGAAAGCAGACGTTTATTCTTTTAGAATTATTTTTGGCAGGATCGGTCAGTTGTCTAGTAGCCTCTTGATCTGTTAGCAGAATGTGTTCAGGGTGGCTTTATTTTATTTTTCTAATGAAAAATAGCATATTTTTATTTTTTTCCTTCCCCAGTCCTTCAGTTCATGGCTTTGGTAGTGATCAGTGTTGCGCCAGAGTTTTCAGAGGAAGAGTTGGATGTTGAATGAGGTTTTACCACTGACTCAGAAAGAAAACTTGTCTTTGCTTGGCATTGGGCCAAGTGGTAAATGTTTGTATTTAGCTGTGGTTTGAAACATTATATGAACAATAAGAGAGTTGTGAATATAGTATTTACTTGTATCAAGTTTAAATAAATGACTGTTAGTGCTACCGAGGAAATTTTGCACAAAGATTACGAGGGAACACAGGCATTTCCTCCTTTGGAAAGCAGCTCTTGCTCGACTTCAGAGCGGTGTTCTCTGAGTCACGTGGCCAGATGCTTTGACTCGGCTAAGAAAGCTGAATCAGAGCTATTGCGCAGCTTCTGAATCAGCTTTTCAAAGTTTGTTTTCTTTTATTTAAAAAAAAAAAAAAAAAAAAAAGAATTAAAAGCTGTCCAAATCTGCAAAAGAAGACCTAGAAATTTTACAAGGCTTTGAACTTGGCCGTGTCATGGAGAGATGTTGAGACAGGCCTCTCTCTCAGGAGATGAAGAAAGAAAGTATCAGGTCTCTATCGATAAACATCTGTTTCTTGTTTTAAATTTGGTTTATGTTTTGCTTTGGATTATTTTATGGTTTATTTTCTTGTAATAGAGAAACTCTGTCAGTGGGTAGTGTTTAAGCACAGGTACAATTTACAGTTCCCATAAAACAAGATACAGTGACACATGTTCTCACCCCCTGATTTCTGAGCGAGGTACAAGCCTGAGCAGTGAAATAGAAATAATTGGAGGCATGATTGCACACTTTAGTGATGCCTGCTCAGGTTTAGGTTTTAGTATGTCGTATGCTGAATCAAATATGGGTGGCACTAGTTGAGCACTGGAATAGGCTCCCCAGGGAAATGGGGCTCTCAGGCACATGTTGTGATTCTTGGGGCTTGTCCTGTGCAGGCCCAGGAGTTGGACTTGATCTTTTGGGTCCCTTCCAACTAAGCATACTCCGTGGTTCTATGAAAATGCCGTTTCTCACCACTGTTATCCTCCCAAGAGTGACTGGAAGCAGGGCAAAACCCCAAAGAGAAGCTGCACGCTCTCCTCAGTTTCTTGTTCTTTTCCCAGGAGGCCAGATGTTGCTTCTAAACTATTGCTTCGGTTGCTGTCAAAGGGGATGGTTTAAATAAACATATCAAGAGATGTAGGATGAGAGGGTAACTGGGCATTGCCAGCAGAGACTCTCAGACCCAGAATGAGCAGGTTCAGGTTATGGCATTTCCTTACCTGTCTGAAGTTGGTTGTACCAAAGGGAGGGTTCATCTGGCTGAGGCCTGTGGGGGTGTGTTTCCATGAAGGTGGAGGGGGCCAAATGATTTAGTATTTGCTGGTGTTTTGTTAAAGTTATACCAGCCAGAGCAGCTTGAAGGAGATGATGAATCTGCACGTTTTATATGCAGTAGCTGAAGTAGGAGCTGCGCTTAAATCCTGCCTCTATCCAGGGCTAAGCACCTTTCTCTAGGGAGCATTTTGGATTCACGCTCTCTTGAAATTAGGATCATAAGCCCTTTCTTTCAAAAAGGGAGCAAAGGTCAATCTTTGCTTTCAAAACCCAGGAGGTGGCAATGGTTCTGGTTCCTTTTTCGTCATTAGCAGAGCTGTTATCCGCTAGACTGCTCACCACATGTGTGGGAGACTTCAACCCAGCCATCCTCCTTCCTGAGGGGATTAATGCCCCTAATTCTTTCCATCAGAGTGAATTTCGTAATCGCCAGACTGTTGACTGGTATGAGGTGGTGTTGCTGTGAGAAAGACGGACTGAACACAGCAATATAGCCCAACACAGGAGGTATTCAATGACTGAGGACTAAGGTGTTTAAAGGAATAATCCATTAAAGCAAACTAGTAATTTCAGAAGTGCAGGAGAAGAACAATCAAGTTAATTTTTGCATTGCAGGTCAGATTCTATCCAAAGATGCATGAGTACCTCCCTGGTGATTTCTGTACTCTATTTGAAAGCAGGGATAGAATTTGAGCTTGGAAAGTATAAGAAACAGGAAAAAAACAAACAAAACCGGGAACAAATTGTGGAATAAAATGTTTCGGTGAGTTGCAAAAGGTAAATAAACAAATTAATGTCAAACATTGGGAAAATGGGGGACTGGACGCAAAATAGGTTGTCTGTAAAGTAAATGTATATACGTATGTATTTATATGTACATGTAAATTTCCAGTTGAGGTATGAAAATGGTTATATGCGTGCCCAAAACACTGAGCAAGAAGTGTTATTTCTCTTAATAGTGGTTAGACAACTATGCAACAATGTATCTCTTTTTATAACAATGTTTTGGTTCGGTTACAAGGTAACTTTTCTTATACTGTTTTAGTAGAGGTGACAATAAACACCTTTCAGGTTGGCTTTTTGCGTTGTGTCTTTTTTTTGCAACACATTAGTGCAGAATGTTTGAAAACCTCAAGTTCTTTTTGGTCCTTTGCCTTTCACTCTGGTTTTAATAAAAATTTAAATTTTGAATATAGATGGCGAGAATTGGGCTAATGAAAGAGGCAAGGCAGATAAATTGGATTTTATAACTTAGATGGATAAAGGTTGGCTTGTAGGAGATGAGAGTGAAACAAAGCCGTGCTAATAATAACTGCAAGTTTGCACCTGTGATTTTGTGGTTCATGGTAAATATTTTCACTTCGATTTCATTCCAGTGTCGCTTTGGCAGTTGTGAGTTGAGGTTTTTTGTTCATTTTTGAGACCTGCTTGTGGTTTTGGGGGGGGGTGGGGGGGGGGGGGTGGTGTATATGTATTTATATATAAAGTTAGGATGGTGTTGAACAATGTATCCTGAATTAAAATTGTGCACATGTAGATTAAAATAAAACGTACAGGATATTCTTTTTTAATGTTGTTAGTTTGAAATTTAATTTAAAAAGTACCTAAATTGCACTTTGACTCAATTGAAAAAGGGTGATAGTTACAGTCAGGTTTCCTGGTGCAGCTTTTTTTTCCTGTTGTTACATGAAAGACTTGCACAAGCAGGAGGGACTGACTGTAACTGTAGTTCATGTCATCAAACAAATGGAAGGAAATATCTCAGGAGCTGTTGTTTTCAAATGTTTATATTAAAGAAATCTGTCCTGATCTTGGAAGCTCTTGAAGGGATTTTGAACTTTTCTTGTCCTCTCAGGAGTTGGCATAGACTTGTACTGTGATGGTGATACAGGTAACGAGTTTCTCAAGGAATGGATTATTCTTATGGAATCTTGACTTGTGATTGCCTCGTCACAGTCTGTTCCTCATCATATCTTTCTAGGACTGGCCTACTTAAATTTGACGCGAGAGTTTCAACTCTAAGACAGTCATTTTGCAACCTACATTTTCTTCTCTTAATGTCAGTGACTGTAATTGGTGTCCTCTACCTTCTTATGAGATGGATGCTATAAGAACGTGTTGCTCCCTTGAAGAGGCCTCTTAAAGTCACTTGGCAAGTAAAGTTGTCTTTAAATAAGCAGTTGTTCTCTGCTGGCTTCTGTGCAGGTGGTGTCTTTTAAGCAGCTGCAATACTGTCTTGGCTTGGGGAAAAATGGGCAGCCTTTGCACAAGGCAGCTCCTGGGAGGTGTGGGTAGGGTATAGCACTGTGTGTTGTGGTTGAGAAAGGTGTTAGAGTAATTCACGACAAAATGTAATTCTTTTGAACAAAGCCATAGAAATAGGAAAATATTACATTAAGTATGTGTCAGTGCAGTTAAAGGAATGATTTCTGCTAATCCAGCTGTCAGCAGGGCCCAGACTTGGCTACGCTCCATTATCCTTTTTGTTGAGAAAGGACTAGGGAGTAATTGGAAATTCCATGATCTCTGATGTCAAGTCAAAGATCTTCCCAGGCAAGTGTCTTCATCAGGAGGAATGTTGATATGTGATACAGTTGTCTGTTGTTATCAGATAATTTAAATCTTAAGGGTAAAATTTGTGATAGAAATACTTCAAAAGGAGAAAATGTAGCTATTGAGAGTTTATGCACATAAATAAAATACTGGAGGATATATGAAAGAAAAATCTCATTTTTACGTGATCAGAATTTGTGAAGATTTACTTTGAAGTTTTCAGATCAATTTTTGACATTTTATTTTTCTCGCCACTTGATGAGTATTTTTCTGTGTTTCTGGTTCTTCACAGCTCTTCTTTGTGCACTGTCTCTGATACCTATGGGAAAGTGCCTAGTTTTGCTGCAGGGCAAAGGGGCCAACCTCCTTTTTATATTTGTGCTCACACCGTAATAGTGACGTTTATTAAGTCAGGAACATGACTTGAATTTTTAAAGTGATATGGATATCATCTGTGCTTTTGTTTGGTTTATTTATAAGTGAAATCACTGCATAGGAATGGAGTGCTTACTGTGTTCTAGCTGAGCTTCCTGAACTTTCTGAGACAAAAAAATTACAAAACAAAAAACCAAACTATATAAAAATATTAAGGATGAAAAGAAGTGAAATTAAGTGTCTCTGGTCTGGTTTAGTTTTGAAATAAAGTATTAATTAACTGCACACATGGAGGACATAATTGAATGAAATTAGGAAAGAGGAAGTGTGAAGATGCCAGTGCAGTTGCTTGAATGTCTAAAAACCATTATGTATAAACAATGTGTGCCAAAAGAATGCAATTCTTTAACTTAAACAAAAGGGGACTGAGGGGGTGAAAACACAGATCTGTTGAAGGGCATTGTATCAGGTGGGGAAAGAAATAGATCATGTGGCAGCAATGAAGACTGATCGTGGAGAAACAGGGTTTTCTAGTGGAAGTACTGAAAGGTTGGAATAATCATCATTGTGGGGACAATGGTGCATCCATTGCCCCAGGTCTTTAAGAACAGGTTTGATTACCTGTATTGTTCCCACCAGGCAGTTTAATTATCATGCCCTGGGGCTGAGGGATGGGCTGTCTGACCTTTGGTGGTTCCTTCCATCTCCCCTTTGGTCAACAGATCTCTAACAACACATTGGACAGATTTTAATAGGATCTGGGTACATGATACATGCTGAAACCCATTTTCCACTTCTGTAACCTGTTTATCACTTTATTCTGTTTTAACTGGAATTCATTTTATCTGTAAGAAAGGCTGTGGTAGTTTTCAAGGAAAGGGTGGTTTTTTTTCAATGGTTTGGGGGGTTTTTTTTGAGGAATACTTCTTGCATGTTATCCTCTAGGACAGTGCTGTAAGGAGTCCCTGTCATCCTTCTGTTTAAATATTCTTCTCTGCTGTAATGTTGCATCCAAGCCAGTTACAGAATTGTTATTCTGCTTGAAAAAAACCTACGGGGATTGGTGGAGTTCCTTGTGGGGAAAAACATGTCCTGAGTGTGGATCAGAATGAGCAATTGTTTCAGCTGGCTGCTTCCTTGCACGAGGAGGAAACTGATGATTTCAGTAGCTACAGTTTGGCATACAGTTCGTATGTAGGTACCCGTGTTTGACAGCGAGTTTTGTAATCCCACTTAATTTTATTTTATCTGTGAGTGTGTATCCCCTCAGGAAAAATTAATTACTTGGTGGGCCTAGCAGTAAGAGGATGAATACTGTGGGGCCTGAAGGTTGTGTATCTAATGCAACAACAACTATGAGAAGAAATCTTGTGTTTTTATAATGCTTTATTACCAGTCTTCTTGTCCATGAGCAGAAGAGTGAGGAAATGAGAACTGATTTCTTCACAAGGCATTATTAGTCATAGCTAATAAATTATATTAATAGCTAAAGAGTATGCTGATACTCACCTACACGGCTATGGCTTCATACCTGCTTATAGTTTGCAGAGAATGTAACTGCTACTGGGAATATTTTAAAATGCAAATTATTACATTCTCTAGGTAAATGATAACAAAAAAATCCTTCCCTTTATTCAGCTAAAGATTATCTAGCAGTTGGTTGATTAATGCCTGAGTATTATGTGCTTTATTAATAGCTACATAAGTAGTAGTTAGAAAAAGATACGATTTTTGTATAGTGTACTAAGCAGCTGTGAATTAATGCAATATATAAATATGTGTCAGGTTTACAGCGTATGAGAAGAGCTGTTGGCTCGGATGGGCTTTTATAGACATTTAAGACACTAGTATATTTGGGTCAGTATGAATATATTTCTTAAACCAAAAATGTTAAGGTTTTTTAATTAAGTTTCATGCAACTAAAAAGACATTTTTTCATCTCATTAGTATCACTAATGTCATGAATGTTAAAGCCTTGTCAGCATTTTAACACAGGTAGTCTTTGAAATGTCACTGTTGCATCTTCAGCTAATGAGATTCTGTATTCAGTTTCTTAGCATGGCCCAGCATATTTCTTGGCAAAAACTGAAACACAGGATTTGCTTGAAGAACAGTATAGCGCTATTTTCTATATATTTTCCCCACACATACAATGTCAGTGTTTATAACAAAATTGTAGTTTTCAGGGAAAAGCAGGGAGACGTAAGGCAAATGCTCATTAGTCACGAGTTCATAACATTGCATGTTAAGAAGAGAAACCTAAGTAATTTAATCTTTTAAACTAGCTGTAAGTTTCTAGAATGTGGGTCCTTGGGGTTGTTTTTTTTTTTTTTTTTTTTTTTTTTTGTCTGGGATTGACATTTCCTTCCTTGCTGTAACATTTCTGTCCTCGTTCCCACCCTGTCCCACGGGAGGCAAAGCGCTCCGACTCTAGATGGCAGTCACTGGTAGGCAAAGGGAAGAGTCGTTCTGGGATGGATACCCTGCAAGTCCCTGCACTGATTGGCTTCTCTAGCTGGAATTTTTATGGTGTTGGACAAGCACTAAAAGTGTCACCTCAGCTTCTTTCCCTTCTCAACTGACACAGAAGAAAGGGGGGGAAAAAAGAAAAAGGAAAAAAAAAGAGAAAATGTTGCAGTGAAACATTTGCAAAGGAGAGCTTTAGTAATGCTGACAATAGTGAAGAGAGTTCTTTTATATCAGCACAACTCCTGTCCTAGATTAACTGAAATAGATTTGTCTATAATGAAAGAAATACCAGTTTCCCACTAAATTCATTATCAAGGAGTGAAATAGATTGACCAAGGTTCAGCCAAGGATAATAGGAGTGGAGATATGTGTGATTGTAATTTCATTTAATTGAATGGGGATTTCCCCACAGTCTGATGGGCAAGCGTTGAGGGAGAAACTGTTCTCTGTTTGCTTAAGACCTTGTGTCTTCCACCACCCTCCTCCCTCCCCATCCTCGCTTTGCAGTATCAATCCTCTCTGATTTCCAAACTCCTTCCCATCATTTTACAGGTAATTCCCTTCCTTCATACATGTTATCAGTTTGTCTCTTGATTCTCCACTCTGTCTCTTGTCTTTAAAGTAGGATGGGCTTTAAATTTTTTCTCTGCCTTTCTTGGTATAGGTTCTGTTTGCCTCCCTAACTCCTCGCTACTGAAGAGTTTGATGCAAAGTTGCAGTTAGAAAAGGCAGCAGCACTCAAGCAAATGAGCCACAGCTTCTCACCTCTTGCTGTGCAGGGCTGATTGCACTTCATGAGGTGAATGCTGCTTGATAAGAAAGCTATTGTTATCATAAATACAGTTCAAACCCAGGATTAATCTGTACATGTTATTTATCTCTGGTTTCAAACACAGTGCCAAATTACAGTCTTGTTTACCTAAATGCAAATCCCAGGAAGCTCTTTGGAAAGAGCAGGAGTAATTCTGGATTTACAGAGGTATATGTAAGGTTATGTTTTGGCCTTCAGTTTTAATGAAAAGGAAATTATTTGCTGTTATTGTGGATACTGTATTAAGCTACTAGCGTTAGTAAAGGGACTCTGATCCTCTTTAATGCTTTGCAGACGTTCTGCAGGACATTTTTTGCACTAAAGAGGGGGAATTGAAAATCACAAGATCTTGATTTTTGCTTAATACAATAATAGCAACAAGCTTTTAATTTCCTAACATGCTGGTTTTAGTTGTGGAAGATAGAAAAATACTGATTTTTGAAAGGAAAGGTGCTTCAGTTGCAGAAGAATGAGAAAAACCAAGCCAACCACAGCTTTAATTAGGTCTATATTTTAACATGTTTATAAGGAAAATTCAGTTGACACTTCTCGAGCCAAGTTGTACAATTCACAGTCAGGTGCATTTCCAGAGCCAGTCTGGACCACCGTTTGTGAGGGAAAGCTTTGTGAGAGTTGGCAGTAATTTAGTACAGATTTCTGTGTGAAGTTCATGTGCAAAAAATGCAAGATAGAGGTAATTCTGGTATTATATCAAGATTATATATTAGGATGACAGGTATCACAGTCCCTAATAGATTGCACAGGACAGAGATAACGAAGAGTGATGCTTTCTGTTCCTGGGCCTGCCTTGGGCCTGGTATGTAACCACGGGCAAATCACTCCTCCTTCCTCAATTTCTCTGTCTGTTGTAAAAATGATGATAATGATACGGATTATTTTGTGTTTCATTTTGAGATCTAAAGGGAATACATAGAAATGAAGTGGTAGAAGCACAAGAGGAAATACACGGTGGTAAAATAAGCATCCCTATTGCAGACAGCTTTGTTCTGACAACTGATTATAAAATTATTGATTCTGCTGTTCTTTCCTGTTGAGGGTGTCACTATATACTTGTTCACAGGATTGAAGGAAAAAAATTTTGCTTTCTTGTGCTAGCCTATGTTTAGCTTCTCATTCAGAATGTACGATAAGGTTATTCTGGTTTTTTCTTGCCCATTACCATCCCCATGAGGGACAGTTAAAGCTGTAGTTGGTGGAGGGTAAGGACAGCAAAGGTCTGTCTGTCTTTTCTCTATCTCCTCCCTTTCTATCTCTCTGTCTCTCTTTGGCCGTTGAAAATGTAGGTCATATTGCATCACCATAAAATGGAACAGTCAGAAAGGTGTTTGAAAAATGCTGACATCCTTAGCCTGGGGTGCATGCCAGTGTCCTTTGTTTACACTGAGAATAGTGGTGTACCTGTGTAAGAACCAGCATCTCTGTTAAGGTTAGTGATATGGTACCTGAATTATGAGTCAGATTTTAAGATGACTTTCATCTGCCTGCAGTAATTTAAAATTAGACAGATAAAATGCAGCCACTCAAAATAATGATATACACGAGGAGCTAATTTGAAATCCTTAATCTGCAATAACTGTGACAGTGTAGTTTGAATAATATTACCTTTAACAGAGAAGCTCAGTAATAAATTTTGCAAATCATATTAATCATGTACTCTCGATTGTCTTGATTAGCTGTGCTTTTCTGTCTTGAAAACTATGTTTATATTACATTTGTATATTCTTTTTTATGTTACTGTTTTACCTCATACGCCCTTTTAAATGATCCAATCATAATTTTATATATTTTAAAAATGGAAAATCCTGTTGTCCAATGTCTTGCTGCTACCACCAGGCTTTTATTGTTTGTGTTTCTGATGGAATACAAGTTGTAATTGGTAAGAAATAGTCCTATGACATTAAACGCAGAACGTATCTTTTTCTTCTCGACAGATGTGCATCAATACTATTTTTAAAGAAATGTATAAATAAACTGTCCTTATTTATCTTCGTTTCCTGCAGTAAGCTAACGTGTTTTATGGATTGAACTTTCAAATAGTGGTATAAATCATACTGCAAGATGTAGGTGTTTTGAAATGTAAGACGAGATACTCACTTATAGAAAATCTTTCATTATTTCTGAAACCAGATATGTTTTTATGACTTTGTTCATCTTACTGCTAAAGAAGACTTCTAAGTTAAAAGAGAAATGATTGGAAGATGGAAAAAAAAAAGTCAGTGGTGACATTTGTTCAGGAAGATAATGAAAGCTGATCTTTTTCTGTTGTTATTAGACAAAGGAAGATTATAGTAATCAAAGTTAAGATCCTTGAAGTGCACATTGCTGTGCATAATTGTTTTGCAATTTTTATCAATTTATTTAGAATTATGCAAAAGATGTTGTTGCTTCTCCATTGATTAAGACTCTAGTTATGTAGTAACTAAGATATTAGTTATTTAAGTTTGACCCTTCTCATGATCTGTGAAGATACCTATCCGTGCTTGAAATAGTTTCAGAAGAACTTGTATTGTTATTATATTTTGAAGCAAATATTTTGTCCCATTTGTGTTTGCACAAATAATAGTAAATATATGGGTAATTCTGATAAATATCTCCTATTGGTATACATAGGAAATACATGAAATCTTGAGAAGCTGCAATTTTGTAATTGGTGTTTACAGAAGTTTGGTATCTAATCTGTTTGAAGCACAGAGCTGGTAGTTATTTTTCAGTCTGTGAAGGTGTAAAGAATTGTGCCTCCCAGAGGGACTAGGAGGGCCAATTATGCAATTGGTATCTTTGACCCTCCCCCCTGAGATTCTGTAGTTGGTGGTCCCAGTCAGTCTCCAGCACAGACAAGATTAACCTGAGAACTGCTCTGATTTACCCTTGAGTTCCCAGCTGGCTGTAACAGCAGTCCCTGGCCTGGTGCTGCCTGGTTCTGTTGCCTCAGCACACCCGTCCTGCACCCACTTTTCCAAGGGGCAGAATAAGACCTCATGAAGTTATCCCCATACTTACAAAATGTCTAAATGAAACCCAGTACCGGGGTGATTATACCTTCATGTCCAAATCTTTGTTTATATAAATGTAGCCTTTGTATTTTATCTTAAATTTGGATATTTCGTAGACAACAAAGGGGAAAAATTATTCAAAAATGTAGGCACATTCTTTGGTGCTTGTTACCAACAGATGAAAAGAAACAGAGTTAAAGAAGTTTGGATAGCTTTCAAAAGTTGGGGATGTTCTATGACATACATTTATGTTTCCTTTATTTTGATGAGTTGATTTGCAGTTGGAATTTTCATGTAAATGTGTTTCCCCCTAAATGGGTAATACGGATCAGTCAGTGTAACTGTGCCTGTATTGTATACTTCTGTGTCGATACAGTTTTGACTGGGGTATAGCCTTTGCTCTGCTAGGCTGTGGTTTCCTGTCTTGCATATCAGTAACTTCTCAGAGTATTAAATAGAAATTGCAACCAAGTGTCTTTGATAGTCAGGCAAGCAAAGTGGCATGATGCTTCACTGGTTTGGAAATGCAGGCCCTTCTCCATTTTCTTGGATTTCTGCTTTGGCTATTTTGTCATCTTTCCACCTTTCAACTGGATCCCCCTTTTCCAAGGTACCAAGAGTACCTTCTGGAGAGAGAGCTCCTCCTGACTGGTTCTCAGTCATCCCATGGCTTCCTTGCATTATGCTCTGCTGGCAGTTGTGGTTGTAATTGACCTGCTGTAAATTCTCAACAAGAATCATTCCTGTTCTTTGCCACCCGTTATCCAGCAAAAAGGGTCGTCAAGCTGTCACTTCATTCTTTTGAAACTTACTCTTTTTAACTTCCTTCAAACTCAGCTGCAGATGGTAATCCCTAGAGCAAAATTTGCAGGTGGTGACATAGTATGCTCTGATCTCTTGTATATAGGAATAAAACTTTTGCTGATCTTTCCTTCACCCTCATCTGGTCCATTTCTTGTACTTACCACTTACCACTCTGTCTCTAGATTTCTGTGGAGATGTCTTCTGTTTTACAGTTTTTGTTTTCATATTTGTATGAAGCAGCAGAGCTTGCCTTTTATGTAACAAATAACACATCAGGATAAAAGAAAGAGCATTTTGCGTGCAGAGTTCCCATACCCCTAAAGAAATTGGGGTAGAGATGGAGGAGTGAGTTACTTTCGCTGTAGGGAAGGGATCCCGAAGGGATGAGGACTTTGAGGCTAAACATTGAATGATCTTCTGGGTAGGGGATGGTCCATATGAATTTGGAGTCTCCTGTCCAAAACTAACAAAGGAAAAAGGATTTTTGACAAACTCTGCATTTTATTTTCCCAGTCAGCAGCAGCAAGAACTGAAGAGAAAGTTTTATACTGTAGTATTAAGTGAGATTTGTGTGTGTAACAAGGAAATACACTGTTTTCTGAGCCTTCTACTAGTGTAGAAATTTGTTAATGGTCACTTTTATTAAGCACAAAGCTGAACAGTGACTGCAGAGGAGAGAGAAAATTAATACCGTACTTGCTCTCAAGTCTTGTCCTTTGACATGAAAAATTTGAATCTTATGAAGTTAGAAAACACTTAAGCTAGGATGTGTTTGTTAGGATCAAGTGTATCAATGAGCAGAATCAGTCTCAGAAACAGTAAATACATCTCTAGGTGATCTCAGTCAAGGCACTGTCAGCTGCTAGGCTGCAGTTTAAAGGAAGAGGGGAAAAGGGTTTATCCTCAGTGAATAAAAAAGACTTTGAAGACATGAACTCAGTTTGCAGACAGCTTCCCAGAGGAGCAGCAGCAGAAGTTGGGAAAAGCATCGTTCTGGACCTTCCTCTGGGGCAGAGCCCTACAGCCCATGGGATGACTTAGAAGCCCTCTTGGACTGCATTCCTCTTGTCTGGACTTGGAGGGGAAAAATTAGTTTTCTCTGAAGTGCCACCTGGTCCCAGCACTAGGTTGGCTTATTGATATGTATCTTCATGGCTTTTTAGTGATGAAAAAAATCACTGGTTTAATTTCAAAACGCTTATAAAAATCAATTAATTAATCTTAAATATAACCTGTGCACAAGAATGGTTACATTTTATTTTTTTTTTCAGTTTTAACAGGGCTTTGGTTTAGCTTTAACCAGTTAGGCATTGATTTATGCTAAACCAAAGCAAACTGGGCTTAGGTTTAGTTTATATAGACAATAAGTTTATAAGCATTGAATGGAAAGATCTTAAAAACCTGAGCTTGAGATAGTAAAATTCCTTTTGTGGGAACGCCTCAAGGTGTAGATGTCTCTAATATTTGTTAAGTTCTTCATCAGTGATACAGTGATAGTCACTGATGATGATTACGTGAGGGATCGTTTTTAGCTACTCGTGCTCTATGGCACGGTGGTAAAAATGTCCATGGCTGTGCCCCGAGAGCCCCTGTTGTTGGAGTCGTGCTGCATTCTAGAAAAGTCCTCTGTAGGAAATCCAGCACTGTCGTATTTCCTCCTTGTGATACAGACACGTCTGCTTGGGAATCTGGTTAGTAATACTCGATGTGAGTGCAGTAACTGGGCTGAAGATTGAGGTTTCATCCAATGCATACCTTTCTGGTAATGTCAGGCTGCCATTTAAAGAGCTGCTCTGTGCAGAAGAGACCATAACAGCTCCCTGCTTACCTTTCAATTTGAAATCCATTGCAGAAAATGTATTTGTAAAATTGATAAAATGCTTCGTATTAGATTTTAAATAGATACAATTATAGTTAGGAGACGGAGTTAAGATTTCAAATGTCTTATTGCTGTATTCTTTTTCTTTACTTTCAGAATTAATCAGGTACAAGTTAGGAAAAGCTTCCAAAATCTGAACAGATGAAGATCAATTGATAAGTCAACCCAGCGATTCACCATACTTTCAAGGTACTGTGACATGCTTACCCGAATATTTTCCTTGAGCATAAGATTCTCATACTTTAGATGTGAGAAGCATGGAGAACAGGATATTAGCAGGGTTGCAAAGCAAGCCTGAAGTGTTACCAGATGCAGAGGGGAGACTTTTTTAAAATGCAGATGTTTAATGTATATTTCAGTGGGAAATAAAATGACCTTAAAGTAAAGCTAAAGAGAGTTCAATGCATGCAACAGCCAAACTTAAAAAGGTAAAACTTAAGTTGGATTTTATCTTTCAATCAATTAGGTGATTTGTAGAATTCAGTTGTAACAGACAGGGAATATCAAAGAATCAATGTTTTTTTCACTTATTTTTTATATTTTAGAAGAAAGAATCTTATTTTTATGAATAATTATTTTTGTCTATTTCCATGTTTCCATGATATGTTAAAGTATTTGAAGTCTGTTAGGCTCTGATATATACCATAGCCTACCAGCTGTACCAGTCCTGTTATCTTACAAGTTCAGAATGTAGAACTGTAAACTGAGGTGAAGACTTTAGTTGCCTAACACAGTGGGATTATTCTCCATGTTCATGGCAGAATGTTAGAAAAAAGAGAAAATTACGATAATAAATTGGTATATTTGAAAGGCTGCTATTGCAGATTATTTTATCAGGCACTGCTAATTCATTGAAACAATATCTGTTTCTTTCTCTGTTTCCCTTACATTTATCTCTACTCTGTATCATCACATGCATTTCACCATTTTGTATATTTTTGCTTAACACCATGAAAGAAAAGACTTCACCCTTATGCACAGACATGAAGAATCCAGACTGTTACAGCCTGGCCAGTATATGCAGTGCAAATCATCTTTTAATATGTTTAAAAATAGATTGCAGCAGGAAGGACCATTACAGTTAGCATGGAGTTGATCTGCAGAACTTATTTAAGTGGCAGAGTTAACCTAGGCTCGAGAACAGTGAGGAATGTTTGTCATGGTCTGGCTCTTGCAATATGTAACATTGGAAGTTGTAATACCTGAAGTTTTTATTGCAAAATGCTTCCCTGGATTATCCAGCAGCCTGAGAAGTGGCTATCTTAGGGAACCCAGAGTTCAGCAAAAATCGGCTTTGTTCTTATCTACTTCCTTGCTCCTCATCACTGAATAGGGCCACAACATCTATCAGGTTTTCATATAATCATGGGAAAGCTTAGATTGGAAGAATCCTCTGGACATCATCTGGTCCACCCTTCTACTGAAGGTGGTTTATCTGAGGCCTCATCAAGCCAAGTGTTAGTATTTCTAGCAAGGGAAAGTTCACCATTTCTCTGGGCAGCCTGTTCCAATATTTAATTGTTCTCACAGTAAATATTTTTTTCTTGCATCCAGACAGAGCTTCTGAAGCAACTTGTGCCTGTTGCCTCTTGCCCTGTCACTGTGTTCCTTGTGAAGAGAGTACCTCCGTCTTCTCTATAATTATCTTTTACTTATTGGAAGACTGTGATTACATCTCACCTGAACCTTCTCTTCCTTAGGCTGCACAAATATAATTCCTTCTCATTTTTACATGAAGTTTTCCAGCCTTCTAATCATTTTGTTGGCTCTCTGCTGGACTCTGTCCAGCTTTTTAATGGGCCTCTTGAAGCAGGTCAGTCTTCCAGTCTGTGACAGTCTTTGTACATAATGATCCTTTGGGTTTATCTATTTGTCTTTCCTAGTTTTTGTGTCATCTACAGGCTTGGTAGGTAGGAATCCATTTATTCCAGTCATCCAGATAATTTTAGAAGATATTGAATAGCATTGAGCCCAGTATTGAGCCCCAAGGAACTCCATTTGTGAGTGATTACCAATTTGATTTTGAGCCAATACCACCCTTTAAACACAGCAGTTTAGCCAGTTTGCCAGCAACCTCATGGTCCCCATCTGTGACCTTCCAAACTAACTCTCTTAGCACCCCTGCATGCACCCTCTCAAGTCCCACAGACCTGCCCGTGTCCAGTTTGTGTGGTATTTCATTGTTAACTTGCTAAGCATGTGGTCAGTGCAGGTAACATCAGCAAAGCAGGAGCACGCAGCAGTCAAGCACGAGGAGAATGGTATAAATTTAAATTTCCTTGTGCCAGGGTTCTCAGGATCCTTGGTTTGAGGTTAATCAGCATGTCAAACTTCTGAGGGTGTAGGGCCTCAGGCAGCCTCACATCGTAGGGTGGCATTATTGTGGTGTGAAGAACTGAAGTCCTGTGGGCTGTGCTTGGACCTGGAGTCTTGGAGCCGTGTAGACATACTGGCAATAAACCAGGCAGGCTTATGAAACCTTGTGTGGTAATTAGGTTCCACCAGAAGATCATTAGTACCAAATTGTCCCCACTGAGTGCCTTGATTTCAATGAACCGAAATTCAGCACTAATGTTTTGTTACAATTGGCATGAATAGCTGTGTATTTTAATAATTCTAAGTTGTAATATCATATTCTCTGTGTATAAATGACAATTTAAAAGGTCATACCCATTTCGGATTCCGGTGATTAAAATGGTTCATCTGCATAATTGGGTTGCTGAAATTGTTTTAACATTTCCAAATTCAAAAGGTGATTTCAATACCTTATGTAAAATTAATAAACATTACTCTAATTTCCAATCATTAACTGGATGTATTTTGTGTATTTTTACCTATTTAACAGTTGGAAACTTTGTGTCACTACTGAATGTTTTCTCTGCAAATTTCTCTTCAAGAATTTATGGTATCTAGGGACATTTAAGCAGAGCAGAGATCTGTGCTCCTCTATTACTTTTTCTGCTTTAGATCACTGTGTCATCAATTCAGGCAGAAATTTGACTTGTCTTTAAGACATATTTGATAGTTAAGAAAAGAAGGAAGTGGTTGCAATGTTTTGATAGATGCTGTATATTTTATTAATGCATGGCAATAACATTGGTTTGTAATTTCAGTGTAAAAGTGTTACTGTGATGCTTGCATAAACATACAGGAACATGTATTGTATCCTCATCCTAATGCAGATTTACTTACACGTGTTAGCCTCCATTCCCCCATTCCTCCTCAGAAAAGGGTACTTTAAGTTAGTCTTCTAATCTTAACAATATTGTTCTCTTCCCTGGTACAGGTGGTTGATAGTAGGTATCCACAGTAATTTCACATTCCAGTATTTAAAGTATCTGTATTCCAGCACTTCTGAGCATCTGCAGCTCCCCCTTTGAAGTCTTACTCATAAATAAAATTATACACATCAACCTCTTCCCAGGATCTGTGGGAAAAAGGATAATAGACTGGCATGGTTTCTTATATAATTTTTTATTGTGTGCTGCTTATGATTATTATTCTACAGGATCATGGTCCAGTGTTTAGTTATAAAGGGAGAAGTTGCTCCATTTCACTGAACTACAGGTCACCATAATGTGTTTTTCTTTACATATTAATACTTTTTCATAATGGGGCTTAAATTAAATGGTCTGTTTGTTATGGCTGGGTTGTTCTGTCTTCATCTGGATGTTCTCATTTATGTGAACTTTTTATCTCTTGCTTCCGTGCTTGTCCAATTATATTCTTACACTTTTCATACTGGAGATATATTTTAAAATGCACAGAATGTGCTCCCTGTTCCACCACTGTCAGCAGGAGCTGATGGGAAGGGTCAGGACTTCAGTATATCAGCTGCTTGAGTTGTCACTTCATCCTGAGTCTCATCTAGCAACAAGTCTTCAGTAATAATGTTTCTTCTTAGTTTTAAAGCCCTTCTTGATAATTTCATACCTTTTGGCTAGAATTAACTTATTTGATTTCCTTAAATACCATAATGCCCCTCAGAGCTTACTCTTGACAGACTTTTTGCGAATTCACTATTTTCTTTTCTTCTGAGTACTGGTAAAGTGACACCCTCATGGGTTCTTCCTTCCTGCCTTCCCTTTGCACTTCAGTTCTCACATCCTTTCACTTTCATTGTGGAAAGTCATCAGTGAATCGCATCATTGTACTTCTGCTCTTAAAAGAGTTGGGCTGCAGATTCATCCTTCCTTTTTCATTCCAGTTGAGAGTTGTCATGTCTCAGGTCCTATACGGAGGCTGTCATACAGATTCTAACTGAGCAGCTGAAGTAGGTGTTCCCTGTTTGAACGGCTTTCCTGGGCCACCTGGCTAAAGAATGAAACCTGCTGGTACAGGTGAAAAAATGCCTGCAGTGTCATGCCACAAAATAACCGTCCGCTGCAGTTTTCAGCAGTTGCATGCTATTTGTAAGCATCCATTTATTCATAGTGTCATCAACCATGTTTAATATGTCGTTAAAACTACTTAGTGAGCTTTAAAACTGTGGATTTTCTTTTTCTATTTTGTTTCCTATTTTTGTCTCCTTTCTTTCCTTTTGCAGGCTGTGTTATACAGTTTGTTTGTTTGTTTATGCTTTCTTTATATCATTTTTTGGCTGTTTCCTGTACATCATCTGCTGTTTTCCTGCCTCACGTTTTTCCTTCCCCACTTTCTCAGCTTAACTTAACTCCTCCTTGTGTTTTCTCTCTGTTCTTGAATACCTGTTCTCATTCACAGGTATGAGCAGTCTTATGATTTTTCACACATTGTCTTAGTCCCAGTGCTACTACTTGGGCTGTTTTGCTTCCTCAGCTGAGTCCTTAGAACTGGTGGCATTTCTGGGCTCCTTTTTGTTCTCTTAAAAAGAGAAGCATTGGCTTCTAGGCAGTGCTTTCCACACTCAAGTGCTCACCCTGCTCCTGACCCGATTCACCCCACTTAATTCTAGAAGCCTAATGCAGGTGCCTAATTTATGTGCGTGGACATCCCTGACTACTTCCGTGGTCAGTGGGAAGAGAAGGGCTTCTTCAAGAAGTGTTTTGCCTCACCAGGAGGGACCAAACTGATCCCAAAAGTATCCCTGGCTCTCTGCTGACTGCCAAGGGAGTTTTGGATGACTGCATTCCTAACTGGATGTCTCAGTTTTGTAACGCTCACCTCTGTTAAAGTCTACAGCTTGTACATGTGTTTTCAATTCTGATCTCCTTATGATATGGTGAATTTTCAGCATTTCCCCTATTTTAGCCTAAAATAATCAATGCATCCATGTATAGCATTATGGAAACAATTAAACTGTGTGCTTGAAAGAACCCAAACACATATTCAGACTAGTGAGTTTGTGGGAAAAGAAAGCTCTTGCCACTTCCAGTGCCTGTAAAATTAGTTTTTCATCCGCCACTGTTCCCGCTCTCTGACTAATTGGTCTTGTGCACTGAACTGATGAACTGATCCTTCTGCTGCCGCTTCCCTCCCTCTGCTGGAATACTGATGTACTCACGGTGCAGTGGGGAAGTATTTCAGTAGTGGAAGGTTTACTAAAGGACAGCCTGAGGCCCAGACTGCGGAATTAGATCTTGAGTGGGAATATATAGGGAAAAAAGAAAAGCTGTGAATGAGGGAGGGAAAAAAAAATGCAAGCACCAGATTGAAAGAACAGAGAAGAGCCAGAAAGGGGGTAATCAAAGCTGTATGAAATAACAGTGGCGTGTGCTTTACCTGTGTGGCTGGCACTTCTGAATCAAGAGGCACTTCTGAGTAACTTGATGAGTGTCAACTTTAGAAACTGAAAAGCTGATAATCTACTGGTTTGTTAAAGTAATTAGATAATCAATGTAATTTTGCCAAATTCAGCCTTTTTCCTTTTGCATGATTTGACATACCTTGGTAATATTTAAAGAAAAGAATCATGTGATGTATGACCATTAAATTGATATGCCATGGTCAACTCTGTCACTGTTAAAGGGTAAGGGATGGTGTTATATGGCTCTGTTTGGTCGCTCATCACTATATTTGCTTTATGGTTTTTGTAAAAAAAAAGATAAATAGAAAAAGCCTTTATGAATTTGGTGGACACTTGGACATATCAGGGATTCTTTTTCAAACTGCAGCTGAGGCAACTTTTTGATGGCTTTCTCCACAACAAAGGAGCTGCATGAATGAAATTTGTAATACAAATGAGAATATGTGACACAGAGAATACAGACCTGTCTGTAACTTGCTTTATCCTATTGCTGGAGTCTGAATTCAGCTATGAATGTTATCTTAGACTCCATTCGTGAAGCACTTGAAGAACTAAGCTTAAAAGAAATAAGTCATAGATATTTTTTTTCCTATTTGGCTTCTACACCGCAAAAAGAAGCTGAGGTTCTGTTCAGAAATTGTTCAGTACCTGATAGACGTTTTTCTTTCAATGATGTTCTTAGCTTTAATTACAAGCAGTTTTCTATATTATGAAGTATGCTATTTGATAATTAACCAAACAATGATGCCTTCCATTCAGCAATTATCTTTAAAGTCTGGTACCATGAACACCTTTACTCGTGCTCAGACTAATATGAAGAGTTTTGGGAAGCTACAGTGCAGCAAAGAGCCAGTGTAACTGTCTGAAAGATCAGGACCCAGCTTGAGAAGCTGATGGCCTTTGACAATTAATCCTGCTACAAATGTCTGCAGTAGAAGTCACAGTTGCTCTCTTTATCTAAATTTTATGGTGTTGGCCTTTTATTAAGGAGGTAAGTTAGACTTGCAGTGATCAAGAGGAGAGAAAAATCACATTAGCTGTTCCCTATTAGATGTGCAGTTTTATGAGATACGTTCAGAGTTTGACACAAATTATCAGTTGGGTGGAACACTGAAACTATTCTTATAATTACAGCCTATCCCATCCCATATGACTGTGGTGTGATGAGCTTGAATTTATAGATCTTTTATATGCATAAATTTGGAAAGAAACAGCACTAGCTTGTATAGTCCCACACTTTAAATGAAAATAGCAAATGAAAATTAGCTAAGCCTGCATGTCCTCTGCAGGACTGGGACTGTGTATTTTGAACAAATTTGTTTACAGTTCTGATTTTTGCTGTCTGGTTTTGCAAATATGCGTATGAGCTCTGTGTGCACTTCCACTGATGGTGCCAGTCCTGTGCTCTCGAGCTCACACATGGACTGAGTACCTACAGAGGAGGCAGCACGTCAGATTTATGTGGTTTTAGCTGCTCTTCGAGGATGTTTTAGTGACATTGGCATCAAAGTGTGGCCGGAAATCTTTGTACATCGTGGCCTGAGAGTTTAATTTGTCAATGGTACTTGAATATGTTAGTGGAGGGAAAACCCTATAATAAATGAACTCCAAACCCAGATTTTTTGTTTTAAATCAAACAACTTGATTTTTGCAACGCTTTAACTTAGTTACTAGGAGTTGTCAGGCACGACAGCATCCTTTAATCCTGGCTTTTAACACCGCTCGACGTCATCCCGAAGTTTAGGGGAGAGGAGGGAAAAAAAAAAAAAAAAAAAAAGGCTGTTTTAAGAAGAAATGTGGAATAACAATGGCAAGACCCTCCCCCTGGGGAGACAGGTTACGGATATAACGAGGGCAGCAGCGAGCAGGAAACTCGCTCCGTGTGCCCCCCCTCCCCGCTCTGCCCGGGGCTGGGCGGCCGTCCCGGTCGAGGCGGAGAGGAAAGGAGAGGATGGAAGGGGAGGGAGGGAAAGGATGGAAGGGGAGGGATGGAGGGGAGGGATCGGCGGGGGGGGGGGGGACGCGCCCGCCCGGAGCGAGTTTCCTGCTCGCCGCTGCCTTTAAGGAGGCGCCGGGTTTAAGGTGGACCGGCGGGGAGGGGCGGGGCGCCCACGCCGGCCCCGCCCGCCGCGTCGCTCCCGGGTCCGCCCCCTTCCCGGGGCAGCGGGTGCCAGGCGGGGTTGTGATGCGGCCGTTGTTTTTGTAGGGTCGCGGGGCCGCGGTGCGCAGGGAGCGGGGCGGCCCATGGCGCTGGGGCTCGCCTGGCAGGCGGCGTAGCCCTACCGCCGGCTCCCTTCCGCCGCTTTGTTAGCGCAAACCTCACCTACGCGGTGAAGAGGAAGGCAGCGCTCCCCGCACAATAATGGGCACCGGGGCGCTGCCCCGGGGGCCGCCGCAGAGGTGAGTCGGCGGCGCCGCAGGCTGCCGGCCGGGGGCGGCGAGAGCGGAGCGGAGCGGGGCGCGCTTGTGACAGCGGCCGGCGGCGCCGCCTTAAGGGGATCGCGGCGCCACCTTAAGCGGCGGCTGACTGTTCTCGTTACATTGTAGCAGCGGAAAGAATGTCGGCGCGGGCCGCGGGTGACGTCAGGAGGGAGCAGCGGCAGCGGCGGCCCCGGCACGGCGAGGGCGGCGGCGGCGGAGGCGGCAGCGGCGCCGGCCCCGCCGCCCCCGCAGCGGCAATGGCGGCCCTCGGGGAGCGCAGGTCCCTG